>JANPWX010000219.1:798847-850848 GCA_024734555.1 Trochalopteron elliotii
GGACGGTGAGTCCCGCCGGCCCGGGATGGGCTCCCCGGGGATGGGGCAGCTTTGGGAATGGGGTGTCCCCGCCGTGTCCCCCCTGCCGCGGGGTGGGCACCCCGGACAAAGGGGGTCGGTGTCCCCCCGCCGCGGGGTGGGGAGAACTGGGGCGGCGGGTGGAGGCGAGGGGGGGGGCCCGTCGGGGTGAGCTGCGAGGGTGCCGAACCCCCGACGGCTGGAGCAGAGGGACCCCGCACCGTGAGAAAGGGACTCCGCATCTGGGACAGAGAGCACAAGGACCCCGCAACCGGGACAAGAGAGCACAGTGACCCCGCAGCGGGGCAGGGGGCACAGGGTCCGGGACGTTCCCGGGAGGTCGGTCCGTGCCGGTGCTGCGCGGCCTGCGGGGTCCCCGTTTCCCCCGGGGCTCCCGGTCTCGGTTTCCGGGCGCGGGGAGCGGGGGCGGCCCGGCGGGGCCGTGGGGACCGGGACGCAGCGGGTCCCGTCCCGGCGGCCGCAGCTGCGCGTCTCCGGCATCCCCGGGGACAGAACCGGGGCTGGGAGAGGAGAACGGGACCGACCCGGGACGCGGCTTCACGGCGCTCCGTCCTGGCCGGAGGCACGTTTTTAACGGGACAGTCCCGCTCGCATCTCTCTCTCCGCGCCGCTCCACCCGATCCAGCGCATCCCCACTCCAGTCCTGGGCCGGGGGTGAGGAGGGTTCGCCCCATTCTTGGGGCAAAGCCACAGCGCGGGGGCAGCCGACAGCTCCCAGAGCCCCCCGGAGCCGAGTGTCCTCCTCGAGACACGGAGGTGACAGAGGGGAGGCAGAGCGTGGGGTGAGGGTGCAGCCTCACCATCCCCAGGTGCCCTGCCCGAGGGGTGGCATTCCCCAAAACTGTCCCCCGGCTGGGCTGTGCTACCCCAGGTTTGTTTTCTCCAGCCCTGGGGTGCTGACAGCTCTGCCGAGGGTCTGACCCCCACCTGGCCAGGGTGCACAGCCCACCAGGGAATCTGTGCTGCTGAAGGGGGCTCAGTCCCTTTACTCCCCCCCCGGGGGCTCTCTCTGTCCCCTCCCGTGGCTCCTACACTGCGGGCAGGTCTGAAGCATCTTTCTCCAACCCACAGCTCGTTCCCTGCACAACCTCCTTCCTTCACGGGGCAGCCCCACTGAGCCCCCAGCCTGCCTCTGCTCAATCTGCTGAGGCTGGGCGCTGCTTTTTGGGATGGTATCTGGTATTTTCAGTGTTATTTTCCACCCTCCCTCCCTTTCCTTTGGGTTTTGTTTGTACTTTTGGCAGTGGCTTTGGGGCTGTGGGGAGGAGGATTCCTGCCTGTGGGTCTGTAGGGGGGACATTATTCCATGTGGGATCAGCACAGTTTTTGGAAACCCAGCCCTCAGGAGTCTCACAGGGCTGTTTGCAAAACAGCAGAGAAACTGCTGCCCTGCTGGGCTCCTAATGCACCCTAAGAACTCAGTGTGGACGCAGAGTGATGCAGAAAACAGAGGGAGAGGCTGCACGATCACCACAAGCCTGTTCTTCACCCTAAAAGCCTCGTTCCTCCCGGGGCAGAGGCCCTGGGGTTTGGTCTGCAGATCCCAGCACTGCTGGCCCATGTGAGATATTTCCCATTAGCACCTGTTCTGGCAAGCTTGCATGGATGGAGACACCATCAGCATCTGGAATGCTCTGACAAGCTGACCAGCACCTGAAGCATTTCTGATGTTGAAAAATACCTGGGAGTTGAGAGCAGTGGGCAAGAAGAGAGCAAGGAAACAGGGACAAGAACCTGTGCATGCAAAGCTGGACCTTAGAGACCTTTACCTGCTGCCACTGCCTTAACTGGGATGCAGTTTCCTAAATTGACATGGGGAGACCCGAAATACCAGGCAAAAGTCCTGCCTTTGTGAGCATCAGCCTTTTGCTCCAGATCTGCGATGCCTTCAGCATCAGTGCAGTGACAGCAAAGGAACTTGTACTGGTAACCTTGTCTTTTACTGGCATTCTGAAACAAAACAGCCTCCCAGCATTTTCTCTCATCTTCCTCTTCACCATTGTGGGGTTTTTCTGCCAGATGTATGTTTGGAGCCCCACAGGTGGTGGCAGTGGGTTTGTTATGGACACAGGTGGACACGGTGCTCCTGCATCTCTCTGTAGGATGTGGCTCTGTGCTCCAGCCAGGAACCATCGGGGTCCTTGTGCTGCTGGGTTGGAGGGAGAGCAGCCCTGAAGCTGCTGTGAAGCTGCTGGTACCAGGCAGGGCTCACCATGGGCTGGGGGACTGGCAGAGCTGGCACAAGGATGCTTTAGGCAGCTCCAGGCTGTGCCCAGCAGGCTGCGACCCCAACAAAACCCCCTCCCCTTCCCCACGGAAGCAGCAGTGAGAGGTTTCCATTCTGGAGGTTGGCACAGCAAGAGAAACTCAGGGCAGGGGGTTATTCTCTGCAGAAGGGGATTCAAACCCCTCCTGACCTCACCCACCCCCACAGCCCTGCCTGCTGGGGAGGGTGGCTGGAGGCAGCCCCATGTCTGGTGCCCTTGGCACACCTCTCCTCCAGGAGTCCCTTGCAGGGCTGGCACATCCCTTCCCACTGCCAGTTTTGAGGCTTTTGAGGACCAAAGCCATGCCCAGATCCCTCTCCACCCACGGGGCTGCTCAGCCCGTGCCTGGCCCTGAGTGTACCCAGCACATCCTCCCGGGCTGGTGAATACAAATACCAGAAATCCCACAAGCCAGGCAAGAGCAAGGAAAAGTCACCAGGGTGGGGAGAGCTCATTCACATCCTCATCTTCATCTTCATTCTCCCCTGGAGTGGTGCAACAGCCTCCCATGGAAAACCTTCGGCACAACTTCTGAGGTCTTGAAAGCTTGTTCACCTCCTTTCATTAGACTAACAAATAATGTGTAACGCGAAACATCTGTTAACAACAGCCCTTAATGTTCTCAAGATGATAAAGCAGGAGGGTAATTTTAGCCAGCAAGCCTTGACTGATGGCTTTTCAAACAATGAACTTACTTTTGGTGCCGCCTGGGGATGGGAGAGGGAGTCGTGCACTGCCTCCAGCAGCCACTTTGGGGCTGAAAACTCAAAGAGTCACTTTTGTCACAGCTGAGCTGTGACCCCTCCAAGGGGATTTTTTGGCATGGAACAGGCATGCATTGGCCATTTATTTGGCTACAGCCACTGGGACCTGGCAGTGGAATGGGGAGGTGTGGTGGCCCTTGGACATCCCATTTTCAGAACAGTGCCTGCAGCCCCTTCCTCATCCCCTGGGGCCCTCTGAGCTGTTCTGGGGCTGTGAGGATGCTGAGCAGAGCAGTGATGAAGGAGAGAAGAGGCAGCACCCAAAGGAACAGGGAGGATTAAGATGTTGTTACAACAAATTGGATTTAATTATGTAAACCAGAGTAGCTGAAAAGGGAGAAGTGAGGCAGGGAGGGACAAGGACCTGATATCAGAGGGGAAAAGGGACTTGGTGCTGGAGTTAAAGTGGTGGCTGATTGCCCCAGGTAGTCCCAAACTCCTCCCAGGGCTCAGGTACCTTCCTGGGCAGAGCCATCCCAGCTGATGTCCCTATGGTGTCCCAGTCCAGGGACTGAGCTGGTCCTGGCTCACAGGACAGAGTTTGGCTGTGCTGCTCTGCCTTCCCAAACACCACTTGTCCCCATCAGATGTGGGCACAGCTCAGGGACACCTTGACCCCTCTGGCTGTGCTGGCAGGAGGCAGCTCTGTGACACCACGACTGGGATGTGCCTTTGGGGATCTGCCCTCCCTGGGACCTCTGTGCATCTGTGCATGTTCAATTGCTTGGCCACAATTAAACCCAGGGTCATTAACTCGTGGCCAGTCCCTGTGCCTGGCTCAGTGAGATTGGGCCATGGGCACAGGGACCCAGCTGAGGCCCCCCTGCCCTGTCACACCCATCAGACCTTTCTCTCCAGCACCCATCTGCTTTCCACAGCCCCAGAACTGCTGGGCATCCTCCAGGCTGCTCTGCTGGGAGGCTTTCCCTGGTTTCTGGATGCCTGACCAGGGACAGGCAGTGGTGTAGGGACCCCAACACAGCCCCTTTGGAGGGGAAGAGGCTTTGAGAATTGTCTGATAGATGTGGCTCAGCTCTCCAAGGAGAGGCTTTTGTTCCCTAAAGGAGGGATCCCTGCTTTTAGAGGTGGCAGCACATCCTGCTTGCCATGGCATGTGGGATGAGGTTGGGATATGCTGGAGTGGGGCAGCAGGGCTGGGGTGCAGCATTTACAGCACCCATCATCCCTCCAAACAGCAACATCTTCCCCAAAACAGCACCAGCTCAGGCTGCCTGGCTGCCCGCCCAGACTGGCCCTCCTGCAGGGCCCTTGGTGGGGACAGTCCCTGTTGGCAGAGCTGGGGACAGTGGCATCTGAAGCAGAGGGGGAGGTGAATTGTCTCTGTCCTTGTAAGGCCAGCCCAGCCGGGTGGGTGGCACCAGGACAGGAGCCAGCCTTGCTCTCAGTGACCAGATGTCACCTTCCTGTCCCCAGCCTGGGAGCACCCTGTGCCTGGAGAGCTCTGAGGGCTGCAGACCTCAGGACAAGGGGATTTTCCCCATGTGCCTTTGGGGGCTGCTGGAGTGGGATGGTCCCCAGCCCTTGTCCAGTGCCTGATGCTGGCAGGTCCCCAGTGCAGCATCCATCAGCAATTAGTCACTAAGTGCCAATTAATTCATGTGGAAGCTCCCCACTCTGGCCACCTTGCAGCTCTCCACGATTGTTTTTGCTTACTGTGCCACTGGTGACAAGCAAGGATGGATGGATGGATGGATGGATGGATGGATGGATGGATGGATGGATGGATGGATGGATGGATGGATGGATGGATGGATGGAGAGCCTGACAGGTCCAAGCTCACCCAGAAGGTTTTCAGCCACTCACAGGGAGCCCAGCATATCCCTGTCAGGAAAAAAGGGGCTGTGGGGAGGGAGCCATCCTGTGCACCCCAGGCTGATGCAGGGGACAGGGGGCAGCCCCAGTCTGCAGTGTGTTCCTGCAGCCAGGCTTCCCCATCCCTCCACTCTGGTTCTTATCCCGTGTCTCTGCCACAGGAACACTGTCCTGCACATGGACAAGAGGAAACTGGTTCTCAGGTCTCATCTATCCAAAAACTGCTGTGGGGTGGGAGTGCTGCTTTCCCATGGCACAAGCAGGATAAAGGGCTGAATTAGGTCACCACCCTGCAGAACCAGCCAGAGCAGCACAAATCACTGCCAGGCACAGGCAGGGATGGGGGTCACAGCTGGAAGAGACCCCAGGTCTCGAGGAGCTTCTGGCATGGGGCTCACCCTGGTGCCACCTCTCTGTGCTTCCCTGTGCCCTCCAGCCTGGAAGGGTGACACACACTCACCATCCCACTCCTCCCACAGTGACATCCACTCACCCTCCTGCTCCTCTCGTGGTGACACTGGGTCACCATCCTGCTCTTCCCTCTGCCCAAGGGAGGAGCAAGAGCCTCCTGTCAGGCTCTTGCTGGCGACACCAGGGCTCTGATTTGGGGAAAATCTGCCCCCAGATGAGCTGAACATCCCCACCTGGGCTCCAGGCTCCCCCCACCCCAGCTCGGTGGGCTCTGGGCTGGAGCAGGGGCCCCAGGAAGTTGCCCTGCCCACGCTAAGCCCTCCCCAGGGCACAGGGAAACACATACCAGCACGTTCCTGCAGCGCTCACAGGGCTCTGCGGGGTCCCCACACGTGCTCACTTCTGTGCTGGGAGAGCTGCTGCCGGAGGGGAAAGGGAAAAAAACCCAAACCCAGGGCCTGGGGAGATGGGAACCCTCTGGCTAGGGGAGCCCAAGAGCTGGAGCAGCCTTGGCTGGGCCAGGAGGGCAGGAAGATCACTTTTCTCCCTGACTTCTCATTGCTGGGATTTTTTCTCTGTTCAGCACCCCCAGTGAGCTGGGTTTTGGCAGGCATTGCTGTGGGGGATGCTCCTTCTGAAAACACTTTCCAGCAGGGAGAATAAATGTGTGACAGTGTCCAGAGGGGACAGTGGCAGGGTCCTGCATGTTGTGGGGACACAAGGCTTTGCCACACTTCCCTGGGAGCCCTGGCAGCACCCATGGATGTGTTTTAGTCCCCAGCAGCAGCTCAAACACCCCCTGACACAGCCATGCCCAGCCCAGGAGGGTGTTGGGGTGCAGGGACACCTTGCCTGTCCCCCCCTGGGCTGTTGTGTCTCTCTCGACCAGGAACAGCTCAGTGCAAGACTATTTCCCCTCTCCTTTTGGGCTGTTATTTCAGGGAATGGGGCTGATTCACAGGAAAAATATGAAATTTCGACTCTGTGCAGCCAAGATGGGTGAATTTCAACGAATCAGCATTTTAAGAGAGCCTGGGCGTGTGTCTGTAGCTGGGAGGCTGATGAAATGATTTGGGGCTTTGAGGCTGCCTCGTTAGAAAATCTCCTCTCTCCCAGGGAGTGAGTGGTGCTGATCACCCCTTCATCCAAGGCTGATTTCATTCAGCCAGAGGGAATTATCTCCCCAGAGCTGTAAAATCGTTGAGCTGAAGGGATGAGGTTTGAAGCAGGATTGGGACCGGGGTGTTTTGGGATTGGCAGAGAGTTGGTGTCCCCACACTGGCATCTCATTCCCTCCCTGCAGCATGAGCTGAAGCTGGAATAAGTTATCCTTCCAGGATGGGATCCCAGAACCAGGGAACTGGGTCAGAGCATCCTTTAAAATGCTGGGGCAGTGGGTTATAGCTGGGCTGAGCTGGGACTGAGCAAGGATTTAGACCAGGGTTAATGCAGATCCGGTTTTTCGTGGCTGGAAAAAGCAACTGGGAGCAGAGTGGAAGTGTGGTGGGCAGAGGCAGGCAACCCCTGCCTGATCTTGGTGATGCCCAGAAGGGTCAGGGAGGATGGGAACAGCAAAGCTTTTGGGGAGAAAGGCCTGATTTGGGGTTTCAAGGCGGTTTTCTGATGCCTGTTGGCCAGGACTGCCCCCAAAACTGCCAAACTGCTTTGTTTTTCACTGGACAAACCCTAAATTTCCGAGAACTAACACAAAAATTCCTACCCTCGCCCTTGAGGCATTCCCGATGTTTGCCTTTGCCCGAGGGACACATGACCGCGGGCGATCTTTTCCAGCCTTCCCACGGCGTGACGAAATGCCCTGTCCGCGCTCAGCATCCCTCAGCAGACACTTCGCTGCGCTCTGCTGGCCCGGGGAGAAGCAGCCCCGGCCCCGGGACGTGCCGGGGGCACCGCTGGCACGGCGGGTCCGCTGCCCGCCTGCGGGGCAACTCCTCATCCCCGCCAGCCCCTGCCGGGGTGCGGGTCCTCAGGCGGGGAATTGCGGGGTAAATGCGGGATGCTTATGGAATTGGGGGAAATTGCTTCAGTTTGTGAGGGAGTGAAACCATCCTGGGGACGTTAAGGGGACAGGCGGGGTGTCCTTTGCCGCCTCGTCCCCTGCAGCCCCAACTCTGTTGCAGCCCGCTGCCCCAACCCGGTGCGGGTGCAAACGGCAGCTTTGGAGGGTGTTAATTGAGCAGGAGAGATAATGAGGCTGCGGTGCTGCTGTTTTCTGCGGGTTTAGGGGGAAAAACAGCCCCTGGGAGGCTGGGCAGGGCTGGGGGGACAGTTCAGGTCCCGGGGGATGCCGGGCGGGCTGGGAGCCTTCCGAGAGCGGCAGCGCCAGCCGCCGGCCCCCTCCCCTTCCCTCCTCATCCCCCTTTGACTGCATATAATAAAGCAGCTTTTCAGCTGCGGCTGCAGTGATAGATCAGGAAGAATTGTATGAGTCTATTAAAGTCTGTGTGTCTCTGAATGGAGACTGTGGCTAAGCCAGGCGCCAGGCTCGCGCATTGAACCAGATGTGGAGAGGCGCCATCCTTTCCAGCCACTGAATCCGAGAGGCTGCAGGCTTCACACGCAAGGAAACTGGAGTGCACATGGCAGGGGAGCCGGGGGAGCGGCGGGGAGCAGCACATGGCAGCGGGGTGCTGGGGAGGGGGCGCAGCCCGGCGCTCCCCGCAGGCACCGCAGCCCAGCCGGGGGCAGCGCTGGCACCGGGGGCTCGGCTGCCTGAGGCACCCCAGGCTGGGGATTGCACCCCGAGTTGTGCAGGGCATTGATGGGGGGAGTTGTGTTGAGTCTTGGGCTGTTCGGGGCATTGCAGTGGGTGTTTGGAGGGGCTGCTTCACACCCCAAGGATGTGCAGGGGGTCAGCATTGTACCACAGGTCAGGGAGGGCATTGCTGGGTGGGGTGAGGATTGCACTGCACCCCAAGCCATACAGGCAATGCAGGCTGTGTGTGGTGGGGTTCCACAGCACCCCAGGCTGTACAGGGCAATTCAGGGTGTGTGTTGTGGGGTTCCACAGCACCCCAGGCTGTACAGGGCTATTCAGGGTATGTGTGGTGGGGTTCCACAGCAGCCCAGGCTGTACAGGGCAATGCCAGGTGTGTATGGTGGGGTGTCACAGCACCCCAAGCTGTACAGGGCAATTCAGGGTATGTGTGGTGGGGTTCCACAGCACCCCAAGCTGTACAGGGCAATGAAAGGTGTCTGTGGTGAGGTTCCACAGCACCCCAGGCTGTACAGGCCAATGCCAGGTGTGTATGGTGGGGTGTCACAGCACCCCAAGCTGTACAGGGCAGTGCAGGGTGTGTGTAGTGGGGTTCTACAGCACCCCAAGCTGTACAGGGCAGTGCAGGGGGAGTTGTGGGGCACTGAGCCATTCAGGGGAACCATGCTGTACCCCAGGTCCTGCTGGGTGTTCCTAAGTGGAGGAGGTTATGTTGCACCCCAGGACACTGCCGGGGCTGTCAGGGGTGACTTGGGGGTGGCAGTAGCAGTGGTGGTGCAGGGGAGCACTTAGAGGACCCTGGACACAGCACTGGGGTGCAAAGAGCCTGGTCCTGCAGCAGCACAGCTGAGGAGGGCACAGGATGGGTCATGGGTAGCTCCTGTCCCCAAACCCACTGTGCTGCAGAGACAAGACAAAAATGGAAGGACAGAAGGAAGGCAGGAAAGACAGAAAGATGCCATCCTGCCGGGGACAGCTGCTGGTCAACCCATGGATCCCATGTCCCCAGCAAAGGTGTGAAGCAGAGTCTGTGCAGGGGACACAGGTGACATGGGGACGACCACTACAGGGCTGGGCTGGGTTTGGGCTGGGGCAGCTGCCACACTCCTTCCTCACCAAATTCACTTTCTCATCTGGGCTGGCCACATGGCTGTAATTTGGGGGTTGTAAATACCTCAGGGGAATTTTTAAATTTTAAAAAAACTGTTTTCATTTAAATTAAAAGACACTTAAGCATTTCTATTAGTATTAGAGGTTTATGAAACTTGAAACAAATGTTGAAACTAAACTACCAGGCAATGTCCACTTCAGGAAGCCTTCCACATGTTTGACATCACCCAGTTACTCATTGGGCAGTAAGTTTTAATTGTGTATGAGGGTGTCAGGGTGCTCAGTGTGGCAGGAGGGTTCTTGGTCTCCCTGGGGACCTGGAGGGGATGAAGGCTTGGAGTGATGAGGGTGTGAGTCTCAGCTCTGTTGACCTTTATAGAAGCAGGACCCTGATGTTCCTGTCTCCATCCCATCATCCCCTGGTCATCCCCTTGGCTGGCACCTGTCCCCACTGTCCCCACTGCCCCTGCCATCCCTGCTGTGCACAGTTCTGCCTTAACCTGGAAACAGTTAACCAGGCTGGGGTAAAAAAAAAAAAAAAAAAAAAAAAAAAGATACGAGCCACTTATTAAAATGAATGTTTTACAATAAATTTGGCGAGAGGCCACCGACCTCAAATGAAAACCAGACTGGAGGACAGTGATGCTGCTGGCAGGGGCTTCCAGGATGTCTGTGTGTGCAGGCACAGCCTACGAGGGTCCTCCCTGGAGCAGGGCTGGGATGGGGTCCCAGTGGGGCTCACACCCATCCCACACCCTGGCCAGACATGCTGGTGTCCACAGTTGGTGGCTGTGGAACGGGCTCTCAGCAGGTGCTGGTGCTCACTGATCAAATGGGTGCTCAGTGATTTGCTGGCCTGGGTGTGAAAAACACCCTTTTGGTGTCAAAAAAGAAAAGGGACTTGGGGCAGTGGCAATGGGCAGCAGGAGGGGACATCATGGGAATTCTCATCATTCCCCCTTGCCCCTGCCTGCCTCCTTCCCCCCCTTGGCAATGACCCTGATGCAATGGGGGTCTCTGCTTTAACCTCGTGGGGCTGGTGTTGGATTTCAGTGCCAGATGCCATTGGGGCTGGCTTGCTTGGGCTTTTGCCTATTAAATTTCAAAAACCCACCTTTTTGGGGGGGCTGGGGAGGAGAGGAAGGCTGGGATCACCATGCCAGGGGTCCCTGGCTGGGAGCCAGCCCAGCATACAACGTTCCTGCTGTGCAGCCCCGGCTGATTTAGTTTTATTTTTCCAACACTGAGCAAAAGTCCCAGTGAGCTCTCAACACCATGATGGCCTGAGGCACCCCCCATCCCCTTCCCAGCCCCCAGGAAAAGTCACTTTGCAGTTAAATCCAGGATTTTGGTGGTGCTTTGCAAGCACAGGCAGGTGCTACTCCTGGGCCGGTGCTTACACAGGTCTCATTAGTGTTAATTAATAACATGTCTGTGCCCTGCTGGAAAACCAGGTAACCTGTTATGTCAGGTGGCTGCGTGTGAGTGATGTTGGCACCTCTGAAACTGCATCATGGATGCACCAAGTGGTGCCTAAAAGGTCTGCAGGATGGGAAGGGAAGCAGCATGCTCAGCCCTGATGTAGGGCAGCAGGGTCTGTGCTGGCATCATCCATCATCTATCCCACCTTCCCACTCTCCAGTGGCTGTGGGGAGCCACCGTGGCTGTTCCCTCTGCCCAGACCCCTCATGTGGTGCCTGGGGCTGACCCAAATCCCAGCATTTGGGCCACAGGGTCTGTGCTGGCTGTTTCCCTGAGCCACAGAGGCCCATTCACACATCTGTGAGCCACCACCGTGCTGTTTGGCTGTTTTAATGAGCTGGCAAAGTGGGGAGGCTACATCCCCAAGGGAATGCATCCCCAGGAGCATCCCAGGGTGCTGCAGTGTGTGAGGTGCAGGACAGCCCAGGCACTGCTCTCATCCCACCCCAAGAAGGTCTCCTGGCTGGGAGATGAAAGCAAGCTCTGCAGTGAATGTCTCCTTGCTGGGAAGGCTCCTGGCTGGTGGTGGCTGGGGGAGAGCCAGTGCCTTTTGTTGGTCCCTGGGCCTCCACCGGGGGGGGGTTGGCAAATTCACAGGAGAACAAAATGAAAATTCCTCCTCCCCCGTTGGTCGGTGCTGCTCCGAACTTGGCTTGGATCAGTCAAACCCACCACACTGTCTTTTCCTGAGGCACTTGGCTGTGCTGGGAGCGCTTCAGCTCCTGCTACCCCCAGCCCTGCAGCCACAAACATCTGCCTGAGGAGCCCTTTGGTCTGACACAGTCTCTCAGCATCCCTGCATGAAGCCAGGAGCACCGATCCTGATACCTCCCCTCTCTCCCTTTGGCTTTTGCAGGGGACATCCAGACTGGCACCACTGTTGGGTGAGTTTTTGGAGGTTCTGTGTGACCCCAGCCACAACTAAGAAAAGAGGGGTGCAAACCCCTCTGAGTTGCATGTTTCCCTGCCATGAGCAGGGAAGATGCCAGACCCTGCCAGATCCTGACCTCTCAAAGCCACTGTACCCAGAAAGTCCGTGCAGACAGTGGACTTTCCCACGAGCCTTTCCTCCTCACTTCCTCACTGTGCCGTTCCTTGAGGGGCAAATTGGGTACTCGTTGTGTAGCAGCACCCCAGCTTTTCCCCAGCTCAGCTCCTCCACAGCTCCATCCCCACGGAGTGCTGACACAGTGGAGGCAGTGGTGGCTCTGGAGCCGGGACAGCCCATTGTGTCGGGCTGCAGCCGCAGCCTCCTGTGAGCACACGGGATGCTCCTGGCAGCTCCCGGCAGCCCTGAGCCAGGCTGGGGTCACCCCGCCTGCCACGGCCCTGGGAGGGAACGTTTCTCTTACAGACCATGGAGCCCAAGGGATGCTCTCAGCACTCCGGGTCCGGGCTGGCTGCCCTGGGCCGCTGCCACCGTCGGCAGGAGCAGCCAGGCAGTCTGAGCCCCCACAAAGGGCCCGGCTCCGGCTCCCGGGGTGCGGGAGGCAGGCGGGGGAAAGCACAGCCAGGGGCGAGTCCCCCGCCGGGCGCCAGCGCTGCCGCAGCTTTCCAGGCTGTTTCTGGAGCCCTGGTGTCAGGGGATGCTGATGGTGCCAGGCTCTGTGGTCTGGATCCTCATGCAGGGTTGGGGCTGGGGACAGGATATTGGGGTGCATCCCGAGCCACTGAGCCTGGCAGCAGGATGTGTCTGTGTCACCTTCTTCAAAGGTCTGTCCACAGGCAGTTCCCACCACAGGTGAAAGGTGGATGATTCATTCTGTGATTCTGTGATTCTGATGGCATCATCTCTCCCAGATCCCTGGGAGGGTGGACAGGAATTTCTTGGGCTGCTCAGCCTGCTCCCCTTACTCCCACCAGAGCTTTGTGGCCAGAGATGTTCCCCAGCCCCTTCCTGAGGCTTGACAGCATCCCACCAACCCTGCCTCCTCCTTCAGGGAATGTGGCTGCAATTAATTCATTAAATGCTTCCGCTGACGCAGGAGCTGGCTGTGCCAGAACACCATTCCTGGGGCCTGGCCTCAGCTGGGTGAGCGCCGTGCTGGGCTCTGCAGGAGCCTCTGGCCAGGGCAGTAGCCTCTGGCATGGTGGGAAGTGCTGGGAATATTCAGGGTCTCCTGAGCACTCAGAGCCTCAGGGCTTTGCCTGCAGCCCTGTGGATTTCATCAGGTTTCAACTTTCAGGGCATCCTCTCTAAATCACAGCACAAGACTTGGCTGGCTGGTTCCTCACCTGGCATCTCCAGCATCTGCTTCCCTTCATTCTTTTCATTGTCTTCTCCTTCCTCACTGTGCCTTCCTGATCTTCTCCCTCTTGTGCACTTGGGTTTTGCAGCGTGGCTGCCCTTGCTCCAGAGCCAGCTGGAGAGCCAGCTCTGAATCCACTCAACAGCTCTCAGCAGTGAATTTGGTGGCTAATTCTGGGCTGAAACCATCCCTAAGGGAACCAGTGTCTCATGACATGGGGATCTTCCTTTTCACATTCTTTCTGTTCCCAGTACCCATCTAAACATCATGTTCCCAGTGCATTTGCTGCACTAATAATGAGCTAAAAAAGCTTCAGTGCCACCACTGGGTTACCAGCATAGGCTGGACACATCCCCACTGAGGTGCAGGGATGCTCCTGGCTCAGCTAGGACCTTCCTGGTTTGTTCTGGCTTTCAGCTGGACTTGCTGTGTTGGGTGCTCAGACACCACACACCATGCAGAGGTGCAAGGGAAAAACCTCCTGGGCTCTGGGGTAGCAGGCTGTGCATGGAGCATCCCTGGGGCTGCAGCACTGCTGGGCAGGATCTTCCCAAAAACAGGGTGTCTGTGTGGCTGGGGGTAGCAAACTGTGGTGCTGGGTGGTTTCTAGCTGGTGCAGAGGCAGCTCCATAACCATAAAACACGCTGCTGCTGCCTGTCAGTGAGCACAGGCTAAGGCCCCCCCCGGGACAGCCTTGGCCTCTTTCTTGGTCCAGGCTTTTGCTGCTCCTTTTTAACAGAGACACTTTTCCCCCAGCAAAACTGGCAGCCTGTAAAAACGTGTCAGCGTTTCAGTTTTTTCACAATTAATGAGGTGAAACATCCTCGGAAACATTTCGCTGTAATGTTTCTCCAGTAGCTGGGACTTGCCCCTCTCTTAAATTTTTCATGTGTGCCACTTGAGCCGAGAAAGTTTCCTTCAGACTCAGCACATTTGGACCCCCCCCAGCTTCAACCTCCCCCCAGAGCCTGCAGCATTCCCAGGGTCTTTGTGAGGCTGGGGCTGGGCTGGAGGGGGAGCAGGGAGTGGCAGTGGGTTGGGATGAGGAGGTGGGAACCTGGGGAGGGGCTGACAGCCCTTGTTCCCCGGGGATGCCCTGTCCCTCAGTGTCCATGGATGTTTCCAGGATGGGTTTAGACCTCACAGGATCATGCCAAGCAAAGCTGGGGTTGGCATCCTGTGGGCAGGGGTTGGTGGCCCCAAAGGCTTCTCCCCTGGTTACTGGGATGAAACCATGCAGAAAATGGGAGTTTCCCTGATGTGGTTTTGCTCTCAGGCTGGTGCTGTGTTGGTTCTGTGCACCCAGGCTGGGCTCGCTGGTGGGTGCAGGAAAGGCACCGTACTTGGGTGACTCAGCACGTGTGGAGGGGCAGGTTCCTGGCTGCTTCTCAGCCCCCCAGGCTTTCCAAGATGATTTGGGGAGATTCAAGACCCGTTGTGGTGTAGGCATCTCCCACCATCCCTTCTGCAACAAACCCTGTTCTTCCTGTGCCCATGAGCAGGGACAAGTGCCCACCTTCCCTTTGGCCTGTGGAGCATCCCTCCTGCTATCTCTCCTCGCTGCAAAGCCCTGATAAAACCACCCCTGGGCTCCCAGGCTGTTCCCAACTGCATCCCAAGGCAGGGTGATGTTGGAACTGGCTGCTGGAAGGAGGAGTCATCTGCACTTGGCAGCCCCTGCACCCCCAAATCACACCTTGGCTTGGGGTGTCCCAGCTGAAGGTTGTGGAATAAAAAGGAGCTGGAGTGGGCACACACCATGGAGGGGCAATTCCCAAACCCCAGAGCTTTGCTCCAGCTCTCTGCAGTCCGAGGGAAAAGGCTTCCTCCTCATTGCATGATTTAGAGGAACAAGTTAAACAATTGCACATGAAACTTTGGCAGACGTCACCGCCAGAGCTCTCCTCGCTTCCCCCGGGTGTATAAAGGGATGAAGGGAGTGCACATGTTTACCGAGAGAGACCATGGGAGAAACGAAAGACATTGTTTTTCCAAAGGATTTCTTGGCTGTAAAAGACCTCCACCACCCTGTGGCTTCCCTGATGAAGGCCCAGCGTTAATTTGTTAAATCCACATCAAGTGCCCAGAGAACCCGTTGTTTATTTTTGCTAATTCAGCTGGCCGAGATCAAATTGGGGTTTTATTTGTTAAGGATAAACCTTAATTAATAAAAGCTATTTATTTGGCTTGAGCCGGCCGCAGCCTGAGGGTCAGATATACCACGATCATTATTTCAAGTAAAACAAACCCAAAATGTCTCTCAACAGTTTGAAAAACGTAGAAACTTAGAGGGCTGAATTTATTTGTCTTAGGAAGAATTTACAGCTAATTCCCTCCAGGCTATTTCAACCCTTAAATTATACCCAAGAAGAAAAAAGGAGGAAAAAAATGCCATTCCAGGCGTAGTAGGGAAGTAAATGGTACAGCAGATTTGATCATTTTGGCTGGGGGGGGGGGGGGGGTGTGAAAAATTTAAAGCTTAAAGGGTCTTTGGCAAACTGCTCGCAAATAAATGGAACATGTGAAATAATTTAATGACAGAAAACTGTTCAGGGCCATGAGGGCTGCGGTGCAGTGGAAAATGAAACACATTGGAGGAGATGTAGCCTGGGCTTTTTGCGTGAGAGGGTTGAACTTGCTGCCTTCTGACCTCAAAAATGGGGGTATTTGCACCCCAAAGCCAAGTGGTAGAGTTGGACTCAGGAAAACTTATCCCAGGATGTGGTGGTACTCATAGGGAGAGGGGTTTGCAGCAGTCCCTGGGGAAGAGACAGGCTGGCAGTTGGCTGAAGTGACCGTCTGGGGTGGCAGGGATGGTGCTGGGCAAACACCCCGCTCTGGATGAGCATTTTGCAAAGAAACCCCCCAAACTGGGTGTTCAGAGGGGAGACTGAACATGGCTGGCAATAAAGCCTGTCCCTGAAAGACATCCCAAGGGAGGATCCGTGTTTCCAGGGCTCAGCTGGGATTGTCAGTGCTGGTTGATCTGGAGCACTGCTGCTCTGAGGCCGTTTATTGGGCACTGATGGTGCTCCTAAGTCAAAAGCAAAGCCTTGGTGGAAATCGAGTGAAAATTACCTCCTTACAGTGCTCAGCAGCAGCTGTGGGAGGTTGGGGGCCCTGCCAGTGTTAGGGCTCTCCTTGGCAAACCCAGAACCAAGGCTGAGACCCGCTGAGTCCTTCCTGTGGAAAACTAATGGAAGCACAGAGGGAAAATGCAGGAGTTGGAGAAGGGGGCTTGGTTGGTGCCCAGCTGAACCAGCACAGCTCTGACCTGGGGTGGTGGTGCCTCTGCAAATGGGGCAGGACCCAAGTTCTCAGTGTGGCACAGTCCAGGCTTGCCAGCATTGGTGCTCCCACAGGGAGAAGGGTTTTGGGGTGACTCCCAGCACCCTATGGCATCCTTAGGGCACAGCACTACTCCTAGGCTGCTTCTGCAGCTCTCATACAGCACTGCCGGAGGCAGGACAGCCCAGAGAGGAGGCTGGAAGTTCAGGACACATCCAGCACCCAGAAACTCATCCACATCACAAGTGAAAAGTCTCCTGTCTTTCCTAATGCTCTGGGGCAATATAAGGTGTTTTTTGTGGTGCACATTGGGCCCATCCTGCTCTGTACAAAGTCCCTGCACCTCCCTCTCTCCGTCCTCCCCCGCATGTCATCTTTCGTTATTCAGTAATGTTATCCCCCGTGTTTTCCCCCTTTCCCTGCATTTCTTTTCCTTTCAGCGGAAATTGTAATCAGTGGAAGATAAATACAGGGAAGGTGGCTGGGGGGGAGGCTCAGGAGCCCCTCTGACCTCAGGGTTGGCCAGCCAAACTGGTCCCTCCAGCCCAAATGAACCCCCAAATTATACCTGACAAAGGCAAGGGTTTGGCTTTCTCCATAACTTCCCCAAGCACTGCTTTGGGACAGAACAGTGATGGTGGGAAGCTGGTTTTAAGTTTGTGCAATTACAAACTCTTATTCCTGGAAGCCCATTGGGCTGGGGAAGTGGTTTCCAGTTCCTTCATCAAGGTGTCAGCAGGTCTGGTTAAATCTAAGTCCTGCTGATGGCAGTGAGAGGACAGGGCATCTTCAGGGGACCCAACTCATCCCCATTCCCATCTCTTTTCTGATGCTGGAAGGATTTGACTATGCTTATTTTTGGGAAGCTGATTTGGGGTTATTAAAGCATCTCTGACAGAAGAGATCCAGCCTGACTGTACATTGTAAACCTGTCAGACACTCACCACCAGCAATTAGGGTGGCATTTGTCTGGTCCCACAAGCTGCAATGCCTGAGCTAAAGGGGAAAAGATGTTGATGCATTACCAAGGCTCATCCCTAAGCAGAGCAGAGGATCCAGGCAGGCACTCCATGTGTGGAGCTGCCTCCCTTCCATATAGAGATGGCCTGGAAAAGGTGTGGAAGGTCCCTCCTTAAAATAGAGGCTGAACAAAATGCTCCAAAGCCAGCATGGCCTCCAAAAGCCCAGGAACCACTGGATCTCAGACACATCCTGATCCAACTCCAGTCTTAAACCTCGATCCCAGCATGACTGCCAGCCCCATTGGAGAAGCACTCAGCACCACTTGTCTCCTGTGGCTGTTTAGCTCTTCTTTCTGTGGGTTTGGGGAGATAAAAACAAGCCAGAAATGTGGCCAGATGCTACAGAACTGGATTGAGAATTAATTAAAAAAAACTTTCCTCCTCCTCCTTTCTTTCAGCCAAATTAGAGTGGGTGAGAGAAATCATCACTATGGAAAAGTCCTATTGCCAGGTTTAAATTGAGGATGAAGCCAAAGGGATTTATAAATTTTATTTGTACATTCCCCAGGGTTCTGTTGAAATCATTGCCAGTTTGGTGAGGGGCAGTGTGTGCCCTTGTGACTACGCCTTTTGAACCAAACCCTGATCTGCCGTTTCCCCAGAAGCCCTGTGGCATGGTCATAAACCCACATGGAAACCTGTCACCCTCTTATATCCTGTAGCTCTTTCCCAGCCTGATGGTTCCCATTTCAGTCCCAAGCTCCCAGAAAACTCAGGAACAACCATGGCTGGACTTCATGTATTTTAATCCAGCGCAGCTCATTAGCTCGCTGAAGGAAAACAGGACCAAAAAAGGAGTTTAACTAAAAGGGGCAACTGGAAAGCAGAGACTGGCAGGACATTTGAAGCTGTAGGAACAAGTGCTGGAGGGAATTCTGAGAATTTTATTTGTGAGCCTTTAAACACGATTGGTGGCAAAGGGCAGCCCGTGGCTTCCTGGCTGGGGAAAGGGTCTCAAACCCACACATATTTCAGGCACTGTCCATCGTGTCTTCACCCAGCCAAGAAGGTCATGTCCAAAATACAAGATCACAGATTGCTGATGGTCAATCAAGGCCAAATTGTACCTACAGCACAATAAAAGACCCAAAGAAGTGCCACTGGATGCAGAGAGGCCTTGGGAGAATGGCGTAGTTGGGCACATAGAGGTTCTAGGGACTTGATGAAAAACTTATTGTTGGACGTTTCATGGCTTGAATTACTCAGAGTTAGGGTGCAAGAAGGTTTTTCTGGCCTTAAAGATCTTGGAAGTTTCCTTCTGCTCAACAGACTGATGGTGTCTTGACAGCATCAGAGTTGATATCCCTTCCAGCAGATTTTGTTTGTTGCTCAAGCATTATCTGAAAATGCTGCACTTATTTAATAAGTATCACGATCAATATTATTAGCAAGTATTTAATTTGTGAGCATACTCAGGGAATGGTGAGTTCTGCCACCCTGGTCTCTGCAATGATATAGAGCAGAAAGCCCCAACATACCCCTGCCATGAATCAGAATGTCATAAAATTATTAACATTTCAAATAATTCGAAAATGCTTTCCCACCAGTAGGTACAGATTGGATCCAGATGCTTTATTAACAGAAAGAATCATTAACCAGTACCTCCACAAGGGAGCACGACAGCGAGTCGTGCTCCCCACAAAGCCTTTGCAAGCAGCTGACTGGGTGTCTCGGAAAAAGGCTTCATAAACTTGCCCAAACCTTATGATATTAGTGACAAAGAGGAGATTAATCTTAGCCTGGCTGACAGCCCAAGATCAATACTGAGAAACCAGACTACACCCTCAGCTTCATGTTTCCATGAGCCAGCAAAGCCAGAAATAAACACTGCGGAGGCTGAGCCCTGCGAGACGAGGTGCTGCTCGTTCTGAGCTCTGAAGACCAGGGTTGGAAGAGCAGATGCTTGGCTGCAGTCCTGTGTCACCTTGGGGACATGCCACAGCTGGGGAATCAGGGGGTGCTGGAGGTGGAAGCTGAGACCCACATCTTGGGGGTGTTTTGGTGCTGAGTTTTCATCACCAGTCATGAAAGCTTCACTTAAAGTCTTAGCAAGAGCTGAGCCCCAGCTTGGATCAAGTGCAGCCCCTGAATACACTGAAACTGGTATTCAAAATCAGGTCCACATGGTTTTAGCTAGATGTGAAACCACCACGGGGTTTGGTAAATTTTGGGGTTAACCCTAAGCTCCAGCATGTCCCAAAATAGTTTTTGATTCTCATGGACATCACAGGGTTGCAGCTCCACACAGAGTTGCAGGTGCCTGGAGGGAGCATGGCTGGCACAGAGCAGGACACTGCAGACCCCCAGGAGGGCTTAAGCCTGGCTGGGTCATGGGGTCTCACAAGCAAGGGTCTGGCTCTCATGTGGCCTCTGTTCTTTTCCCACAGGCGAGAGCCTGAGCCCAAGCTGTGGGGCAGCCAAGAGGAAGAAGAAACAGAGGAGGAACCGCACCACCTTCAACAGCAGCCAGCTGCAGGCTCTGGAAAGGGTCTTTGAGAGGACACACTACCCCGACGCCTTTGTGCGGGAGGAGCTGGCGAGGAGGGTCAACCTCAGCGAGGCCAGAGTCCAGGTGAGCACAGGTTTGTGTGGGAGAAAACACCCTCTGCCTTGCCCCCAGGCAGGAGGAGCAGAGACTGTCCCCTCCCTTGTTTCATCCTGCACATCACCGTGACCCATAGGACAGATGCTTGGGACATCCCTGCTCACACTGGGTCCCCACTGAGCACCTTTCCCCCATCACAGGTTTGGTTCCAGAACCGGAGGGCCAAGTTCCGCCGTAACGAGAGAGCGATGCTGGCCAACAGATCGGCATCACTGCTCAAATCCTACAGCCAAGAAGCAGCCATTGAGCAGCCCATGGCACCACGACCCACTGCACTGACCCCGGAGTATCTCTCTTGGACCAGCACCTCCCCGTACAGGTAGGTGGAGGCTCTGGAGGAGCTGGGGAGGAGGTGGCCGTGGAGCAGGGCTGCCTAGAGACCACTCCAGTGTCACAGGAATGCAGCCCTGTGCCACTGCTGGGGATCTGGGGAGTTTCATGAGGCTGAAAGGAGCTCATCTGACTTGGCTTTGGGAACCATTTCAACTCTGTCTGAGCATCCGCTGCCCAACACTGAGCAGGCTGCCCTGTGTCCCTGCATTTTGGGGCTGGAGCAGGCGTCCTGATCCTCGCAAGGGATTTGCTTGGCCTCGTGCTGACCCTTCCCACATCTCGGCACAGGAGGTGGCATGGGTCCCTTCTGGTTCCCAGCTGTTCATGTTCAGCCATCACATCCAAAAGCACAAAGCAGGGCCTCCTGGTGCATAGTTTGAGGGGTTCCCACATCCATCCAAGCACATAAAAATGCTGAAGCCTTGGCTATTCTTGTGAGAGATCTCCAAGAGGGAACAGCCAGCCTGGCCTGGGAAGCCAGCAGGACCACAGGGGGCATGGGGACTTCTCCATGGGCCATTGCCTCATTCCTCCCTGCTCCCTCCCCGCAGCACTGTGCCCTCCTACAGCTCCAGCGGGACCGCAACGCCCACCCAAGGGGTGAACATGGCCAACAGCATCGCCAGCCTCCGCCTCAAAGCCAAAGAGTTCAGCCTCCACCAGAACCAGGTGCCGACCGTGAACTGAGCAGGGCAAACCCCATCCCGTGGCCTCCTCCAGGACACAGCGTGGAGCTCCTGTGCCGGTCCAGGACAAATCTGCTGCCTGCCCAGCACACATGCCACTCATCCAATGTCCCAGCATCTTCTCTCCTCTTCCCTTCCCTTCTGAAGGTAGAGTCAGTCCCAGGCCGAAGTGGCACATAATTATAGCCACATATGGAGCGAACTTGGTTAGAAACTTGCTTTTCCGCACACCCTTATAATAACGGCTATATATACACACATACCCCCCACACGCTCTTTGAGGACAAACAGACTTGCCAAGGGAACAAGAATTTGCTTCCAAACATGGAAGGATCTTGGACTATTGGATTTGACCAATTTGGGTATCTTGCCCAGAGAGCCAAAGAGTTATTGGGTCTTCTCCTCCCGCAGGGACAGTGTGGGTGGATCACGAGCCCCCCTTTCCACCAGGCTGTGACTTGCGGCACTCAACTGTGTGTGCCAAAGCTGATCCATGTGTTCGTTTCTTTGTGCAACCCCAGCCGCAGTGTGGGGTTTGGGTCTTCCCAAAGTTTGGGACTTTGGGAAGCCGACGGCTCACCCATGCCATGGCCAGTCTTGGCCAGCCCTCTGCACTGTTGCTGCCTGCATTTAGGAGTTGCCTATGCTGATGGCATCAGGCTTTGTCCCTTCCCAGAGGGACAAGCAGCACTGCAGCATCTCAACAGACCCACCTGGAGCCTGTGAGCTCTCCTGTGAGCTGGGGATGCATCGCCAATCCCCAAGCAGGCACTGCTGCCCTGCCTCGGTGGATTTGCCAGCGATTCTGCAGAGCCCCAGGTCATTGAACCGTCCCAGGGAATGAGAAAATTGGAAAAAGCTGTTGGGTTTCAGCTGAGTAGGCGGCTCCCAGCGCTTCGTGCCAACGAAGGCTTCGCCTTCCGGAGGCACAGCCTCCCCGTCGGCAGCTCCGCAGATGTGCTCGGGGGTCTGGGGCCGGCAGCTCCATGGGGGGAGGCTTTTTTGGTTTTGCAGAAAGGAAATGGTTTCCCCCTCATCCCACCCTGCTGCACAGCCTAATGAGGCTCCAAGGTGGGATGTGCAGGGGGATGGACACGGGGTGGGCAACCTGGCCCTAATCCATGGGACTGAGCTGTGGAGGGACGCAGCCTCCACGTTCTCCTGCCAGTTCCACAGCCAGAGTGGTGGAGGTGTGGTGTCCCTGTGGACAAAGCCCACTGGAAACCACATCACCCTTTCCTCACCCACTGGTAAGAGCCACCAGCCAAGCATGGGGACACCACCAGCTCAGAGGGGTGGCCTGGACAGAGAAGACAGCAGCCCTGCTTCTCTGGAAGGGGTTGGTTTGGGGGCTGAAGCAATAGAGCTGAGGACAAATAGAGCAATTGCTGAGGTGCCTCCTCCAGGTAAACATCCTCTGGCTGATGACACTGATGCTACAAGTGCCACAGCTACAAAGTGTCCACCTGAGTCCCCACAGCTCCCAGGAGCATCCTCTCCCGTTCCCACTGGGGCTCTTGCTGCAGCTGTATGTGGGACCCAGTGGCTGTGACACCAGGACCTTCAGCAGCACCCCAGGCAGTGCCAACATGGGAGGACTCACCCAGCACCCAGAGCTGGAGTCCTGATGGGAGAACCATCTCCTCTGCCTGGGAGTGAACCAGCCCCTCCATCCTGCCTCCAGCCCCTGCCCTCTCTGCTCTACAGTGCAGCCCCCAGTTGGGAACAGCTACCTTCTTCTCCTCAAGTTTGGCAGGCAGGGAGAGGGCACAGCCTGACTGACACTGTCCACCTCATCCAGGGAGCAGTGTCACCCTAAATACCCACCCTCTGCCCTCATCCATATTTCCAGGGCTGGTATCCCTCCCATTTGTCATGCCAGATGAAGAGCACACAGCTCCCCACACTGCACAGAGACCTGCCAAGCCAGGGAGAAGAGGGATCCACTGTGGATCAAATCACCCTGAGAAACACCACTTGGGGCAAGAGAAGGGGGCTGGGGGAGATCCTATTCCCATGGAAAGCACAGGGCTCTTTTTTCAGTTATACAAGATGAAACCACAGGGATATAAATGTCGCTGCCTCTTTGAGAACATTAATGAAAATAAACCCATTTAATAGTTTGCAGATGCTGTTTCTGTAAACCTAAAAAAAGCAGGGAATAAATATTTCTTCACTAAATATCTATATGTATATATATATTTGAAAACATTTGCTCCCAATCTTAGGGCCCCTCCTTTGCTGTGCTTTTGGCAGCTTATCACAGCTTGTCAGTCAATGCTGAACTCACCAAGAAGAGATACAAATTGCACCCATGGAGGGGTAGCAGGACCGAGGGATTATTGTAATCTAAGCTCTCTCTCGCCCTTTCTATTTGTACATTTCAATTACTTGTAACAGGATCCATGGTGGATTTGGTTTTTTCTTCTGCATGTCTGTGTTTTGGAAATTTTTGTAAGGTTTTTGTAAAAACAACTCTTGTGAAATAATGGAGGAATAAATATTTTACTGAGTAGAGACGTGTCAGTGCATGTGATAGGGACCTGAGTCTTCCATCACCAGCCACTGTGGTTTCCCCACCTGCCTTGGACAAGCAGCCTGGGCAGAAATTGAATTAAGAGGCAGCAAGGAGGGTCAGATTCTGCACAGAAATTGAGCTGAAAAAAAATAAAAGAGTAGAAATAAACCATCAGATTGTAGAGCTCTTTCCAGGGAGCAAAGGCCCACAGGTGCAGAGCATCAAGCACCCGAAACAGGAGGAATCAGTGGTCAGGCAAAGGCAGTACCAAATAGTTGAGGCAGCCAAAGTTAAACAGGACTCCAGGATCTCACAGTGCTGAGCTATCAAGCAGCAGATTTAATGCAATGTGCAGAGGGGTGTGAAGATGTGCCCTGGGGAAACTGCCCAACGCATGCTCAGACTGAAAGGCAGTGAGTCAGGTGGCAGGAATTGCTAGGAAAGGATTGGAAAGCAAGGCAGAAAATGTTCTCACAGCACAAAAAAAGCCTGAAATCCATCGCCCCAAGATACTGCAGAGATCGAAGGTATGGTGCATTCAGAGAGGGTGAGAAAGCTAATGGTGGGTGGGTGTTTGTTGGTGCAATGTGGCAAGGATTCAACTGCTTGTGCAGAAAACTGCTGTCCTGCTGACTTCCAGGAGCTGGGAGAGCTGGGAGGAGAAGGGGCACCTGGGTTTCCCTTGTTTCTTTTACTTTCCTTCACCTGCTGTATTGCAGTAGCCTCCTGTCAGGCCAGCTCACATGGTGTCACTTACAGGATGTCTCTGTCACCTCCTCCTCCCCAGGCCATCCTCAGTCCCCCCACACGGCCAGGGGAATCACAACACTATCCCATGCACCCAGAGATGCTCAGCTCCATGAGAGCCACAGGATCAGCTCCCTCCCAGCAGCAACCTTTGTCCCTCCCATCAGCTCCCTCCCAGTGGCCGTTGGGACACGTGGATCCTGTGGATTGCAAGGCTGAGGAAGGAAGGACCCCCAGAAAATGCATTCTAGCTTTCCCTAGAGGGGAACAAGGCTCATCCCATATCATCCCTGCAGCACCCAGCAGAAACGAGTCCCTATATTGGACTTAACCCCAGGCTCTCCATGGCCCCACACACTTGACCATCTCCGCTCTGCTGCTGCTTTGTAACCACTTATTTATTCATTCAGTAAGTGGCTTGTAGATCATTAAGGCCAGTTGTCCAACCTCCTGCATAAAGAATATCACCCAAGCAGCATCCTCATGTCCTCAGCACGTGGCCAGTGCAGAGCATCCCTTTGGAGAGCATCCAGCCCCAAGTCAAAAGACACTTGGAAGTGATGAACTGACACATCCCAGGGCAGATTCCTCCAGTGACTCATTACTGTTGACTGCTGGAAATATGTCACTTATTTCCTGCCTGAACTGTCCCAACTTCAGTTCATCTTCCACTAGAGCAGAAGGTCTCAACCCATGGTCAGTCAGCTCCCAGGAGCTGATGGACATCTGAGGGGTCTCAAACCAGGAGACAGACAAACATGGAGAGCTGCAGTTCACCTGGCAGGGTCTGCACTCCACAGGGGAGGGAGATACTGGGGAAAGGCTGTCAATGAAGAGGTGCTCAAAGGCATTGAGCAACCTCTCTTCTTCCAGGACAGGGGCATGGTTCCTCCCAGGAAGGGCACATCCATCACCAGTACTAATTTTGGCAGGAGAGTTGGTCTCCATCCATGCACTACAACTTTGGGAGTAGGGAAGGTTGCAAAGACATTTGCAAACTGTTTCCTTCCTCAAAGCAGTTGGTTTTCAACCAGGTGATTCCAAAAGGGTGGGTCTCAGGTGATGGGAGGATCTTTCTGGATCCCCTTTCCTTGTTTTTGACCCCACAGCCTGACACTTGTGCATGACTGCTGACTGATGAAAAGCGGAAGTTTGCCCCTAGAACATTTTAATGAGAACAATTTCGTGTTGTCATCAGCATCGGCTGCTACAGCAGCAAGACAAAACAGAGCTCACAGGGACACCCGCCTGGTTATCCCCATCCAGAATGAGTTACAGACATATCGCGGTTACAGTATCCTCCTTTCCCATTATCCTTGTGCTGCTGAGCCCTTCTCCCTCTGGTGGCAGCGGGAAGGTCTGAAGACCCTCTGAGTCCTGCTGGCACCATCTACAAACTGCAGAAACACATGTTCCTATGACAGCAACGTGTCACCTCCCAGCAGCCGAGCCCCTCCTGCCCTTTGGAGTGGTGCTCCTGTCCTGGGGGTTGCGATGCTCCCCCCAAACTCTACATTCCATATGGAAGGAGCCTCTCCTCCCTGCGGCAGGTAATTTGCTCACTGCTGCTTCTTTCCAACCCCACAGGGAAGCAACCTAAGGCAGCAGAGAAGCTGGATGGTGGCTGTGCACAACCCGGGGGTGTAATGCTTTATAATTACTTGGAAAGAAGGGAGGAAGCAAGGTTCCTTTTGTAGCTGGTGCCACAAAGCCCAGGAAGAGTTATCACGTATAAAGAACTATTGCATGGAGATGCACAGCGTTGCATCCATACACTGCAACTTCAGAAGCAGGGGAGGTTTGCAAGGACGTTTGCAAGCTGTTTCCTTCCTCAAACCAGTCTGTTTTCAACCAGGTGACTCCCAAAAAGCAAGTCTGAGGTGATTGGGAGGATCTCCCTGGAACTGGCATCGCATCTGCCTGCTTTGGAGAGGCTGACGGGCACAACCCGTTCCCCAAGGAATGGCACCCTCCCGCCATCCTAAACACCTCCATGCGCACCCCCAGCTCTCTGGCCAGCAGACGTGGGGCAGAGAATCGGCGGGTGCGGGACCCGGGCAGGGTCCCCGTGTCCCCCGCAGGGTCCCGCAGCCACACGAGGGTGCTGCAGCCCCGCGCAGCGCGGCCCGCGGAACCCGGCGGGCCGGGGGCAGCCCCCACCCACCGCGCTGCTCCGCTCCGCTCCCGGCCGTCCCCCTCGCCCCTGTTTGGGGCTCGCCCCCACGTGTCAAGCAGGGGACGTCTCACAGCTCGGCCCAGCAGCCGGGTTAGAAAACGCCCGCTGGAAAAAGTTATCCCGGTGCCAACTTCATCCTCGTGTGCCAGAGAGCAGCAGGGAAGCACCGTTTTCTTCTCCACTTCTGAATGCCCAAGCCGGTAGAGCTGGCTCCCCTCATTCTCTCTACAAGTCACAGGAATCTCAGTTCCTCAAGAGGAAAAAGGGGGTTTGTGTATCAAAATCCCATCTGCTAGAGGGAATGGGAGATTTTGGCGGGGGGAGAAAAGGAGGAGTGATCTGTGTTAAAGGAGAGCCGCCCAAGGAGGGATCTTGGTCCAGATCCCACCAGGGGAAGATGAAGAGAGACCCAGGGAGTGGTGCAGGCAGGTAAGGAAGAGGTGTGTCCAGTGGGGTAGGAGGGATCCTGGGGCTTGAACCACCTGAAAGAGTGTAGGAGGGAAAGTGGCTTGTGCTGGGTCTCCACTTGCTTTTCTTCCAGCTCCAGACACCTTGAGGAAAGACATGTACTGGTTGTGTGAATCACATTCACACATTTAACCACAGAAGGAAGGAATGAACCTTAAAGATCACCTGCTTCCAACCCATCCTGCCATAGGCAGGGACAGCTTGAATTAAACCAAAGTTCTCATCCAACCTGGCGTTGAACTCTGCCAGGGCTGGGGCATCCACAGCCTCTGTGGGCAGCCTGTACCAGGGTCTCATCACCCTCACAGTAAAACAATTCTTCCTAATCTCTAACCTAAATTTCTCCTCTTTCAATTTGTACCCATTTAAGCACAAAACTGTTGTTCTGCAGTCCCATGTGGGTTTCACAGCGTTGCCATTTCCTGTTTGAGCCAGGTGTGGAAAACAAGTTGTTGGACATACAAAGCACCCCCCAAAGCCCAGAGACTGCTGAGTGCAAGCACTGTCCTTGCTCTCTTGGAGCAGCAGGAGACACTGGGCACATCCTTTGCTCACACCAATGCCAGAGCAGGAATTTGTGAGCTCTGGGCTTTAGATATTAATTGGGAAAAGGCAGGGATTCCCCCCACATGCAGCAACCACTGGCAGTGTCCAGGGGAGAGCCAGTGGCTCTGATCACCCTGTTCCAGGAGAGCCCTGATGGGACTGGTGCTGCTCAAGCAGCCAAGCCCAGCTTGGTCCTGCTTCCCCCAAACTTCCACAACACTTCAAAATAACTGCAATGCTTGGGCCTCTCTCAAGTTTGCCTTGTAGGCTTTTTGTGTTTGTTTTTTTTGAGCCAGGAGAGTTCACATTCCCAAGCTTTTCCCTGCAGCCAGTAAGCAGAGTTTATTTTTTTTTTTTTATAAAAAGAAGAAAGCAGAGTTTTGCATGTAACCTCAGCTTCCCTAAACAGGGCATCACCCTCAGGCACTGGACAGGCAGCTGAGAAGAGGCTGAAGCAGATCTGGGGGTTGGAAGGGGGTTCTGTAGCCTCCCTTCTTCCTTCCCATGCCAAAATCTCCGTCCCAGCCACATCTCCAACCACAGCAACATGTACTGGAGACAGTCCAGTTTATAAAACCACTGCCTTTCTCATTTGAAAACAAACAGGGAAAGAAAACAACCAAGTGAGCCATTTTATGAAACTAACACAGACACTGACAGGGCAGCACCTCCCAACCACCAACTTAAGAAAATACGGGAAAACCAGAGAAATGAAGCATTTGTTTCCCAGCAACCTAGTGCAAAAAAAGGGGGGGCTACTTATCCTGGAAAATACAAGCAGCTCCTTTACATGTCCTAAGAACAGAAAGAAGAGCAACCACATCTTACCTGAGCTTCTCCAGCCCTCCAGGATTTTTGGGTGAACACCAAGCTTTGTAACAACTTGCTATTCAGGGAAGGAAAACTAAGCAGGACTGCTTGTAATTCCCAGCTCTGCTGAATTTAAAGGATCAGCACAAATAATGCACACCACACCTGGAAAAGAGGTTCCTCTGTAGGGTAGGTGAGTGCAGAGGAAAAGGATGTCTCTTTAGAAGTCCCAGGACACTCCAGGCTCTACAGTGGGCTTTAACATCCTGCTGGGGCTGGACCCAGCTGCTGCCCAGCTGCATCTGCTGCTCCCAAAGGAAGGATGTATCAGAGCACAATGATTTGTTTTTATTGGGAATATTTGCTTCCTGCCACCAGGATGCATGTGCAGCAGCAGAGGAACATACAGGAGTTCAAGACCTTGTGCACCATGTGAGGCAGAAAAGACTTGTAAAGAGGGGTCTGTGTTACCCAGACATCTGTGTGAAGGAGAAGTGGCCAAGAGTGAACTGCTGAACCTGCAATTCTGCCCACCTTCCTGGCAGTGGGACAGCAAAAAATTCCATTCTGAACTTCACCACATAGCTCAGTGTGAGGCCACAACTGCACTGGGATGGAGTTACTGGTACAGAAACTTCTACCTGAGCTGAGCAAAGGCTGAACATCAGTCTGAGCAGGTGTGCCCCCAGTGCTCAGTGAGGTTTCAGCAAGAGCATCTCTGAGGAGAGCAGAGTCAAGGGCAGAGCTTTAGTGCATGCACAGGACAGGTGGAAGGGGAGTTTATTTTCTCCTCATTCTGGCTTGCCCCTGTGATGTTATTCTAATTCTGTGTTGCCCTCAGAGGAGGGAGGAGACATTGAAGAGAGGAGGTTTCCTCCTGCCTTCTCCTCCAGAGGGATCCTCCATTGCTGCTGCTGCCAGGAGCAGCTCCTGGCACCTGGGGACAGCTGTGTGGGCCTTTGTCACCATGCAATGCCCTGGTCCCAGCCTCTTCTCTCCAACATGACACTTTTGGGTGACACTGCAGAGCAGCAATACTCCCTTCAAAGCCCCTCTGCTCGTTTCCAGAGCTTTCTGCAAACACCAGCTGGTCCAGGCTGTGAATAGCGTGGCAGCAGTGGACAGCAGGAAACAGCTGAAAGAAAACACCCCTAAGGCGATCATGGTACATTTCCCAAATAGCAACAGCCATTCTTTGCCCAGAGAAAGGCTACAAACAGAGGGGGAGAAACTTGGTCTAATGCCCTGGGGCCATTTTCAGGTATTAGTGGCATGTGGACTAGGGAAAAATCTCTGTCTGCAAGCCCCCTGTGTTGTGCCAGTATTTTAGACTTTCCAGAAGTCCCAGAACTTTGTGTCTGGCAAATGTGTTCAGGCTCTGTGTCCAGGGTAAAGGATTCCTGCTGGCTTCTCCAGGCATGTCACTCTGCATCTTGCTGTGGTGAGGCTGAGATGGAAAAGCCACAGCTGCTGCTGGCTGAGGTTGCCAGGAGCTAGCAGGGCTAGCAGTGAGGCTCCTGGCAGGGAACTGTGTCCCATGGTGTGAGATGAGGTGGCACTGGGAGCACTGAATGTTTCAATGCCTTCACAACATCACCCCTGAGATTTTGACTTCCCTGTTATGCTGCGTGGAAGGCACCTGCCTCCTGTCCTCCCTGGTGGGGAGGGAACTTAAGGGACTCACATTGTCAGACATGCACATGGCTGGGCAGGAGAAGGGTGGCTGCTTTATAACCTCTGCTACCAACCATATCTGCTAAGAGACTTTGTGGGACCCTCATGATTTTCCCTGCCTGATTCATGGGATATTCATGGCCAGGAGGATATGGCACATCTTCCCCATCACAGTTCCAAACACAGAAAATCTTTCCTTCAATGACCTGTTCCTCCAGGGGTAGTCCATGTGCTTTCCACCTCTCATCCTCAGCAGGAGAGAGACAAACCTGCCTCCACATCCCCTTCCTGCATGTCCCTTCTCTCTGGTGACTTCTCTGACAAATTCTGATGGCAGTGGAATTTCATGAAGGCTGCACTGAACATCCCCACGGTGCAGGTGACCTCCCTGGTGACATCTCACACACACACACACACACACACACACACACACACACTCTCTCACTCTCTCCCACTCACAGGGGGGACCAGCAGAGTCAGGATCAGGGGGTTAGGGTGGTCAGTCTCTCTGGTTGTTACCAGTATGGGGTGGTGGCCACGAGGATCTGCAGGGCCATGGAGAAGCAGGGCAGCTGGGCCACACTGTAGGCCACGGAGCGTGTGGGTGCCCTGAGCTGCAGGAGGTAGGCAATGGTGTGGATGATCCGTCCCACGCAGAAGATGAGGAAGTGGATCCTGGCCACTGTGGGACTGGGATCCAGCAGGGAGTAGATGGCTCCCAGGAAGAGGAAGGGAAAGATGTTCTCCATGTCATTGCGGTGGGCTCTGAAAAGCAAGATAAGGTTGTTCCTTCCCGCTGGAATTCTCTTTTTTCTCTCATTCCTTCTAGCCACAGTACCCATCCCTAGGTGCTGCTGGAGCTCTCCATCATTGGATGGGGCAGACACAGCCTCCAAAAGCATCAGTTCTGCCTTACACACAGAGGCAGGAGAATTTCACACCCTGTGTCTCTCCCTCGGGACACTGAGCTCCTGAAACTTTCTCTCCGTGACTAGGACGCCTTTGCCACAGGAGATGACAGCTCGAGGGTGGGAGCTTTCAAATAAACAGAGCAAAACAAAGACCCTGTGAAAGCTGAGAAAAGCTCAGAACTGGTGTGGTGCCAGCACGGCATGGCCCCAGATGTGGCCGTGCTACACAACAAAAGGCAGTTCCAGACCACAGCTTCTCCAGTGGAGAAACTCACAGGATGAGAGAGAGGGTTTGTGGTTTCACCTCTCTCCATAAATGCATCCAAAGGGGATTGGGGAGTGGCCCAACCACCCCCACACTGGTAACAGTGGGTAACAGTGTCACAGTATGGCTGGAAGGGACACTGTGGCCACGTGGTGACACATCAGCACTGATGGAGCCAACCCTGTGCTCCAGATGAACATGGACCTGCCTGGGTGTCACAGCATCACTGCCAGCAGTGCTACTGAAACAGGACCTGCTCATGCCATAAGTGTGGATTGTGTCCCTCCTTCCCCTAGGCACCATCCTCTGAACAAACCCCAAGGACTTGGGGGTTCAGCAGGGCTGGAAGGACAAATGGAAGAAGAAGGAGGAGAAAGAAGAGAGCTGAGAGGCAGCCAGGGGCCTCTTTAAGAGACAAGGGGTAAATATCCTGCCCTGCTCTGTCCCTGCCCTGCACAGACCCCTGGCTCTGCTCGTCTCCAGATACAGTCTGACATGAAAAGCTGACATCGCCCTTGCTCTGGGGAAACACCTTAGATTGAATCTGTCTTCTCCAGGGCTGCAAATAGATCAGCAAGGACAGACTCTGAGAGCTTTAGCTGCCCAAGTCAGATCCCAGGCTGCCCCAGGTTTTTGCTGCAGCTCCAGTTATTTATTTTTATGGAAGTTTGTTTATTCTGAAAAATCAAAAGAAGATTATGATTGTTATTTCTGCTATGATTTACTTTTTGCTAGGAAGGAAGTGGATCATTTTCCATCCTCCCGCTCCCCCTGGCAGTCTGGCAATTAGGTGGCACTGGTTGTTTTCTAAAGCAAGTGCTGGAGGCAGTGGGACATGAGCAGTGAGGTCCCCATGCACAGCCCAGGGCTCAAGGACAGCAGGGCACAGCTTCAGTCCCTTTCCTGTACATCACCAGCAATCCAGCCTAGCACTTGGGGCACCCCCTTCAGTAAGGGGGACAGAAAATCAAGCCCAGGGCTGAATAACCCTGTGTTTTACTTCTGAGAACCTGTGATTCTCACAGAAGAGGGGTAACATTCAGAGTCTTCCCAATCAGAGAGGCAAAAGTTATTGCAATCCTGTTCAGCCTCTCCCCAAATCCCCAAAAAGGGCAGCTGCCAACAGCACTGGGACCAGTCACTCTGTTGCCTGTCCAAGCTGTGCAGGGATCTGGGGTCCTGTTGGAGCAGGACACAAGGAGCCTTTGAATGTGGGTATGGGATGAGACATTGGGAGTCTGAGGGACTTTGAGCACCTAGAAAAGAGTCAGTCAGAGTTGGATGTGAAATGCAAACCCAGATCCTTCTCTTGCCCTTGCTCCAGTGCACACCATGCTGCTTTTAAAGATTAAACTGCTCTAAGTGGACGGGGTCCCACAGCAGAGCTGGAGGCAGTCTGACCATCTAGAATATTACTTCATTAGTGAGCCCTTTAGCCTCCCATTTCTTCTTTGCCAGCAGCTGGTGCAGAGGGAATGCTGGCACCAGGAATGGTGACACCAGGAATGGTGGCACCAAGGGGAATGGTGGCACCAGAGGGAATGGTGACACCAGAGGGAACGCTGGCACCAGAGGGAATGGTGGCACCAAGGGGGAATGGTGGCACCAGAGGGAACGCTGGCACCAGAGGGAACGCTGGCACCAAGGGGGAATGGTGGCACCAAGGGGGAATGGTGGCACCAGAGGGAATGGTGGCACCAAGGGGAATGGTGGCACCAAGGGGAATGGTGGCACCAGAGGGAATGGTGGCACCAGAGGGAATGGTGGCACCAAGGGGAATGGTGACACCAGAAGTGGTGATACCAGAGGGAATGCTGGCACCAAGGGGGATGGTGGCACCAGAGGGAATGGTGACACCAGGAATGGTGGCACCAGAGGGAATGCTGGCACCAAGGGGGAACGTTGGCACCAGAGGGAACGTGGCACCGCTCACCTGCGGCAGCGCTCCACGTCAGGGTCCTCGCGGCAGAACTGCAGCCCCCCATTGCGCAGGGCGTCCTCAGGGTTTGCAAAGGCCTGTAAGAGAGAGTTCCCACATGCTTACAGTCCTCAGGAACCTCACAGGTAGAAGCTTTGGCCCTAATCTTGAAGTCTTGTGGGGATTTTTACCTGCCCCAATTTGTTATAACTCTTCATAAATATGAGGGTCACTGCACTTTTGTACACACTGTCCTGGGGGTTAAAGCCTGCACCTCCCCAGGAGTTTTCCTTGTCCTCCAAAAAACCCAATGCTGCCTGTTGAGCAGGTTCCAAACTGAGAGTTTCAAGGGAGCTCCCACCTCACTCCAGCCCATTTCTTCCTGTGAAACCCATTAAGAGGACACTTTGCCAGCCAGTGAGATCACTGCTGGCAGAGACCTTGCAGACACAGTGCAGCCTCCAAAAGATAACCAGGACTGACAGATTAGAGAATATTCCCTGGCTGGCTTTTTGGCAGTGGCACTGTGTGCCTTTCCCATGGGGAAATGGGATCCTACACTAATAAAGTTAAAAATGAAAATGATTTGTGCGAGCTCCCCACCTATGCTCAGAAGCTGTTCCTCAGGGACCTGGTTACATCTGACAGCTTCATTTTGCAGCCTGGAAAGGGCCCTGCTGCTTTTTAAAATTATGTTACAAGCCCAAACTGTCCCAGGGCTGGAGCATCATTTAGAATCACAAAAGGAGAAGACAATTCATCAGTTACAATAATGCCACAGCACAGGGCATTTGTACTCTATCTAAGAGCAGAAATGTCCCTCCTACTCCACTGATGCAGTCAGAAACTCCTCAAATGCTTTAAAACAGATTTTACAGCAAGCTGGGTTTTACCAGGAGTTGGGGTGAGGGTAATAAAAGTCCAGTTGACCCCAACTCCTGACAGCAGCTGGTCCTCCTTGTATTTTCCCCACTCCGACCAAGAACCATTTCCTCCAGCTATTGTTTTTTTCCCCACGACTTGCTACTCTCCTGGAGCATTCCCGTAGCCAGTCAGCCTCCAAAAGCTCCAAAGCCTTCTGCTACATCGCAAGAAAAAAAGACCATTGCGATGATTTCTTCTTAATCTTTTTTTTTTCCTTCTCCTTTTTTTCCAGACCCTGCAAATCAACTGTAAACAGACTCTTTCTAGAAGCATCTCACCTGCTTGGCATTTCAGATCTGATTATAGATTAAATAGATTAGGTTTCCAAAATTATAAACATCAAGCTACAGATGGTAGAAACAAACAAAAAGGGTCAAAGAGAAGTGAGATATTTATCTGCTGCAGCTATGAAACAAATTTTGCTTTCAACTGAAGTCAAAGAAAACTCAGCTTGCTTCAGGAAAATTTTGTTGAACTTTACAGGAATAAAAGAAGAAAGAAAAAACACAGAAACCCAAGAGAAGAGCCAGAAAGGGAGGCGAAGGAAAACGAAACTGGGTCTTACCTTCTTTCTGAGTCTCACTTGCCCCGTAATGATGGCAACGACATACATTTTTAAAATCAAAATTGTGCTGTAGAACGTGAACGACAGGAACACTTTATTTTCCATCATTTTGGGAGAACGCGCTGCTCGGTGGATTTAGCACCCAAATCCAGGGGAGATCTCCTCTCCTCTCCTCCTGGCTTCGAGAGCGCCCCGCAGGAGAGAGGCAAAACAGCTGCGTTTAAACACAACACAAATCCTCTCATTTTCCAGCGAAAGCCCGCAGCTCCTGTACCCCCCGCCAGGCTGCCGGGACAGCGAGGAAACCCCAGCCAGCACATGGAACAGGCTTCCCCCACTCCTCACACCCTGCGGACGAGCTGCCCCGAGCCAGGACACAGCGCCCTCGAGGGAGCCCCTGGCACACAGCTTGACCTGCGATCCCTTTAAACCAGCCCACCACATCCCCCGTCCCACCTCCCCCGTGTGCCCCGAGGGACGGAGTCGCTCTGAGCATCCCTCGCCCGGCCGGGCACTGCTCACCCGCACAGCGAAGCCCTTCGGCCGTCGAAGGAGGAGTTAGGAAGAAGGTAAGCGCCTGCCTCAGCCGCTTCCAGCCCTGTACTGGAGCCCACTCCTCCGTGGCCGCGCTTCCCGTCCCGCCCAGTGCTGGCTGAGCGCTCACTCGCAGGGCAGAGGCATCCAAGCCTTTCCCACAGATCCACCTGCCGAGGGATGGACAGGGGACAGAGCTGTCCCTTGACCACCAGCGCCCACCCCCCGGGAGCCTGGGCTGGCCCCGCACCCCCGGCTGGTCATTCCAGCCCCGGGAATGACCAGCCTGAAACACAGCCAGGCACGTCCTGGACCGCAAAGCCCCAAAACTGCAAGAAGTGAAGAGCTGCCTGCCTGCCCCAAAGTCAGCTCGTCCTGGTTTTCTCTGAGAGGATGAACCAAAGCAGACAGATGGAATTTCGTCCTTGATTTAGAAAGTGCCATGTGAATTTGGAGCTAGGTTTTCCTCAGCCATCAAACACTATGGAATAAAGAGTGGGATCGAAACCTCTGCAGGCAGCTGGGCTGCTATTTAATGCAAACTTAACTAATTCTTCCCCAGTGCTGGCAGCAGCAAACCTCAGAGAGCCAGAGGCATGGGGGTTGACAGGAGCTCTCCAAATTTATTAGAGTGGAAGGGCTGGATTTGGTGTTCATTTCCTTAACAGAGAAAAAGAAAAAAAAAAGAAGGAAAATACTTTTTTCAGGAAAATAGAAACTTCTTTGCATTTGCCTCTGAATCTTTCTCATGGCCATTCTGCCCTGCTGCTGCAAACCCAAAGACTGCTCCATGCAATGCTCTGGCTCATCCTCATGACATCAGAGTGTGCAGGTGGAAGCACAAAGCAGTGAAGAAAACACAAAGCTGGACGTGCAATGGGACTCGTAGTGCAAGCACAGAAACTGGATGTAGCTCCTGTGGTTTGTGTTGCCATGGCATGGGGGTGAATGTGGAGTGGAGGCCATGTGGTCTAGTTTTTCTACCTGATACCCAGAAAAGTTTTGACAAACAAAACCTCCTACCAAGAAATGTTCTGTTCAACATGCCCACAAATAACGGAAGATTGATCACAGTTGGCAGCACTTTGCACTAGAGTGGTTAACAAGGTGTAAAAGCACCCCAGATTCATATCTAACTGGCAGACAAAAATTTTTCTTGAATTTCCAGGAACACTTTGACAGATTTGTCCTCCTCTCCCACCCCACAGGGGTCATCTTTTGGCAAGTCTTGTGTCCTCAGACATGCTGAGTTTTAACCTGAGAAATTAAGATTGTGATTGCCATTGTATTGTTAGTGCTCTATAAAGCCACTCTGCAGTTCAGGCATTTATTATGGGCAATCCAAAAGAACCATATATGTTACATTCAATAAATTGTGCTATTCCTGAACCCAGCTGGCTCTTTTGAATGTGACCAGACCTATAGTTCACAGACTATTTGTGCACCTGGCATGGGGCCTTATAGTTTTTGCAACAGTGCAGAGAGCTTTTGAAAAAAGCTCTTGGTTTTAAGGGGGAGGTACTTGCAGTTGGTCACCACCACCCTAGCGTCAGGGAGGCTGCAGAACAAGTCCTGGCACAGCCCAGTGTGGAGCTCTGTGGCCTCTGGGCAGGCTGCTTCCCTAGGGGTGGGAGTGGGGACACCAGGACATGCAGCAGCCATGTGGATTCAGACTCTGTGGCAAGAGCTGGGGTGTTCACCAGCAAACCACATCCAAACCCACCCACATATCCCTGGAGCTCAGCAGGGTATTATAAACACCATAATGCCAAGTGTAAGTAGACAGTGGCAAAGCCACATCCCAAACACTGCTCCCACCCATCCCTCTTCTCCACAGCTGATAGGGATCAGCACATAGCAGAGAAGACCTCGGCGCCCAAGGACTGGGGTTATGCAGGGCCAGACCAGCCCCACAGCATGGATGAGACATTCTCCAGCAGCCCCTTCTTCCAGGAGCCTGGGAGAGGGCAGGCAGCCAAACCCTTCACCAACACATCACACCCTCCATCCAGCAGCTCCAGTTTTTACCAGCTGACGATCCAGTCCACGGGGTCTTTGGCAGTGGGACCTTTTTCCTTCATGCACCTTCTTCCCCTCCCAAGGCAGCCAACACCTCGCTGAGCAGCAGGAATATGCACCTGCAGACAAGCCAGGACTCCTCCTGCCAGCCAGCCAGACTTCTCCTTGGCATTGTTCAAACACTGGCAAGGAGCCCTGGACAATTTGCACCAGCAACTGGCACAAATTTACATTAAATGGAGAGATCAAGAAGCATGCCTTTTTTAGGGATAAGCCCTCGGGGCAAACTCAGGTATGGATGTGTTAATTTTAAAAAAGGGTTTTTTTTTTTCTGTGAGTTTATGCATTTTAAATCCCTTTCACTGTTACACAGAGTGGAACCCCAGAGGGGAGGGTTATGGATGGGGATGAGGAGCAGAAGATGACTGCAAAGGCAGGTGTAATGCTCCTGGGATCCCAGCTCCTTTTCAGTTTACCAGGTTCAGGGGTCTCATGCTGGGTAGACCATCCCACTTGCACCTTCCTGGCTTTTGAGAGCCAAGGCAGGGCAGCTGCCGGAAGCGTGCTCAGTCATCCCATTAATCCATGTGGAAGCAGGCTGTTAATATTAATGGTTTGATCCTCCTCCACAGATCACATCCTGCCAGGACAGAGCCCTTCCCTGAAGAAGGCCAGTCCTAAGGATAGTATGTCTTTAAACTACAAGTCCTGCCTTAAACCTTGAGCATGAGAGGTCTCAACCCAGGACAAGATCTACCTAAACCCAACATCGCTAGCCAAAAACACTGCTTCTTTTTCTTTTTTTCCGAGAAATTATTAATAAAAATCTATATGAGGCTTTGAAAGATTAGGTCATCAGGTCAGACTGACCCCAGGAGCTGCAGGGAAAAAATGCAGCATTTTGCTGGAGGAGGAACTGAACTGTAGGAGGTAGAAGGAAAGAAAAATTCATGGGAGGTGCTTGAGAAAAGTACTTAAAAACAGAAGCCTGTAAAAGCAATTCTGCTTTGGCAAGATTATGGAATAAAAACCACTCTTGATTCCCACACAGGTTATTTATTTGACCAGCTGAATTACACTGCAATATTGTGACTACATTTTTCCATTCTTGCTGTGCTGGGGAATTTCCTGGTGGCAGCAGAAGGAGAGGGTTGGTTCAGTGGAGCACTGGCACGTCCGCTGGGGTGGCACAGCCTGGGCTCCACCCTGATCCCAAAGGGAAGCCCCAACACTTTGAGCAATTACAGCTCAGATTCCCCAAAATTCTCCTTAATGAGCAATTACATCCCACAGCTGGGGGTATGCAAAGAGCCCGAGGGGACTGCTGCAGGCTGGAGAAGAAGGGCAGGGCAGGTGGGTGGCACTTCCCCAGCATGCTTCCACATGCTGGTGGAGAAGGTGCAGAGCCCAGCTGGGATTTTGTTTGCCCTGGGCCCACAGCTCAGCCCAGGAGCTGAGCTGCATTCCCAGCTTGTTTCAATGCTACTGTGGACACTGGTGCTCTCCTTCTTTGCAGCCATTTCTTCCTGCTGCTCCCAGCACACAGCCTTGGAGCCTGCACACTCCAGTGATCACCTGCACCCATCCTGGGAAACCCAGCTGCCAAGGAAGGCTGTGCTGTGCTGGCTCATCAAATACAATGACTTTTCAAGTAAAGGCATGAGTGTTTTAGCTGTTTATTAGGGAGAAGGGTGCTCCACCTGCGTTCCCTCCTCAGCCTGCACGAAGGCTCCCACCATCATGACGCACCTTCCATGGATCTGTGAAATCCTCTTGCTTCACCTGCAGCTCCCTATCCCCAGGCTCCTGGGCTCCTCGTGCTTGTTTCAGCCAGCAGGACACAGAGGATACTGCAAAGTCAGTGAGCAGTGGAACCACCAGCATTTCCAGCCTCCAGCATTAGCATCTGTTGTGGTTTGACACTGGCCAAACACCGGGCACCCACAAAAGTTGCTCATTTGCCCTCCCCTGCCACAGCTGGGCAGAGGAGAGAGCAAATTAACAAAGGCTTCATGAGTGGAGATAAAGACTGGGAGAAAACACTCCAAGGGCAAAATAGACTCGACTTAGAGGCATGAAGTGAATTTATTCCTATTTTTTCCTCCTAAAATCAGAGGAGGATAATGAGAAGTAAAATAAGCCCTTAAAAACACCTTTTCTTCCTGCAGCCCCTCCTTCTTTCCCACTGACAGTGCAGGGAGAGAGGCCATGAGAGTTTTGGTCAGTTTGTCACCCAAGATTTTCTTCTGCTGCTCAGGGAGAGAAGTTGCTCCCCTGTGAGTCTGCAGGGTCTCTCCCAGGGAAGACAGTCCTCTGTGAATTTCTCCCGTGTGGGTCCACTCTCACGAGCAGCAGTCCTCCCCAAACTGCTGCAATGTGAGTCCCTCCCACGGGCACACAGTCCTCCCAAAACTGCTGCAGCTTGGGTCACTCTTCCATGGAGCACAATCCTCCAAGGACAGGCTGCTCCAGCCTGGGAGCAGGGACCCCTTCCCCATGGGGTCTTCCACTGGATCATAACCTTCTCCAGTCATCCATCCACTCTAGCATGGACACCTCCCCCATGGGCTGTGGGTGGATCTCTGCATCCTCTGTGGATCCCCACGGGCTGCAGGGGCACAGCAGCTTCACCACGATCATCACCACAGCCTGCAGAGGAATTTCAGCTCCAAGACCTGGAGCAGCTCCTGCCCCTCCTTCCCCGCTGCCCTTGGTGTCTCCACATTGTTTCCCTCACATGTTCTCACCTCCTCCTCTTCTCTGACTAGAAAAAAACTGTGTCCCCCACTTTGCTTTGATTTTCTTCTTAAATATGTTATCACAGAGGCATTACCATCACGTCTAATTGGCCCAGGCTTGGTCATCTTCAGAGCCACCAGGGATTGGCTCTGTGAGATATGGTGGAAGCTTCTAGCACCTTCTCACAGAAGCCACCTCTGTGACCCCCCTGCTACCAAAAACCAGGCAGAGGAAAACCAACACAACATCCCAGGAAACAACTGGGATGCTTCAGCCTTTAGCAAACTCAGGCAGATTTTGTCTGGTTTGTATTTTAAAGGGACAATACTGGCTGCAGCTATCTGAGAGGCCTCAGGCATGAGGAATGTACAGATGAGTCTCTCCCAAATTGTCCTTCACACTCAGAAGAGCAGATGCCTGCAGCAGGAGAAAGCCATCAGGAGAGGCCCAGGGAAGGGGAATGGTGGCTCTGAGTCTCAGGCAGAGCAGAGGAAGCTGCTGTTCCTCAGCCAGTCCCAGGGAACAGGCCCAGGGCCAAGTGAGAGGCAGTGGCACGTCCTCCTGCCTTTTCCCTCCACATCCATCCACCATCCTTTCCTGCCTGCTCCTGGGCTGCTGCCCAGCTCCCAGCCACTCTCCTGCCCCAAAATGTCATGCCCACCCTGGCTGCAGAGGAGTCACTGTGTCCTCTGCTGCTGGGACACTGCAGAGATGCTAGAAGAGAGGCCATCAGGATGTGGGTGTGTGGGAAGTAGATTATTTTCTCTTCTTCTGAGCCTCACATGGATTTGTGCCTGGGCTTTCTCTTAGAGGAAATAATTTCTTGGCTGTGCTGCTCTGTGCCTTCAGGGATGAAACCCTGCTGGGAGAGGGGCTGAGGGAAGTTATTTCTCCTCTCTTCTGCTCTCTCCCTCTGTCCCAGCTGGTTTAAGTGCTGGCTTTAGGCAGAGCTGCACCTGCCACTGCTGACACCAGGTAAAGGTGGGAGATGGGGGTCAGGGCTTGGGGTGTGGGGAAGCTGAGTCTCTCTCTCACTCAGCCACACCTCAGCATCTTGTGATGTGTTTTGCCTCCCAAGACCCAGATCCCATCAGCTGTAAACAACAGGCAAAAAACACTTGTGTTACTGCCCAAAAAGAGGGAGTTTCCCCGCCAGACTGGGAGAGTAGAGGAACAAATTGCTGCCAAAAATTTCAGAATTTGGGAACAAATCCTAGACTTCAAGCATTTGCAAAACTACAGTGCAGATGCAGATTCCCTGGCGGGGTGCTCTTAAACAAGAGCAAAGGTAAAGGATGCATGATCCAGCCTCCACATGCTGTGTTATGGAGAGATGGGAATCAGGGCATGGGAATCACAGCATTAAGAGCCCTGGCTCACTAACAGGGCTGGGGGAGAGGAAGCAACTGGTGGTCCCTGATTCCAGACTTATGGAGGTCTGACATTCAACAGCAATGAGAAACTTCAAGGTGAAGAGTAGAAAACAAACCTCTTGTTTCCTGGGCTGCTAACCCTTCCTTGTAACCCAGGAAGAACAAGTTGCAGAGTTTGTCAATATTAAAGTCTTTTAAGCCCTGTTTTCACCAGATAGGCATTTTCAAGTTCTCACAGGACAAGAGGCAGTGGAAAGGTCAGAACATCACTGCCTGTCCCTGACCTGAGCTGAGAGTGGCTACACCATGCTGCTGAAACCAACTCCAAGGAGAGCCTTTGTTCATGGCTTTGCCATGGACCTTTACCCACCACAGAACTTTTTCCAAAAGACAGAGCTTATTTTTAAACCCCCAAGTTCTCTCTGTCCCCTCCATCACTCTCAAATTAAACAGCAGCATTTCCTCCCACCCTCCTGTATAGGTCATGTTGTCTAGATCTCTTTAGCACACATGCCAGTCTCATAAGTGCTGTCACTTTGCAATGTCCTGGAGGGCAATTGGGTTTCCTAGAGCAGATCAAGACCTCCTTCCCACAAGACCTGACTCAGGCAGAAGTCAGAGCTGCTTGGTATAATTTGAGGTTTTATGAGTCAAGTCATTGTGTCATTGGTCCAGACACATCCTAAAACTTTCCCTTTTTCATGCACTGAGTCATGAACAACATTTTTTTTGGGCTTGCTTTTAGGCCAAAGGTAGTCTGGGTCTCAATTCTGATGTTGTTAATAAACATCCCTCACTAGCAATGCTAAAAACACCTTCCTCACAATCAGCCAGGAAAGCAGGGAGCAATTTGGCTATGTTATTTACAGCCCCCTTGCATGGAAGTTTTTTATTGTGCTGTTGTCTCAGCTGGCCTCTTGCTCACAGCAGTGGGAGCACTGACACAGCATGACCCAGGCTGCACGATCCTGACTTTATCCAGAGCAGAATTTAGGTTGAATGATGCAAAGAAGTAGAAAAACCTCTCCACTCTACTCTTCAGGCAGTGATGCTTAGGCTTCTCTGCCTGAATGATCCATTGGCAGGACTCCATGAGCCTGCCCAGGTCCCATGCATTGATTACTCTCCTGATTTACAGCCTACATCCTCATGTCCACGATGTTCCCAGAAATCTGCTCCACCCTGTGTTTATGCAACCCTGAAGCCCTCCATGGGGGAATACGTGTTTTTTGCAATTTTTTACAAAGCAGCAGAATGTATCTCTCTAGCACAGCACGTTTCTGTTAATAGTGCCACTGACTCAGGCAAGAACGAACAAGAACTTCCCCCACTAGCAGGAGAGAAGATGGATCCCAGCTGTGGAAAGGCTGTAGGGACAGGAGGCTGTGGGATGCTACATTAGTGGGGCTAGAGGAGAGCTGGACATCAGGAAGGGGCAAGGAGCTGTGCTGCACCATTATTGCAGCAGGGGAAGTTGGTGTGAATGTTCAGAGGTGGAAGGAGCTGCTGCTCTTCACCATGAGTGAGGCCCTTGCAGGGTTGTATCAGCCGTGGGACACGCTGTGGTTTCAAGGTAGGACATGCCCCTGTGGGAGATAGCCATGGATTGAGGCTCTCTGGTCCTGTTCACCCTGATTCATCCAATCTTCAGAAGTCAGAGATTAAGGTCTGAATCACGAGGTTTAATTCTCTTCCTTGTAAATTTTTTGTCATACATGAAGGTAATGTTCGATAATTACATGCATCAAGTCACCATCCAAACTGTTGAAATTAAAGTACATCTTGAGACAATTAAGTTCCATAATGAGACACAATTTAAACAATAAGCTCCATAATGAAACACAATTTAAATTAAGATGATGATGATAATAAAAATAATGATAATATTTTATGGGATCTCCTTCCCCTCTTGTTCATGTCACAGACAGACACACAGGAGAATTAAGAAGAACAGCAGTTCTTGCTCAGCTTTGCCCAGCATTGTCCTTCTTTGAAACATGTCTGTGAAAGCACCTCTTACTCAGCTTTACCACAGTCCCATTTGCTTTCATCTCTCTTCAAAGGATATTTCTCCATGCTTTTGATTATCCCACTCATACTTTCATATTTCCCTCTATGCTGAAGCAAGCAGATGACCAGCACATGACTGCCAACTTGCACTTCAAACGTCCTTCAACCTCCTAAAAGCTCATTTTTCTTTTAAATGCCACAAGTCCTCACTGAGGGGTCTAGGATGACTCCACACCAAGTTATTTAGTACTCTAGAGGGGCTACTCCCAAACTGTAGGAATTCCAGCAATGTTATATAGAAGACAGCCCTGGGACACTTCACAGCTATCAAGCATTAGATCTGGCTCCTCATCCCTGTTCCTTCAGGGCCTCTCTGTATCCTCCAGCCAATCTCCTCTTTTCCTGTGCTGTTAGTGTGGACCTAACATTGTTCTTTGCAGAGCACATCCATTCTCCTCTTTTCAACTCATTCCAGCTCCCTGTCAGCCACAGGGTTCCCAGCTCTCAAACACACATTTTAACAATAGCTGGAAACTGGAGTCCTGCAGGGAACCTTTTATTTTAGTAGAGTACATTTTCTTCCTGTTAGATAAAATATCTCCTGGAAAAAGAACGTAACAGTTTTAGATCCCTTCTGGACCCTTCATCCTTTATTTAACTTTGAAGAATCTGTGTGGAGATGGTATTTTACAGGTCATTCAGAGTAAGATTTGACATAAATTAACAGGTTCTCAGGCTTCCCTGGAATGACATTCTGATGTCCAAACCACCAAGAAAGACAGACCTGGTGGAATTTCCAGGAAGCCTCACTGGTCTCCACAGAAATCACTAAATCCCTTCTTGCTCAGGAGACCTCACTGCTGGTGCCTGCAGCTCTCTGGTTACTTATCCCCTCTGAGGATCTCCAGCCTGTGCTGCCCTTAGGCCATGGCTGGCACACTGCCTGCTGCTCCTCCTTGGCCCTGAAACCAGCTGGGAATACCAGCCTTGCTCCATAACCTCCCCAGCACTTCAAGGGGCTCAAGCACTTCAGACTCAGCCTCTCTGAACAAATGGGGAAGCTATTACAGTAACAAATAGTCACTTTCTCCTGATGACCCTACTTGGTCCTCAGTGTCAACTGCTAGAGCTGATTAAAACCAGGCAGAGGTGTTTACTTGGGCATGAACTGAAGACAGAGCAGGAAAAGCAGAGGCACCAGTCAGAACAGCTGCCTTGCAAGACTAATTTTAGTGATCTGTGTTTAAGGCTCTTCCACAGGAGATGGGTGTAAGAGCAGGGTGTTAGCTTTGTTAAACCCCAAGCCAAACACAGCCTCTGATTCTGGTCCAACCCCAAACCTTTTAAATCCTCTTTCACCTAAGGGTCCAAAACCATTGGATGGGGCTATCTGCTTAATAACACCACCACCTTTGTGCTTTGGATTAGATACAAGCCTCTCACCACATCAGAGCCCATGACTGGAGTGAGGGCACAGCATTACTCATGCCTTACTCTTCCTGTAGAATCCTCCCACACCATGTGAGTGTTTTATTTCATCCAGATGAAGTTTCATCTCTTTCACACCGTTTTTATCCCTAAATTATTATTTACAACAGAATTCTGTTTAAGATAAAATATGGGCTAAGGTTCCCCTATTGTTTCTTGTTCTTTCAGTGAGGACTATTGCTACACAGGCAGACAGGCTCACACGAGACCTACTCTGCTCCAAGCCAGCCTGGAGAACAAAACCAGAAATTCCTGGAGCCAAGCCAAACAGGAACACTCTCCAAATTCTGGGCTCAGTAAAAACAAGGGTAAAAATCAAAGGCAGGATCAAGGCACGTGAAGTTTAACTCTCAATGTCCCCATCTTACCAGTGAGCACCTACAGCACAAGGTTTAATTCTCTTTCTTGTGGATGTGTTGTCATAAATGATGTGAACATTCCATATTTACATGCTAAGTTCACCATCCACACCATTCAAACTATACTACATCCTTGGACAATAAGTTCCAAAATGAAACAAAATCTGAATTGAGATGATAATGGTGATGGTGACGATAATAATGATGATCATGATTATAATGATTATGATCATCATCATCTTTTTATGGGATTTCCTCCTCTTCTTGTTCATGTCAGGGAGAGACAAGCAGAGGATTAGGAACAGATGATGTGACTAAGTCAGTGTTGCTAGAGCCGGGTGAGAGCACCTTGACTTGACCCCAAATGCAGTTCCCAGATCTAATCACTAAACCACAGAGGATGTCTGCGCCAGGAATGTTTAGTTTACAAGTCAAAACAGAGCCTAACTGCCAGCATCGATAGCCATCCACTGGGTCTATCGCTACCATTTCATACATTATTCATCTCCATCTTGCACGACACAGGCCTTGAAATCAGAGCCCGGAGGCCATGAGGTCGGAGCAGAGCCAGCTGAGCAGAAGGGTGAAAAGGCAAGGCTGCTAAATGGTACAGCACCGTTCCACACCCTGCTTTGCTTTCCTGAGTTCCTGCCCTGAGGGTGCCTCTCTCAGCTGCTAGCCCAGGTGGATTTGCATGGTCCAGTGGAGGCTGCTGCATATCTGCACCTGGCTTTGGGTGGTGCCATTATCGTGGAATCACAGAGAACTATTCAGGTTGGAAAAAACCTCTGGGATCATCAAATCTAACCTTTAACCACCCGTGTTCACCACTAAACCACTTCCCCAAGCACCACATCTCTATGACTTTTGAACAATTCCAGGGAGGGTGAACCAGACCCTGAGCTGCTGTGTCCTCTTGCCCTGCAGCAGCAGACACCCAAAGCAGCCCATAAAACACACACCTGAGCCCCAGCCCTGAGCACTGGTAGGTAACAGTAGTTAACAGGTTGTTAAACTCTTAACAGCAATTTTCTCCAAGCTGTTCCTTAACTTCTTTATTCCTGCCACCCAAATATGAAACTAGAGTGTGTCCAGGATGTAAATGCAGGAATGGACACCTGTTAAGATCACTTAAGGACAGATTGCAAAACTCTTCTCTTCAAAGCCTGTGGCAGTCCTGGCAACGCTTGTTCATATGAACATAAACCTCTGATTCTATGCAAAGCCAAAAGTGCCACCTCCCTCCATCCTTTCTGCCTCTGGGACACACAGTGGCCTGTGGGGGAACAAAGCTATTTTGGCTGCCAGGCACTTAAATAATTCCTTGTGCTTGTCCTAAGAAAGACTATCTCCATCCATCATTGCTTGATGGAGTTGATATATGTGAAAGATCAAGCAGGTTCCAGCACCAGGACTCACTCCATAGAGAGCAGAGGTGTCCTGCCAGCATTGTCACCTTGTGCTTATTTATGAAACATTCCATTTCCAGCAAGTTCCCACGGTAGGCAAGAAATGTGAGACCTCAACTTCCCTCACCCACAGGTCGAGCACAGCTTAAACACTTCCCCTCCCCTGCCTCTCACTCCCATCCCTACCAGGTAACATGACCTGTGTAGCTCCACCTGCCTCAAACCACTCGGGATCAGATTAAAAATCCCATTTTCCTCCCTCTGCAGAGCTGCCAGCGTTCACCACGGCCAAAGGGCAGCACTGACAGCCCCTGCTCAGCCCCAGCTGCTCTGGGGAGGAGCTGTGCCAATGCAGACCAGGGACAGCTCTGACCTGAAGCACCTCAGCATCCAAGCTCTGGTAGGTCCTCAGGGCTGGTTGTTCACCCTGACCACAGCCTAGACTCAGGGAAAAGAGCTTTGAGATTGGGCATCCAGACTGGAAACACTTTTTTCCTGTTGTGGAGAAGAACCTCTCAATGGAATTTTTCACAGAAAGCAACCAGAAAAAAATCCAACCCTCCTGGTACGTCAGAATTTCACAAGGGTTCAGATGTGATCAGGGTGAATCAGTTTCATGGGTATTTGCCAAGGGTATATTTACAAGACAAGTATATAATATTCTATTTCACTCACATCCCAAGCTCATACATCTCTTTTCCTGTTGGACTGTCCCTCTTCACACAGCACAGTACCACACACTGACCCAAGGGACTTTGTGATTTTACACTCCAGATAAAGATTTTGAAGCCTGTCCAAGTTGAATCACAGCTCAAGCTCTTGAGTAAATATTTCAGTGACAAAACAGAATTGTTAAACCCTTTCCTATGAACTACCGTGTTTAAAAAAAACCAACTTTCAGCATCTGCAAACCTCAGTTTTCCTACCTGCAAGAGAAGGATGACAGGCTGTTGACTCCCTGGGTGTTTCTAGGATTAGACAGTGTCTGCTCAACATTAATGCAGATTTTGGTTTTTTTGTGTTATTGCTCCTGTCACATTACAGAAAGGTCAAGGAACACATTCCATGAGTCAGAGCCTTTCCACAGCATTAGTGTAGTCCTCAGAGCTTAGCCAGGCTCTGTATTTGGATAAAGCCCACCACAATCCCACTCTTTAAAGAGCCCAATGTACGTCAGAGTGGCAGCTCTTTCCTGTCACTGCCTCATCTCTGTGTTTAGGATAAGCAGCACTTGGAAGATGATGCTGAAATTAAAGCAGGGAAAGAAAACAAAGCAAAACCACACATAGAGGGGGGGGTGGGTGGGTGAGGTATAAAACGGATAAAAATAAAGAAAAGTCCCTCAGAAAAACTCAGGCCACTAGAGAGCATCTAACCAGAGTCAGAAGGCAAGGAGAGATTATGTAGAAATGAATGCAGGGAAAAATGAGTCTCCCAGCTCTTTTCCAGTTAGAAACCTTCAGCAAAAACCTCTTGCCAGCCCAGCACCTTATATGAAACAGCACATTTCCAAACCTCTTTCACAAACACTTGGAAATATTGAGGACCTTATATATGCTCCAACGAAATTACATATTTTTTCTGGGAAAAGCATTGATTCATTGATCCTGCAATTCTTACCTGGAAAACTCTTGCATTCTCTGAGCTGAAGATGTGGCTGCAGCCCTGATTCCTTGCACCCTGTCCCCTGGCTGGAGACATTTTCCTTGGCTCACCAGCCAGCTGGGAGCTCTGCTGCCTTGTGAGTCCTGCTAACCAGCCAGATCCCAGATTCTCTCAGCTCTCTGCCACAGAGTGAGCCAGCCCAAAGTCCTGAAAACGCTGACTTTTAAACCAATCAAACTGCAGGTGACAGGAAATTCCAACACACCAGAAGCAAAGTAAGGCCAGGCAAAAATCTCATCTGAGACTTTTCTAGCTCCTCACCCTTGGCCTTCAGTGAGGCCATCTCTGCATCCCTTATCTCTTGCTTTGCAACACAGATGCCCCATCTCCATTGCCTCCTCTGTCACAACAGCTTTAGCACCCCAAATTACCCACTGCAAACACCCTATATCCTCCAGCTCATACCACTGATCCCCAAATTCCTAATGTTCTTCTTCCTGTACTCTGCAACGTCCTTTTCTTTTCCACACCCTCTCCTTTTCACCACATCATTTTCACTGCTGATCAACATCCCAAATCACAGACACCCCAGGCCTATTGCACACTGAACAAACACCTACCCAAAGTTCTTCTCAGCTGTGGATTTTCAGTACTTCCAGCCTGTGACAGCTGGTTCAAGATGACCCACTGCTGGCCAACCACCCCACCCCTGTGCCCAGGAGAGCAATATCAAGGCATGACAGGATGCCAGTTCTGTGCCTAATGCACAGGAGGGTGTTGAGGTGAAAGAGCAACATGTTCAACACAACAGGCACAAAACATTGCACTGTGGACTGTGTATTGCAGGGTCTGTGCTCCACTTGGAGCTTCCAGACTGCTGTTCAAGGAAATTGCCATCAATGTCAGCCTCACCACCACTATTAGACATCTCATCCATGTCCAGGCCCAGCTTGAACCCATTTAACTTGTAGCGGATAATGAGATAACAGCATGACATGCAGCAGCTGAAGATTATTTAAACACCCATCTGGTACCTGTTATGCAGCATACGTCCTATTGTTGTATAGGAAATATATGCCACCTCCCTCCCACATGGAAAGGAGAAGATCTATAGATGTATCTCATGCTACCCCTTCTTTTTGCACAGATGAGGTAATTCTCCTTCCCCGTGCTGTTTCTAGCATGTCACTTTGCATTTCCCATCTGTGTTTTGGGAGATGCAGTCCCTTCCAAGCTGTTGAGACCTTGTGAAAACACACAAGGGCACAATGAAAAATTGGCTCAGGACATCTCACCCCCTTCACACATCAGTCAGAAAAGACTCTGCCATGAAACTGGTTCATCCTTTGCAAGACAATGTGGCACTACATTTTATCCCAGAGAGATTCAGGGGTGACACTCCACGTCTGTGTTTGTTGGACCACACTGATTCTACAGTGGAATGGTGAAATACCTGCTGAAGCCTGAGGGGTGAGCAAGGTCACGCTTTAATTCAGATGGACAGATGAGAATCTGCAGATCCCAGCTGAACAGCCTGATTTCTTTATCCAAACTCTCCACCTCCTGTGTAGGATGACTTTGGCTGTTTTGCTGAAATTAGCCCTTAAATAGTTCTGGCTCTCTGTGATCCCTCGGCAGCCGTGGGCCGGGTTGTTGTGTATCCCAAGAAATCACGTTTCACAACACAGCTCTGCAGATGGGAGTCCACACTCCTCTGTTTTTCTCAAACATGACTCAGTTCTCTGCCAAAACTTGTTCTCCCGTGTAAATCCTGGACCAAACCCTGTGTCTGACGCCCCATCTAGTGTTCAGCACGGACAGATGCAGAGGAGGTCGGTGCAGAGGAAAGAGGTGACTGGAGAATTCCCAGCATTTTCAGCGGTATTAAACCACCTTTATAAAACTTATTTGTCTCCCCGAGAGCTCGGAGAGAGCCCAGGCGACAGGGAATCCTGCATATCCCACTGCCAGTTCTTTCCTCTCTGCAGTCTCTGGGTGTCTAAGTAGAGATAGCAGCTGGAAAGCCCTGGAAAACCCAGCTCCTTCGGTATTTGGCAGCCCATCCCGGGACTTGGAGGACACCTGGGCAAACCCAGGAATGAAACCCATTTCAGCCTTGGAATGAGGAACCAAGAGTCTAAGCTGTGCCCACCTCAAGGCTCGGTGGCGGGTGACAGCCAGGATTCCCTCAAACAGGGAACAGAGGCACTTCCCGGCTGCTCGGCAGTCGGCAGCACTGGGCGCTCTTGCCAAGACAGTCATCAGACCCTGAGCAGGTATTTTGAATACTAAATAACGCTGCTCAGTGTTTTTCCGATGAGATTTTAAAAATAAAACGGGAATTACTGAAAAGTGCGTTTCACAATTTTTTTTTTTTTCTCATGAAAAAAGGAAGTGTCTGCCGAGAAAACAAACCCTTTTCTTCTTTCTGTCCTTTGCAAACAAATTTTTTTTGGTGGTGGGGAGATAGTGAAGTTGTCAGGACAAAAAAAAAATCTACTTCTGAGGGTTTGGTTTTGATACAGCAGATTTCTGACACGTTCAGTACTGCGAATTGCAGAACCCCAGGCACTGCTACGGAAATCCTCGGGCTGTGTAATGTTGTGTGCACAACCACTCGCAGTTAAGGCCCCAAACAAGCATCTCTATGTTCTCCGTTAATCACCAGCCCAATTAGCACCCTGGTTAAGATGCTGAGAGGTTCCAGTCCTCCTCCCATCAGAGCTGGGATTGTTCTAGTGAAACTCTCACTCTGCCTATGTAATGCTCTGTTCACAACACTTTCAGTTCTCCTGGAGCAGCGTGATAAGTCTGTTAACTCATTAACACCTCCAGCTTACAGGAGACTTGGCTTCCAGCCCCTTCAGCAGCCCCAGGCTTCAAGCTCCAGGAAGTTTTTCTGCAGTTTCTGTTTTGGTTTCTTTTCCTGCTGAGCCAGGCTGGCTGGCAGCTCCCACCATGAAGCTCCTGAAGGCTGCTGTAATCTTTATTCTTGCGCCCACTCTGACGCCGGCTTTTGACCCTCTCAGCGTTTCAGTCGTTGCAGGAAGCGCTGTCGTGGCTTGGCATCTCTTCTCCTCCGACTCCTGGCTCAAGTGTCGCTTCCAGGAGTGCTGCAAGAAGAATGGCACTGTGAACTTCACAGGTAAGGCAGTGGCAAGGGCAGGTGGGGCCAAGCTGGTGTTCCTTCCCAGGGCGGTGGGAGCTTCCTTTGGTGGGCCTGTGGAAGATATTGGGTTAGCACCCACAGCGGCTCTATGAAGCAGAGGCTGCACTAACCTAATAATTCTTATCCCACAGTTTGTGTACCCTGCTTCTCCGAGCAGCAGTGGAGCATTTTCCCTGCTGATTTCTTGGTTTATATTGCCAGAAATGGGCTGTGCTGGTTTATGGCACCCTCGGGGTGGCAAATGCCATTGACAAACCTCATCAATGTGTACAAATATCTAAAGCAGGGGTGCCAAGAAGGTGGATCAGGCTCTTCCCGGTGGTGCCAAGGACGCAAATCAACAGGCAGGGAACACAGCTTGGAAAAATTACTGAAACTTTACATTTTGATAAACTAACTCTGATATGCCTCAGTGAACAAAGCCTGAGACAGAAATGTGTATTGTTGAGGTCGAACGCCGGGAGTGTAGAAACTATGGACCACAAGGGCATTTTGTAGAAACATTTTGTAGGAGACTAGTAAAGACTCAGTTTCTGCATTGTGAAGTCCCTGTCAGAGGAAAAAGGTACTAAAAAGACTAACATTATGGACTAATTAGCATAAAAAGCGAGAAATCAGTAACCAATAGAGGGTAGAATAGTAACTAATGAAAGAAAATTATGTAATTTAGAACCGATGAGCAATAATTTCTTTGCTTGTTGAAAAGGTATAAATTATTGAAAAAACTGTGTCTGTGTGGAGGCTGCAATTTGGTCGGCCTGGCCAGAGTGAAGTAACGCCTTCCTCGCTAACACTAAAAAGCCGGTATTGGGAGGTTTGTTTCCCCGGCGGATTTGGTAAACAGGTGACGCGTTGCGGTCCCTTCCATCCTCCCCTTTCCCGGGATTCGGGATCTCCGCCCTGCCCGTCCCTTTGCCCGGCACAAAGATGGCGGCGGCGGCGGCCCCTCA
>JANPWX010000219.1:851245-862306 GCA_024734555.1 Trochalopteron elliotii
AAACGGGGGACGGCCGGGCTGCCCCCGAGCTCGGGCCGGTCACTGGGCAGCGCGGCCCCGGGGCGTGCGCGGTGACCGGCGGTGCTGAGCTGTCCCTCTCCCCGCAGCGCTGAAGGCGCAGCTGGACAACAGGCTCTTCGGGCAGCACCTGGCCAAGGACGTGGTGCTGAAGGCGGTGCTGGGCTTCAGCAACAACCCCAGCCCCAAGAAGCCGCTGATGCTGTCGCTGCACGGCTGGGCCGGCACCGGCAAGAATTTCCTCAGCCAGATCCTGGCGGAGCAGGTCCACCCCGCCGGCCTGCGCAGCAAGTTCGTCCATCTCTTCCTGGCCACCCTGCACTTCCCCCACCACGACCAGGTCAAGCTGTACAAGGTGAGGAGGGGGAGGAGGTGGCCAGGTTACCCCCAGTCGGTCCCTAAAAACCCTGCACATCTCTCGCACGTTCCCACTGGGGTGAGCTCACTTGATCAGAGCATGATGCTGATAATGCCCAGGTTGTGAGTTTGATCCCTGTATGGGCCATTCACTTAAAAATTGGACTTGATCATCCTTGTGGGTCCCTTCCAACTCTGAATATTCTAATTCATATTCCTGACAGCTGGAGGTGTGCAGCTGGGTATTCTAAAGTTGATGCTTAGGAGAGTCGGAAGGGGAAGTTCATGCATAAAGTAAAAGGCATCAAAAAGATGTGAAATCAAAACCGAGATAGTTTCCATTTCCTCGCGCTACCCTCTCACTGATGCCATCTGCTGATTTCCGTCCTCCCTGCAAGGAGTTTGTCATTCCAGCTGCATTATCCTGGCTGTCCGGGATGGAAGGAACCTTCTCCACAGTCCCCGCGGGGCTGTGTTTTGTATTTATGACTGGAACAGTGTTGATTATGTTGAGGACACAGTGGTGTTTTGGCTGTTGCAATAGTGCTTGCACAGCTTCAAAGCTTGCTGGTTTTTCCCACTCATATTGAGCAGGCCAGGGTGGGGAAGAGTTGAGGAAGGGGCACAGCCTGGACAGCTGACCCTTGTTGTTCAGAAAGATATTCCATACCACATGCTGTCATGCTCAGCCATAGAAATGGGGGTTGAAGAAGGAAAAAATGGGGGGGCATTGGTTTCCAAGGTAATTGTTGCTCTAGCTCTGGACATTGATCTGCATGTGTTGGATGATTCCATTTTCTTGTTTTTTTCTTCTTTCATTCACCAGCCAGTGAGTGTGGGATACTGAGATTTGACAGTGTGTCCCCAGAATGTCACACAGAAGAATCTTGCAATACATCCAGTAAAGACCTTGTTTTTCAGTGGCTTTCAACCTCTTGTTCCAGGAACAGCTGCAGAACTGGATTCGAGGCAATGTCAGTGCCTGTCCCTCCTCTGTCTTCATTTTTGATGAGATGGACAAAATGCATCCAGGTGTCATTGATGCCATCAAGCCCTTCTTAGACTATTATGAGGAGGTTGATGGGGTGTCCTACAGGAAAGCCATCTTCATCTTCCTCAGGTCTGTGGCACCAGTTTCTGTCATTTTGAGACACTGAATGTTTATTTATGATGATCATGATGTTTCTTGGGGACCTCATTCAAAGAACAGCAAAAATAAAAAAGCTCTGGAGGGAAGATTCTCTGTGCAAAGACAGTGGGGAGCACTCTGAGCTTGTGCCTGTGGCTGTAGTGGAGGTTTGATGCTGTGCATGGCCACTGCAGCATGTTGAGCTCATGAAACTGGCCCAGAGCACAGGACATAAGAGAATTCACATTTTGGGATGGGTGCACCAAGTACTGGACCTTGCTGGCATGGAGTTAAATATCTTCAGAGCAGCTGGTTTGGTGTTGTTTTGGATTTGTGGCTGTGAATGAGAGTGTTGATAACACAGCAATGTTTTGCCTGTTTCTGGATGATGTTTGCAAATCTTCAAGGCTTTTCCCACAGTAGGCAGGGGTGGGCAGGAGGATGGGAGGGGGCACAGCTGGCCTGAACTCCCCAGGAAGGTATTTAATGCTGTGGCATGCCATGCTCAGCAATAAAAACAGGGATGGAGGAGAAAGTGGGGTTTCAGCTTTAAGGTGTTTGTTCTTCAGCTTTTGTCTGGGCATTGGTCTGACTCTGGGGGTGGTGAGTGATTTCCTTAGTCCTCCTTGGGGTTTTTTCTTCTCTTTTTTCTCCTCTTATTAAACTATCTTTATCTTGACTCACAAGTCCTCAGACTTGTGTTCTTCCTGTTTATTCCTTCCATCCCACTGAGGCAGGAGGGAGTAAGCAAGTGCCTGTGCAGGTGCTTGGCTGCTGGCTGGGGGCAACCCACCACACACTGATGGCTACTTAAAGAACTGGAGACTTTCCCTAAATTTTGGCTTACAGGACTCTTTTTGATTATTTGTTTGATATCAAGGAGATTAGCAATATGTGTAACTGGCTGCAAAATAAATTCTGGTTTAGTTGTGTCTGTATTTCACCACTGTATGTATTTTTTTTATGATCAGCAATGCAGGTGGTGATTTAATTAACAAAGCAGCTTTTGACTTCTGGTCAAGTGGAAAGCGCAGGGAAGATATTCAGCTGAAAGACCTGGAGCCCTTGCTCTCTGTAGGAGTCTTCAACAACAAGAATAGTAAGTCCCTTTGCCCCTAAAATGGGAAATTCATTCCTCACTGGCTGAGACAAACTGCTCTGTGAATTCAGCCTGCTGTGTGGATCCTGTCACATGCAGGATCAAGTTTAGAGAAACTCCTTTTTATGATTTTTTCTTTCTCTCTCCCCCAATTTATCCAGGTGGGCTGTGGCACAGCAGCATCATTGACAGGAACCTCATTGACTACTTTGTCCCTTTCCTGCCCCTGGAGCAAAGGCACGTGAAGATGTGTGTCAGGGCTGAAATGACAGCCCGTGGCTATGCTGTGGATGAGGAGATTGTTCAGGCAGTGGCTGATGAGATGACTTACTTCCCCAAGGAGCAGAAGATCTTCTCTGACAAAGGCTGCAAGACTGTACAGGCCAAGTTGGATATTCACGAAGACTTTGTGATGAGAAATATGAAAGCCAGGGGTTGATTTCTACTTTGAGTCTCCAAAGCACTTTCAGGGCTTTTGGAAATCTGTGTATTTGCACTTACACTTTTTTACTGTTGCAGGGAGTATGGTGAAAATACCAGAGTGAGCTGTATGGGCTTTGTAGCTTGTAAGTTTTGTTTTGGGTTGGTTTTTTTTTTTTTTTTTAACTTAACATAGAATTGGTACTTAAGAGATCATCTAGTGCCATCCTCTGCCATGGGCAGGGACACTTTCCACTGAATCAGGTCACTCATAGTCCCATCCAGCCTGGCTTTTAAGTGCTGTTCATCTCTGAACTGGCTGCTATCCCAGTGTTGCCCCCTTTTAGTTTTTTTTTTTTTAATCTATAGAGAATTTCTAGACATACTGAATTTCTAGAATTTCTAGACACACAGCACTGGATACAGCCTCTCCTTTATTCTTCCAGAGTGCTGGGATTATTAACTATTTAATTCCTCTTTCCACATAAACTAGATTGGAACAAAAGAAAACAGGAGTTTTTCCAGATAGTCATACTCCCTTCCATGTACATGGTCCTGTTCACATTCACAGTGAAATGGAGGGATGTGTGCTGTATTCTGAACTGTGGCCATATCTGCAAGGGTGGACTCCTTGCACTAAGAGGATGATGGGGTAGAAATCTTCCCTGTGCTTCAGCTGGGCATCATCCTACATCTCCTAGTACAGTAATAGGGGAAGTCATTATGAGCTCCTAGAAATCTGTTTGTTACTAGGTAATAGAGAGAGGGCAGGGCATAGAGGAAGGAAGAGCTTGCCCTGTGTTTCTTCAGGGAAAAATAAATTGTTAAAAAGTATTCTTTAAAGGGACTAAATAAATTTGTGACTCCAGGTCTTCCTGAACTGAGGGACCCATCTGAGAGATCTGTTACAACATACCAGGCCAGTCTTCTGTACTTAAGCAGAAAAATCTCTCATGAGAATTTGACTGTTGCAGTTTGTCAGGTTAATCTGTGTGTGGGCCCCTGGGCCTGAAGTCTGTAAGGTCTTTAGTAGTCCCTCCCTGCTGCTCCTAATGGTCAAGGTGTGGATAATGCTTCTCTCACCTTGCTTGGAAGACACTTGAATGGAAGAAATTATTTTTAATTGTGTATTTTTATGCTGAAGTGTAAGCAACAGTAACAATGCTATACCTCACTAGTTAGGTATGTTTTCTAGTAGCTTTTAACATTAAAGAATGCACGTGTGAAAGGGTGAGTGATGAGTTAAGAAGCTGGGAAAGATCAATTTAACCTTCACCCAGTGGGGAGGGTGGGTTTTAAATGCTGTTGCAAGCTTTAACTCTTAGTCTCCCATCACCTGTGTACTGAATGTTGTAATGCAAGACAGAAGTGCCTTTCACTTTGTTGATTGTACTGTGGTTTTATATTGGTACAAGAGATGGGGCTGTTCCTGTGCTGCATCATCTCTTCCCTCAGTTGTTCTTAAGCTTCCTTGAAGAGGTGATGCTAATTTATAGGTCTCATTACAATTATGCTAATTCAAATTACAACAGAGAGTTTAGTGCTGATGTTAAGCTCCAAATTAAAAGTGTTGATTGCCTTTTACAGCCCCAGTGGTGTTTGTCAAACGTTGGCAAACTGTTCACAGTGATGCAATCTCCAGAGCCAAACACTAGCAAGCCATTAACCTTGGGACATTGGACTGTCACTTTTCAGTGTGATGTTTTGCCTACTAACTGATTTATTCATAGCTGTATATGCTGCTATCCAGTTTCACTTACTCCAAAAAGAAAATACTTGTGCTATGTCAAAACACTAAATACTACCATACTGCAATTGCAATAAAAGCTAAGTTACTTCTCCTCTCTTGGTTAATCATTTTCAGATATAGGAATGTACTAGTTTATGGAGTTTGCAAACAGCTGCACTGCACGTTTTTGTTACACTTCCTTTAAAAGTGTGGGGCAGCTGTTGGCAGCAGCTCACACTTCACTGAAGGGTCAGTTGTGAACCTGTTGTGCTCTAAGGATGCACCAGGAAGTGTCAGGGAGCTGCCTGGGAATCACAGGCTCTGCTGTTCCCTTGGACTTTACACTCCTGGGACAGTTCAGCTGCCTGTCCCTCCCTGGGCACACCAGGCTCTAGGCCAAGCTGCCTCTGGCTGGCAGGACAGCAGCACTTCCTTTTTCAGTGGATTTAAACCACAGCCCATGATTTCATGAGCACAGGGTGAGATCTAGGAACACTCCCTGCAGAAAGTTGAACTAAATAGCAGCTGCCTGTCCTGGGCCCTGACAGAATTCACTCTTTGGACTGCTCAGCTCCTCTCGCCTGGCCAGTGGACTGCTTCTCTGGGTAGCAGACCTTTCCCCCATGACATTTTCCTTAAGTTGTCTGATCCAGTCTTAAATGGCCTATTAAATAGAATAATGGCCAAAGTTACCCAGCCACAGCAAGAGTGAGGACCTTAGCTCTGAAATCATAGGGGAAGAAATAACAACAGGATCAGAAGGATCAAACCTGGGAGTGATTTCAGGCACAGGCAGTCTCCACCTTTTCCACATCATTCCTGCTCTCCTGAGGAACCTTCCCTCTACCCTGGGCCATTCAGGGCTGTGATACAATGAAATACTGGCCACCAATGTATATCAAATGCTGGTATTGATGCTGCACTGGCACACAAAGCACAACTAAGAGAGTTCTGGAAGAGCCAGAGGACAGCTTGGTTGTACTGATTCTCTTGGTACCACAAGTTTATCATGATTACATCTGCTTTTTCCCATCAGCCAGTTATTTGCTATAATGAGGAAGTCAAAGAAACAGATAAATACCTGAGTATTTATCAAAGTACTCATTTGCTGACAAACAGTAGGATTGATAATTTGCATATCACACACCTTCAAAGCAAGTGCAGTTGGAGCCTCACTGGCCCTTTTTTTTTTCCCCCTTGCAGAGAAAACTCCAAGATGCTGCCACTGAAAACGTGGGTGGCTTCAAACAGAGCCTGCAGTGTTCAGGCAGTGGTACCACAGTGGGAGGAGGAGATGAGCAGCAGGGTTTTAACTGGTCTCTACAAGACAAGTTCATCCTTATTGAGCACACATGGATCTAGGAAATCTGCCTCTTCAAAAACCACACAACTGTAATTAGTATAAACAGTCCAGAAGTGCAGTTTCCACTCCACACTTGATTTGTTTCACCAGGTAGCAAAGTGTGACATCTCCTCCTATCTCTGCCCTTTGAACTGCAGGAGGGAGATATCTGTACTCCAGCACAGCTTGATCAGCCACGAATGCACTGTGCTCTTCCTCAACACTGAGTAAAGTTGTGCAAAATTAACATTGAATCACTGAATGCAAAGAACACCAGAAGGTAGCTAAGAAATACATTTTTGATGAGAACAGTTTATTTGGAACAGTAACTGGAATGGAAAAAGCCTTTGCAGTGCTCACATTCAGGAACAAGTCTGACACCCTTCACAGTAACTTTAGTGGACACATTTTATGGGTTGATTTTGTTTTTCAAATGATCTAAAGAATCTGCCTCCATCCCTGCCTCAGAGGCACACAGTATGGTGAGAAGATGAAAAAGGGAAACTCCTGCAAGCTGACCTCTGAATTCAACATGTAAGTGAAGAAGAGAAACCTCTTTTCAATCTCCTTGGTGTAAAATTCAATCTGTACACATTTCCCATGACGTTGCAGTCGTCCCATGAAGCTGACTCACCACTCCCAGAGCACAGTCCTCCCTCCTGAGATCACTCCAGGGAGAGCCTGCTGTGGGCAACTTTATACATAAAAACTAACCTAAAATAGGAGCTGAGTAAATGCCAGTGTGGCATTTAAGGATTCTAACTCACCTTCTTGTAATATTAAGTCTGCTTTCTGAACACTGTTTACAACAAAGGGTTTTGTATTCTTGGTTTGACACACAGGAGACTAAATTATACCTTGGTTTTGAAAAAGACAATGGCACTGTATGATATTGGATAGAAGAACCCAGATTTTTTAATTCCAGAATCCCCCCTTATCTTTACTGGGCCCAAGCTGGTGAAGGCAGAAAGACACATGTTCTATTTTTAATGCATATTCCCACACAGGACCAACGAAGGCTTTCAGAGACACAAGAACTTTGATTAAAATTCTCAGTATTGTCTAGAGATCATCCACATCAGAGCAAAATCAAATTAAATTCAGTTCATAGTCTCAGTCCTTCTATACCTGTCAAGAATCTGCCAAAGGGTTCTGATGATCCACACATGATTCAAGGAGTCTTGAGCCCTCCCAGATCCAGGAATTCCCAAAGCAGTTCCTTCTTACCTTCACAACACAAGGCTGAAGCACTCAGGAGCCATGACTGGTGACAAAAATGCAGAGGCACTGCTGCTTATTTACACACCAGTTAAAAAATAGTGTTCCTTTCTTTAAAAAGTACTTAAAAATGAAATGTCTCAGGTCCCCCACTTCTGCGATTAAATTAAATTTTGCTTCTTTGCAGGTTGTAGCAAATAAAGCATTAAAAGTCATAATAATAATCCAGCTTTGCATCCACAGTTTTACATCCTTTATCTGAATAGATTCTCTCCTCTCTGGGGAAATAGGTCATCTCATCAGCTATCCTGCTCACAATGTCTTCATCCACAGTGTAGCCACGTGACTCCACCTCAACCCTGACACACATTTTCACATGTTTGTATTCCAGAGGCAGGAAGGGAATGAAGTAGTCAATGAGGTTTCTGTCAATCAAGGTGCTGTGCCAAAATCCACCTGCAAAAAACGAAAGAGGTTTGTTAGTATTTCTCTAGTTAAACACCACCACGGGTCGAATGGGAGCAAGGAGCAGATCACAGCTAAGAATTCACCTGGGAGTTTAGGGTACTATAATGCACAAGTCAATACAAGCCCCTTCTCATGTTACTTTGAGCATAAAAGTTTGGACACACACATAAATGTGGTCCTTTAGGGTGAACGAATGAATTCTGGCTGTGCTTGAACCTTGCTCTTCAGGTGCTGGTCTCATACCTTTCCCTCTCTCACACAGAGAGGGACAGATTTCCTCTCTCTTATCAGCTCTCCCAGACCAGTTTTCTTATTCCTTTTTTTGGAGCTTGTATCTAAACTTTTTAGGAAGCACAGTGAGTTTGCTTCCAATGCTAAATTTAGGACATAATTATGTTAAAACCCCTTTTCATCAGAAGTCCTGTGTGAGGAAACCTATGAAGCACTTCCCCCAAAACGTGCAGTCCAACAGGCAGCAAACAGGCTGGTGGCCAAGGTGAACACTGAGCTCCTTAATCTTCACTCATCCTGGGAGCCAACTGCAGGCCCCAAAACTGCATTTTTGCTTCTCACAAGCCAAAAACTAGAGGCCACAACAAGAAGGAACCATAGCTTGCAGAAGTGCAGCTAAATGCAGCCCATCCCTTTTGTGTAATTTTTACCACCTCAAAAGCATTCCCAGTTTTACTCACTATTTTTGTTGTTGAAGACAGACACAGAGAGTGCATTCTGGATATCTGTGAGCTGGATATCTTCCCTTGTCCTCCCATTTCTCCAGAAATCTAGTGCTACCTCTGTTATCTTTTCAGCTCCTGCATTGCTAAGTAAAGAGAAAACAGAGATTGTAGCTGGGGGCAGTTTTAAATGCCGAAGTTATGAAGTGAAAGCATGGAGTGTACAGAACAGCAACCCTGAGAAGCCACTGTTTACCTGAGGAAGATGAAGATGGCTTGTCTGTAGGACACCCCATCCAGCAGCTCATAGTAGTCCAGGAAGGGCTTGATGGAGTCAATGAGCCCTGCGTGCATTTTATCCATTTCATCGAATATGAACAGTGACCGGGGACAGATGCTCACATTGCCCCGGATCCACGACTGCAACTGGTCCTGAGGGCCAGAAAAGTGAAAGATGCTGAAAGAGTTTGTGTTGAAAAGACAGAAAAAATAACACTTTCTGTTCATGGAACCTTGTCCTGAAGGAGTTGTTTCAGTGGTGTCATTTTAATAGCTTTGGCTTCTTAATTAAAACATGGTTATGAGCTATAAATTAAACCTCAACAAAATCTCATCCTGGTTCTGAAAAACTCTAAGACATCAAGAGACAGGATGGGAGAAGCAGAAATTCTCCAAATATTCCTATAAAAAGCAAAAATGAAAGTGCACAGTAGGACAAAAAATGGGTCCCACCAAGGAGTGGCCACACAAAGACAAGCTCTGACAAGCCAGGTGATGACTCTGGCAGCACTTTGGTCTGAACAGGTTTAATATAAGCAATATTAAATTTCCTACCTAGCAGCAGTGAGAAATTGCACCTGCAGTCAGTGGCAGAAGCAGAAACAAAATTTAACTTCCTGTGTTTTAATCAATCAGAAGTTAAATGAAGACAGTCACAAGTCCTTCTTAAAACACTGTTGTCCAGAAAGGCTAAAGATTTTTTGCATTGAAAGAGTCTCTCACTTAAGCATTGCATTTTCATCTTGACTATTACATTCAAGATCAAGAATGCATTAATTGGGGGAAAAACGGTTGATGTGCTGGTAGATGAATGAGAAATAACTGCTCTGACTATTTGCAGTGATTCATCACTTTTATTTATTCTACTCAGTCCCTGAACTGCTGGTGTACTGGGGATAAGCAGCAATACTTCCTCCTGCTGCCTTGGGCAGCAAATTTCCCAGGTGTAGGCATTCACCTCAAAACAAATGCAGAAAAGCATCATTTTATTTCAAAATGGCTCAGTTAAAGAAAGGGGGAGATAAGTTGTAAAACAGGAAGTTATCCATTTCCTCCATTTAGAAATCAGGTTTTAGACCATCCTGTTCCCATTTTTAACACATACAAACTGATTATCAACATGCACTACTACAAAACAGTGGTACTCACTTAAGCTGTGCAGTGAACAAAGTTAGAAAAAAACCCCCATAAAACACATCTGAGCTACTGCTCCGTGGTATCTCCCTGCCTACAGAACTGACACAATTCCAAATACATCTACCTGTACCTTTCTGACAGGAGAGTATTTTGTGAATTTGCTTTACAGCTTGGAAATGCATCCATAGAAACCTAAATAACCTGCTCAGTGTGCAGTAGAATAGACAGTGATTCCTCAGAGAGCCCGCGCAGGCTTGCCATGGTGCCTGGCAAACCTGGAGGTCACTGGGTTGTTTGCAGAGTCATGAACTATTTGGTTTTTTGCAGTGCCCACCAACACATCACCTAACCAGAAATCGTGTTTATCCTTAAGTGAGTCCCATCTCTAAGCAAAGGGCAGAACAAAAATTGAACCATATCACTCTTCCCTAAAGAGAGGCTCAAAACACAGGCAAAAAACTTCACATCCATGGGAAAACTAATCCTGATGGATATTAGGATCTACATAGTTCTGTACAGAAGATCTCAAAACTCGCATCGCATACATGTTACTGCGTAAAGTAACATTTAGGTCTGATGTACTGATCATGCCATGACATTTATAACTCATTGCAGCATAGCTCATTCTTACCTTGTAGAGATTGATGCTGTGAGCGTGAGGAAAGTGTAAAGTTGCCACGAACTGATGGACATATTTACTCTGCAGACCTTTTTTATAAATGCTTTCAGCGACGATCTTACTGACAAAGTTTTTGCCTGTTCCAGTCCACCCGTGCAAGGAAAGCGCGAGAGGCTTTTTGGCGTTGGTATTGTTCAAGAAGCCCCTCACGGCTTTTACAACCACCTTGCTCACCAAGTGCTGTCCGAACAGCTTCTTGTCCAAATTCTCCTGCAGAGCTGCATGGAGAGACCAGACTGTCAGCGGCGGGGAGCGGGCCGGGCGCGGGGTTACCCCGCCCGCGGTGGCGGCCGCCAGCCCCGGGCAGGGGCCAAAGGGCCGGGCTGGAGCGGCGGCCGGACAAGAAGCTGTTCGGGCAGCACTTGGTGAGCAAGGTGGTTGTAAAAGCCGTGAGGGGCTTCTTGAACAATACCAACGCCAAAAAGCCTCTCGCGCTTTCCTTGCACGGGTGGACTGGAACAGGCAAAAACTTTGTCAGTAAGATCGTCGCTGAAAGCATTTATAAAAAAGGT
>JANPWX010000219.1:872153-986940 GCA_024734555.1 Trochalopteron elliotii
GTAGGTTATGCAAGACCAGACCTGGTAGTTGTTTTGTGGAGGAACAGTGCAAAGATTTCTTTTATTTACATGCAGTTGCTCCGAAGAATGTCAGCCTGCATGGATCTGAAACTCTTGACAGCTGGCTCTAGCTTTGGTACAAAACCACACAGTTGTTTTAAGAAAAAAAAAACCAAAAAACCAACCAACGAAAACCTAGAAATGTGTTCCTGTAGAAGGCAGAGACGCTGGGTTTGGCAGCAGCTGAAGCGACTGAAAGTAGGTTGCAGTTACGGAGGAATTGTTCTGACATGTCCCTGTACTGTTCTCCCTCAGCGGTGCTTGAGAAAGACGGGCTGAAGGACTTGTTTTAGGGTAAATTCTTTTCCCATCATACACAGTACATTTTGACAAGCACAGTTCAGCTCTCTGGCAGTGCTTTTATGAGATCCCTGGTTTCCTGAGCAGAATTAGAGCTGTGTGTGCCAGCTGAAGCTCTCAGGGCAGAGTCATGGGAAGGCAGAAGTTGAATATTTCCTTCTGAACAGTCACAAACCTTTTTCTGGTGTGTGTGGTCAGGGCTGAGAGGCAAAAATGAGGTTTTCCCTGTGTTGTTCAGAAAAGGAAGCCTTGTGTGGGAAGATCAGCACCCCAGTGCTGGAAAGTTTAAAGACATGGTTTTAATTTTGAGGAGAGGGGTGGTCCCACAGGATGCATTGAGACCATCCACATCCAGAAGACTCTTCTTAACAAAGTGTGCTTCAAATGCAGTTCCCAGTTAGTTTAAGCTGGTGAAGATATGGGGCCTGGAATTAATTTTGAAACAGTATTTTGTTCATGAGATTTTCTGGGGAACATCTGGGAGAGAGATAAGAAATCAAGGATGGTGAAATAGCAAATGTGGCATTGATTCTTTTTTTTTTTTAATTGGACCAGTTGATGCATTTAGGGAAAGGGGTCTGTTTTGGTGAAGGAACTCAGAGCCTGAAATGTCCCAGTTTTATGTGTTAGTCAAAGCTACTGTGCTCTTGTCATTTTTCTTTTAAATCAACATGTGTTGCATGGTGCTGTGTTCCTTCTCTGTGAAGCTGCACGAAATTGCTCTGTTGTTTGTTAAGCTTCTCTTCACAGGTTACTGAGATCCAGGTCAGCACCCCTGTGGTGTTTTCTACCATGCACATATGATTTCTTCTCCCTTTGCTCCTCCCATCAGTTTATTCTGTTCTAGAGAGTGCTGGGAAAACGTTGTAAAATTATCCTCAAGGTTTATCTTCTGCCAAGACAAGGTGCTAGGCAAGCTTTTCCACTCCCAAGATAAGTGTTACTTATATGGCCTCGATTAATTTTTTTTTTCTCCCTGCTGTCAGTGATTCAGACCAGATAACACTGGGAATTGTTTCAAATGTCCTCAAAATGTGAAAAAAAAACAGAGTGAAGCAGCCATGCTGCTGCTGGAGTCATTAACATGAAGTTCATCAGATTTTTCCACTTCTTTTTGCAATGATGTGGGCTCTTCACATCTGCTTCATTTACAGCCAACTGTAATATTTTGGATCCTTGTCTGTGCTATTAATATCACTTATCTTCTTTTCTATTTTTTAACAGCCATGAGCAAGGTTATTTAAAATATGCTTAAGAAATACAAATTTTTCATTTTTTTTATAGCTGCATGTTACTGAGACATGTTTAAACTCTTTTACATATCCATGAACCACCATGAAAGTTTATTGTGTTCATAAGCTATGAAATCATCTGTTGTTGTGGTGCTTGGATGTATGAGCTGGGTGGAACAGTGGGCTGCTATGTTTTGTACACACTTTGAATTATGTGCCTCATACTGTTAAAAATCTACCCATGAAATGGTAAATTCCTCAGAGACTGAAGCCTGCTTATCGGTGTTACAGTTCATTTAAGTCTATTTCCCTCTTGCCCAGCTTCATTTAGAACTAATCATATTTTTAATGTTTGATGAAGTAGTGTAACAACGAAATGTTAGATTCAGATCAGCACAGCTGAGTGCATGAGGCTCACAGACACCCCAGGCTAAGTACTGGTGTCATGGGCTGCACCACCTTTCACTTTTCATCAGAGTTTCATGCAAATGAGCTAATTAGATTTGTATCTTTGCTGTGCCGGGCACCTCCCAGCATTTCTGAAGGCACATTCCATGATGTGCATTATTAGCTTTATTTGCTTCTCTCTCCTCCTCATGGCTTTGCTCCTTCCCTACAATCCCACAGTGCAGCCACTCAGCAGTGGGGCCAGACTGTGCCAGCTTGTGGGGCTCCAGGTTTAGATTTGTTTCAATCTCTGAACCTTAAAGATAGATATGGAACTCTAATATGCAAAACTTGTCCCCAGGTATCTTCTTACAATCATGAGAGCAATTCTGACATGTAGTGAAAGGAGCCATCCCTTTTTGTCCTAGGAAACCTTCCTCACATGAGTGCTGGTGAAAATGGGGGATACAAGGGACATCTGTCCTCACCTGGATTCCATAGGAGAGGTGACCAGGGATGATCTGCTGCTCAAATCCAAGGTACAGGGTTGTGGTTCTCAGTCCTTTCCCTTTTGGCTGTTGTGCATGGATTTGCATGTTTCTTTTTGAAGAAAACACTGTCTATCTCCAGAGGGAAACTCTCCTTCCACCACTGATGTACCACATGTCCCATAAAATCACCCTTTGTGACCCCACAAATTTCTCATAGTCATTTTGTCCTGCTTGAATGTGTCACTTAGCAAAAGTGATGCAATTGTGTATTTGATTGGTGTGGTGTTAAGGAATGAATTACTATTGAGCTGGAGGTTGGGCTGTTTCATAGAGAAGTTTCTCACTCTTCAAGAACTTGGTTACTTAAAAACCAGCCAAGCAAATAACCCTTCTTTTATCATGAATATGCAGGGAACTTGCCAGTCTTGTGGAGCTGTGGGACCAAACCTCTGGGCTTGTCTTCAGGTAAAAATGGCTTGTTTGTGTGCATGATGTGGTGGGACTTCACTCGAATAGCATTTATACTGAAAAAAAGAGTGGGGAGCAAAGAAGGGGCTCACAGCAGAACTGTACAGTGGTTTTTGATGGATTCCAAGGAGGAGACTCTCTAGGTGAAAGGGTAACACTGGCACAATCTGACAAGATGTAATAGTTCACTCCTTGTGGGTGATTGTCCTTCTATTCCCAGTAGGAATGGATAAATTCCCCAGTGTTGGGTGTTGGGTGGTGTTGCCTCTGCTGGCACCTGTGGAGGGGCTGCAGGGTCACACCTTGGGAGTGAGGATGGAGGGAATGCCATGGGGCATGCAGGCAAGCAGGGACTGTTTATTTTTACACTGGAATGCCCAGGCTTGGGGCTGCTCAGATGAGATCCCTGTTGGAGCAATGGCCTTGGAACAGAGACTTTGCCTGGGTGCAGACTTGGTTTCAGGTTTTCTTTCTTAAATCACTTCTAAATTTCCATCAATTCTGAATTTCCATCTTGTTCTGGGCCCTGAAAAAAAACAGGTTAGAAAACTGGCAAGATAATTCTGAAGCTGCTGGGACTGGAGTTACAGATTGTTTTCTAAAGAGTCTAACTTGATGTTCCCATTGTGCTTTGGCTCTTTCCCCTCTCTAGATTGGTTGTCCTTACGTTGGTTGTGGGGAGTCCTTTGCTGACCACAGCACACTTCATGCACAGGTGAGCTTTCCTCTGTTCCCCACATTTAAACAGACAGAATTGGATTTTTCCTGTTCCACGTTCTGGTACCCCTGTGCTCCAGCTCAGGGCAGCTGCCAGAGGAGATGTGTTGTTTCCTTTTCAATTTGCAGGCCAAGAAGCACAACCTGACAGTGAACCTGACCACGTTCCGTGTGTGGTGCTATGCCTGTGAGAGGGAAGTGTTCCTGGAGCAGCGCCTGGCTGCCCACCCGCCCTCACCCCCCGCCAAGTTCCCTGAGGTCTGTGGCACCCAGGGCAGGCCTGAGGGTTTGGCAAGGTTTGCTTTGCCTGGTGTAAAATCAGCCAAGTGATCTCTGCCGTGGTGCAGCGTTGGCTGGGATGGGGATGCCTTCACTGAAAGTGGCTGCCTGTAGCCAGAGGACCACTAGCCCTGACTCACAGGGTCTCCCAGCAAAAAGACAAATGACTTAGGGGGGGAACTAGATGACCTTTGTGGTCCCTTCCAACCCAAAGCATTCTGTGATGCTACGATTCTATGATTTTATGACTCGAATATCCATTCTGACTTTATTTTTAACCTTTCCAATGGGGTATCTGCATGTAAGAACAACTTGTCTGTCCCATTTTCATTTCCAATGCATGGTCCATGGAAATCCATGATCTTTCAGATCAGAAAACCGTGTACTTTTGACAGTGCTGCTCATTCCTAAATTTTCTTATCACAAGTACTGGAAGCAGTAATGGCACTATTTCTACTCCTTGCTGCCTCAGTGGAAGGGTAGACAGTGCAACCTGTTCTTCCTTCTCCTTCTACTTTTCTTGAAGGCTGGCTTGATTTATGTGTAAGATAGTATCTCTCACAGCTCATCTTTCAAAGCAGGCCTATGACTGATACTTATTTCTCTGTCTTTAATCTAGGATTCTCCTTTGCCTGCTCACCCTCTGAAAGCTGTTCCAATTGCAGTGGCTGATGAAGGCGAATCTGAATCAGAGGATGATGATTTGAAACCAAGAGGTAACTTTGCATTGAGTTGATGAAAGGGCTGGCAGGGCAACTCTGCAGTCTGTAGGACTGCACTGAGAGGGTTCCTGGCAGCAGAATGTAAAGACTGTCTAGAAAGGGCTGGATTCCCTCTCCCTGGGGAGGAATATAGAAAGCAGCACATCTGGAAAGTGATTCATCCCTCTCTTGTTTGTGCTTTAGGCCTTACTGGAATGAAAAATCTTGGGAACTCCTGCTACATGAATGCAGCACTTCAGGCTCTCTCAAACTGGTAGGCATTAGGGCTTTCAGTGTTGTGTTAACTGACCTCACTAAATATCAAAAGTGTCACCTCTGATCTGAAACCTTCATGAGTCTTGCAAAGAGAGATTAGCCAGGCTGGGGACAGAAAAAAAATAGTGGCTGTTTTAGGGCAGCAGAAGTGTTACAGTAGAAGATTGAGGGACCAGCCAGCTCGTGGCTATGTACAAGACTCATGTTTAGACAAATGCTGAAAGTAAAACTTCATCATTTGTGTTGCAACAGAAATTATTTATCCCAGAGAAAGCCACGTCACATCTCTTTATTCTCCCCACTGATATCATTTTAATAAACTCTATCCTAAAATAGTCTCTAGCCATCCTGCTGAAAACTAATTCCAGGATCTTTTCTGTACTGAGAACAGGTTCAGATCAGCTTTTTTCATTTGATCCAAGTGAGGAGTCATGTCTGCATGTGGAATCACTTCTTCCCTTGATTTAAAATCAGTACCTTAAGCATGCTTTTGATAAGGCCTGCATGAAGTTTTGATAAATAAATAGAAGCAGAGGAGACATTTCTGTGGGCTGAATTCTTCTCTTTTTCCTTCTCTTTTTCCTTCTCTTGTAGCCCACCTCTCACTCAGTTTTTCCTGGAATGTGGTGGGCTGGTCCGTACGGATAAGAAACCTGCCCTGTGCAAGAGTTACCAGAAGTTGGTGTCTGAGGTTTGGCACAAGAAACGGTGAGTGCTGACCCCTGATCTAACCTGGCCAGGCTTCAGAGGTGTCAGTTCTGAGGTCTGGCATCAGCAGAGAGGAAATCTGATCCTCAGGGACAAGTGCATTGTCTGAGGCAGTGATTTCACCCCCTGTGTGGATGGGGATGAGGATTTCCAGGCATCCAGGAGATCCCATGTCCTGCTTCTGGTGATGAAATGGGCACATTGATGTCAGTGAAAAGAAATCATTCCTGATATTACAGTTTTAAAAAGGAGGAGTTTTTAAAAAATATACTTCCTCTGTTGGCAATGAAGCAAAAATGATGAAGTTAAGGAATACTTGGGGCTATCTCCTGGTATTTTACATGGACTTCAGTGACCAGCAATTAAATTGCATTGCTCTTGATTAGCAGAGGAATTGATGATGTGGGTGAAAAAAGTGATTCAGAGATTTTTACTGAATGGAGTAGAAAATGCAGGTGATATTTGGGGAAATGTTTGCTATTGGTTCAAATTCTAGGCCAGTTCAAAGGACAGTGCAAAATTATGTAGAAGATGTCTGCTCTGTGCAATAAATTAAACCCCATCAAAACAGGAATTTAAATGGCATTGCATGTTTGCCTCAAGTTCATTATTAACTTAAGGAATAAGTAAGATATGGAGCAAGGTGAACTGTGTCTTTGTGGAGGAGGAAGCTGCAGGCTTTGAAGAAATATCATGTCATTTTAACGTTGATTAGATTTACCTCATTTCCTGGGTGGTCAGCCTGCCCAGATTTTGAGACAGACATGGTGCTGGAAAATCAAACAGGGTAACTAATTGCTAAACTCTGCTCTGGAAAGAATCACTTTCCACACTCAAAGTGTGACAGAGCTGTAAGTGAAATGTGTTTTGGGCAAGGGTCTCTCTGGAAAGACACACTGAAATTACTGCAAGGTGTTTTCTGTCTCTTGATGTGTTTGTCACCCAGCTCATGCAGAAATCTCTGCCCAGGCTTTGCAGGTGCATAATTATCTTTTGTCCTCTTTAACTACACACCACACCCTCTGTTATGGCCTGTTAGACAAGCTGGCTCCAGGCCTGATAAGCAAACTGACGTTTTCTTTTTTCTTTTTCATGTCTGAACAGCCCGAGTTATGTTGTTCCAAGCAGTCTATCCCATGGAATCAAGCTTGTCAATCCCATGTTTCGAGGCTATGCACAGCAGGTGGGGCCTGAAAAAACCCATGCCATTATTCCAAAGACAGTGGGAATTTAATTCTTGCAGTGGTGGTGCTTGTGTTCAGAGGGAAGAGCTTGAGCTCAGGGGTTATGGCCTTTCTGTGTCAATGTCAGTGATCTGATAGAGCACCTGGGTGGGATTTGGGAGACCTGGAGTCTTTTCCAGGCTTGCCTCTGGCTTGTTGGTACCAAATCAGTTCATTTTTCTCCTGTCAGCTTGCTCACCTCTGAAATTACAGTGGTCAGATCCTTTATAAACAGCTTTGAGGTCTATTGATATCTGCTCTATAGGAGTTTGGTATTATTTATTCATGTCAGAGCTGAGGAACCTGGATAAATCTGCACTAAAAAGTCAAAGATAGGAATCTTCTATATTCTTTTTCTGGGGAATTACAGCAAAACTAAGTCTTTTTTAAAGGTAGTATATTTTTTTTTCTTTGAAGTCTCTATCAGCGTTGCTCTTCTGTTTGTTCTTTATAACAAAATGTAAACAACAAACTATGATTAGAAAATTTACTAGAGAAATGACAGTGCATCAAAACTGTGATAGTGACAAGAAATCAAAACAAAGAATAAAAATAATGATTAGTGAAAGAACTCCTATATTTGTCTTTGATGTGAAATACATTGGCTTGGAAAACTCTGATCTGAAGAGATAAATTTGAAAGGTAGGCAGGGCAGGCTGAAAGCCAAACTTCATAAAACAACTGAAACGTCGTAATTAACTTTCTGCAGTTGTCAAAATACCAGCAGCTCCTTTGAAGCCAATGTATCATCTCTTTTACCATGTATTATGAATGTAGGAGCTTGCACCTAGACTCTATAGCTTTGGGTTTCTGGTTCCTCTCCCTGGGTATTAAAGATTTTAATCTGTCCTCTCTAAGAGGTGGCTTGCCATGAGCAGAAGTCAGTGTTCCTAGGATGTGTTTGTGGGTAGGAGTCTGTTCTCCAGGGCCTGCTGTTTTCATCAGGTTTCTCCTTGTTTTTCCCCTATTATCTGTGGCAAACCCCTGATAAATGTGTGCCTGGTTTGCCTTCTGCAGCTGTTCTCTGACTTTTCAAAGTCTTTCAGCTGAAGATATTCAGATTAAAAAAATTGGGCATTGAATTATTTAAGAGTTAAAGCATTTCTGTAAGAGACAGGCCCTTTGGTGCATGGCCCTGCTTTAGCTGGGTCTGTGTGCTGCAGAGCAGACTCACCTTTGTGGGCACTCTTGGAATGGGCTGTGAATAGAGCCATCTCCTCTTTTGCCCCTCTCATTTGCCCCATTTCTGGCTGGATACTGAGATGGACTCTTGGTTTTCAGGACACCCAGGAGTTCCTGCGATGCCTGATGGATCAGCTCCATGAGGAGCTGAAGGAACCCGTTGTTGCAGAGTCCAGGGATTTGGACACCAGCGACCAGGAGGACAAGCGGGAGGGCGACCGAAGCCCTTCAGAGGATGAGTTCCTCTCCTGTGACTCCAGCAGTGACAGGGGTGAAGGGGAGGGCCAGAGTCGGACGTCAGGGAGCATGGGCAGCAGCTCCCTGGCAGAGACAGAGCTGCTGATCCAGGATGAAGCAGGGAGAGGGATCTCGGAGAAGGAGAGGATGAAGGACAGAAAGTTCTCCTGCGGCCATCGGCGCAGCAACTCAGAGCAGGTGGATGAGGATGCAGATGTTGACACTACAATGATGGCAGTCGATGGCAGAGCCTCTCCTGAGATGCTGCCAGCTCCCTGTCCTGCCAGCCCATGTAGGACACCAGGTATACCCCTCTTCCAGTAGGGATATTTCCAGGAGGACGTGTTACCATCCTCCACAGGCGCTGTGGTGCAGTGCAGTGGCAAACACATAATGTGGTTGTTCCTTCTTTGTGTTTCAAAAGATTTTGCATCCAAGGTTTTCCTCAGTCCTTGCCTTTGTTCAAAATTGCTTCTGTAAGGTAGTGTACTTGGTGAGCCAGAAAGATGCTTAGGCAGGCTGTGAGCTGAGTAAAGGCACAGCAGTGAGAGCTGCCTCTGCCAAGCCTGCAAACTCTGTATTGATGCCTTTTAACAAAAAAGGTTTGGTATGTGTACATCTCTTCATTTGATATGGTGGCCTGGGGAAATACTAGCTGTGGAAAAGGCATGGAAGAAGGTATTTGCTAATGTTGGACTGTGGACCCTGGGGAGAGAAAAGGGAGAGGCACAGTTTGAGCATTTCTGTGTCTCAGGAAAAAGAAAAGAGCAGCAGTGTGGAGTCACCTCAAAGCTGAACATACCCGATCTTTCAACGCTTCTTTATGTAAGAGTCTTACTCTGCCAGCTGGCACTGAAGGCAGCAGTGCTGTCTGTGTGGATTAGGGCTACAGGACCAAGCTGCAAAAACTAATTAGTCATAAGTGTGAAAAAACGGCAGGTTGTTTTTTGGGATTTTTAGTATGTAATTATTAGCTGTTAGGTACAGCTCCGTATGCACTCTCACCCGTGACTGAGGGAGCTGTGTCTGCCAGCCTGTGCAAGCAGAACAGTTAATGGACACTGAACTGTGCTTTTGGGAAAGATTCTGTGCTGGAACACAGAGCTAGGCTGACACAGATTGCAGTAGAGTTGCCTTTCATAACTGGGATTTTCACCAGTGCCCTTTTCCCTCCCTCTTCTCCCAAGCAGAACCTGACAATGATGCCTATGTGCGCTGCTCCTCACGCCCTTGCAGTCCAGTCCATCATGAAATGCACTCCAAGCTCTCCAGCAGCCCTCCCCGCTCCAGTCCTGCCAGGCTTGGACCTTCCTACATCCTCAAGAAAGGTAGTGCAAAGAGAGATTGGTGGGAGGTGAAGGAGGGAACATGTAGAGGAAGGGAGAGAAGGAATCTGTCATGATTCTTGATTAAGAGATGTAAGAAGTGCTGGTTCCCCTGGACATCAGTGTTTCTAAAATAGTATTTGGCAAAGACTGCAGTAAACCTGCAGATAAAGTCAAGCTCTGGGCACAGCAATATTCTAGTGTTTCTTATATTGGAGCCTGAAATGATCCATGTCTGCATCTGTGTGCTCTGTTTGTCATTAATAAAATGGCTCTGAAGTCCCAGGCACAAGCTCTGTCCCTTTAGGAGAGTGTGGAGATACATAAAACATTTGTCTGCCAGACTTGAATTTCATGCCATGTGGGCCAGAGAACTGTAAGATGCTGTTATTGACAGAGCTTCCTGCCTCTTGGACATCTTGTGCTCCCAGGAATGGAGTTAGGGCTGCAGATGTCCCTGCAGTGCTGGGACCACTTTCAGGCTGCAGAATGGAGCCTGGCTTGTGTTGTTATCAAACTGATTCCTTCATCCCAGAGCAAATTGCAAATCAAATACCTCAACACTGCATAGTCTGCAAACACAATGGCTTGTGCTTGTACCACTGTCCCTCCAGATGCTCCATGAGGACATTCTTTCTTCAGTCCCTTGGCTGAGGTCAGCGCAGCTGCAGATGTTCTGGCTGCATGAAAACCACTCTGTGTGCCTGCACGTGTGTGTGGGGACAGGGATTGGTGTTAAACAAAACCTTGCATTGGCTGTGGAGAGTCCTCTCCAGTGCAAGACACTTGGGGAACACGTGGTAAATGTCAGAGGGGAAAAAAAAAGGACAAAGTACAGAGGCAGGTGAGGGGGAGGGGAAGTGAAATTCAAAGCTTGGAGCAAAATGTCACAAGACCTCAGGAAACCAGGGACTGTCTGTAGCAGGGCCAGGCTTCTAAACATGTAAAAGGTTGGAAACAGGAGTTCCAGTACAACAGTTTCTGCCTCCTGAGAGCCAGCTGGTGTTGGTTCAGTTGGCTGCCCCTCCCTTGTACCACACACAGCAGCAGAGTCCTCTGTGTCTCTTCACAACTTGCCTCACCATGTCCCTGGAATGGGGTCTGAACATCAGCACAATGCTTGTCCTGTGTCCTTACGTGATTGTGTGACTCTGCAGACATGAGGCTGAGAGGCCATTCCTTGTTTTCCAGCCCAGATGCAGGCTTCTGGGAAAAAGAAGAAAGAGCTCCGTTACCGCAGTGTGATTTCCGACATCTTCGACGGCTCCATCCTCAGCCTGGTGCAATGCCTCACCTGCGACAGGGTGAGTGTCCTGGGCCCTCCCAGCCACCCAGCACAGGCTTGGTGCTTGTAGATCTCTTCCCAGGGACTGGTGCAGCTCTTTCCAAGCCCTGTGGGATGCAGCACCTGCTAACCTGGTGATAGGTGGTGGCAGGGGAGGTGTGAGAATCTGCCATGCCAAGGAGATGTGTTTCTGTGTTTGCTGGTCTGTGTTACTGAGCTGACCCAGCAGGATCACATTCACTTAGAAAACTGAGTCCAGTGCTACAAAACTCATGACAGAAGTCAGTGCTGACAGCAGGGAAGAGTAATTAGCCACAGGGAGTTGCTCCTGCTGCCAGATCAGGTTTTTAGTCTAGGCTAAATCCAAGCAGTGATGAAAGGTGATGAAGGTCAGGTGACAGCTCCATTAGACACACGGGAAACCCAGACCTCTTCCTCTTGCATATTTCCAGGTTTCTACAACAGTGGAGACGTTCCAGGACCTGTCACTCCCAATCCCAGGGAAAGAGGACTTGGCCAAGCTACACTCTGCCATCTACCAAAATGTGCCAGCCAAGACAGGGGCATGTGGGGACAACTATGCCTCACAGGGCTGGATTGCTTTCATCATGGAGTATATCCGGAGGTGTGTTCCCTTTGCAGCTCCTCTGTTTCCTGGGATTGCCCTGCAGTGCTGGAAGGCAGCTGTCCCTAACCAGTGCTGTTAACATTGGGATGTCAGTTGGAACCATTCCTTGGAGGACAGTATGTGGTACCTCACAGGGCTTTGGGCCTTTTCATGAGGGCCAGTTGTTACTGCTCCTCTAGATCTCTCACACACCTTGAGAGCTCCTGTGCAGCTGATCACCCCTCACTGCTGCCTCAGACCTGCCCTCCAGAGCAAATTAATTCCTGGTGTAGTTTTCCAAATCATTTCCAGTTTGAGGAGGAACATCAGCTGAGAGCAGTTCTTTCCCTGCTCCTCTGGGATGTGGGATGAGTTTAGGACCTACAGCTAGAGGGAAATTCATTATCCACTTGGGGTTTTTATGTGCCAAAGCATTCAGCTATTTTATTTATAACCCTTAATCCCTTCTCCTCTGCAGATTTGTGGTGTCCTGTATCCCTAGCTGGTTTTGGGGTCCCGTGGTGACACTGGAGGATTGCCTTGCTGCCTTTTTTGCAGCAGATGAGTTGAAGGGTGAGTTTTTTTCAGTGGGGTCTGACAGCATGGAGGAGCATTCCCTATGCATTTTGCAGGCAGATTAAATCTAGAAATCCTGCCTTGGTGTGTCATTAGAGACTGACAGTGCCAAAAGTTGGCAGCTCAGCATCTCTGAGCAGGAGGGAACTTTTCTGCCTGCTCGGGGGGGGAGAAATCTGGGTGAGAGTGTCCTCAGTGAGGAGCAGGCAGAGCTGTTGGTTGGTTGAGTGCTGTGCCTCCTCAGTTTCTTCACTTTTTCATCCTTCCTGCTAATTGGCTGCATCCTCTTCTTGCTTACACTTATTGAGAGAAGTTGTTTTGATCTTTTTCTCATCCTGGCCTGCCCAAAAGGCTCTTAATTTGCTTTCTCTGCACTGTCTGGAAATGTAGCTGTGACAGCCTTGTATGCTCTGAGCAGCTGCACAATGGTCTCTTCTCTCTCTACAGGGGACAACATGTACAGCTGTGAACGGTGTAAGAAGTAAGTTGGTGTTATCTGTATTGTGTTGCATGGCTGGAGTTTTGTTTCTGGAATTCTATTTCTCTGTACTGCTGTCAGATATTTTGCTGTGTCCTCTGCCTGGACAATTCTGCTGGAATTCAGGATTTGTCCTGGATTCCAAAGTGAGCAAGGCCCAGCTATGCCTTTGCTGTAGAGAGTCCTCACAGCTCGTTTCTTTTCCTCCCTCAGGCTGCGGAATGGAGTAAAGTACTGCAAAGTCCTGCGGCTCCCAGAGGTGGGTAAAAGCACCTTGTTTCCTAACTCTCTTCCAGCAGCCACTGAGGAGGTCAGGAGACCAGAGGTAGAATAAAACCAGCAGGCTTTTTTGGTGGCAGAGTCCTTTATTTAGATAAAGTCTTTCTCAGTCTAAGCTGATGAGCCAGCAGGATTCAAGAGAAACAGACAAAGAACTCCTGCAAAGATCAGACACACAGATGTGCTGTGCTCCCAGAGCTCCCATGGCAAAATATCCCTTTGGTGGCCCTCTGTCCTTGGTCTTTTAGATCCTTTGCATCCACTTGAAAAGGTTCCGGCACGAGGTGATGTATTCCTTCAAGATCAACAGCCACGTCTCCTTCCCCTTGGAAGGGCTGGATCTGAGACCTTTCCTGGCCAAGGAGTGTGTGTCCCAGATCACCACCTACGACCTCCTGTCTGTCATCTGTCACCACGGCACGGCTGGCAGTAAGTCCTGGGAGAGGAGCAGGATGGGAGGAGTGTGAGTGAGGCAGGAGGGTGGTCAGGAGTAGCCAACAGCTCTGCTGGGCTGAAGGGCAGAATGAGACCCCCTCCATTCTCAGCCTGAGCAGCCTTTGCCCTTTGGAAACTAAACTGAGCAGCTTCTGACAGATCCCCTGCAGCTCTTTCAGTCTCCCCACAGGCTTGGCTCAAACCCTTTCCCACTGTTCAGTCTTGCTGAGAAGCTCTTCCAAGGAAGGCAAATCAGGGTGACAGTGCCAGGCTCTGCTGCTCCAGCAAAGCTTGCCTGAACAGGAATTATCCTTTTTTTTTCCTCTCTCTCTCTGTTCTGTGCCAGCAGCTAATCTTGTTTGTGCTGCTGACATTATCCCAGGCCTGCTTTGTGTCTGCACTGCAGATCCCAGCAGTGCTGTGCTCTCTGTTCCAGGTGGGCACTACATTGCCTACTGCCAGAACGTCATCAACGGCCAGTGGTACGAGTTCGACGACCAGTACGTCACCGAGGTCCACGAGACCGTGGTGCAGAATGCAGAGGCCTATGTGCTGTTCTACAGGTGAGCTGTGCCCTCAGCCCCTCCCTGGGTACACAACACCTGCAAATGCATTTCCCAAATGGGGTTCTCCTCTCCCTGCTGCAGGAAAAGCAGTGAGGAGGCTGTGCGAGAGCGGCAGAAGGTCGTGTCCCTGGCCAGCATGAAGGAGCACAGCCTGCTGCAGTTCTACATCTCTCGAGAGTGGCTCAATAAATTCAACACCTTTGCTGAGCCTGGGCCCATCACCAACCACACCTTTCTGTGCTCCCATGGAGGTAAGGCTGCTGGACCTATAGCAGCACCTTTGATGCTTCTTGGTGCATTAAAAAAATGAAGGAAAAGCTCCAGCTGCCATCCTGATATGGGGAAGCTACAGTGGGATCCTCTTTGTCAGAAACTCCAGCCTGCTCAGGGAGGGTTGAACAATTGCTGGTTGGAGGCCTGGGGGGGTGTGAAAACTGAACAGTTTTCAGTTCCCTGTGTTTAAAAACAAACCTGTAGAAAGCAGATAGGGCAGGGTTTATCTGTGTTACCCTGTCAGCAGGGCTGGCCCTTGGGGTTTGTTTGGAGAAGGGAGCACGAGCTGCAGAAGGGAGCTGGTACCACATCTGATTCTGCTGCTCTTTCATAAGCCATGCTGGGAAGCATTTGGTGTTTGTAAATCTCTCTTCTAAACTGGAAATGAAGCACTTGATTAGAAATTGGGGCCGTGGACTGAGAAACCTCCACAGTTAATGAACTTATGACTGTCTGCCGTTACAAAAGTATCCAGATTCTGGAATCAGAGTTCTCAGAAAGGAAAATCTGCCTTTTTATTTGTGCCTGTTGTACACAGTAATAATGGGATCCCTGATTAACTCTTCCACTTGCCTTTCCTCCACAGGGATCCCTCCTAATAAATACCATTACATTGATGACCTGGTTGTGATTCTGCCCCAAAACGTGTGGGAATATCTCTACAACAGGTAAATATGGCCATTCTGTTCTTTATCTTAGTATTTGTAGTGTCCTGATTTAAGCCAGGATGAGCTGTATCAGTGCCTGTCCCAAAAGGACATCAAGACATAAGACAAAGACCAAAAGTGAGGCTGAGTAAAGGCAGCTCTGTGCCCTCAGCTGCCGATGCACCTCTCTCCCCAGTGTCTGGAGTAGTATAAAAATCCCTGTGTGTAGGATGCAGGGCTGGGCAGAGGTTCCCCTGTGCTGCAGTTGTCCATTCCCCTCCCTCTCCCTGTGGGCAGGTTTGGGGGTGGCCCTGCAGTGAACCATCTGTACGTGTGCTCCATCTGCCAAGTGGAGATTGAAGCCCTGGCCAAGCGCAGGAGGATCGAAATCGACACCTTCATCAAGGTTGGCAGGGGCAGCCTCTGGGGGCAAGGCAAAGGGCAGGGGTGGGAAATGGAGCCCTGGAAAACTCCTGCCTCTTCTCCACAACATGATCAACCCCACAGCCAGGGCATTGGCCTGGGGCTTCCCCAGTGCAGAGGGGAAACCATCCTTGTCTTGTACCTGCTCTGGTGAGCAGGAACAGGGTGTGAGGAAGGAATTACATGGGGTTCTTCTGGAGAATGGCAAGGCTGCCTTACAGTTAATGGAAGGGGCTCCCCAAGATCTCAGGAGTGACTAAGTCCTTCCTGTATCTCTGTTGCTGCTCTCCCAGCTGAACAAGGCTTTCCAGGCAGAGGAGTCTCCAAGTGTCATCTACTGTATCAGCATGCAGTGGTTCCGGGAGTGGGAGGCCTTTGTCAAGGGCAAAGATAATGGTAAGGATCAGACACTGGGGGTCTGTCAGGGGGAGAGGGGGAATGGAAATGACTCCATTTGCTGGGTCCTGCCTGAGCACTGCCCCTTCCTGGGGTGACAAGGGTACCCCTGGCTGGGCAGGGTTCAAGCACCAGCCACTGGGGCTGCCTGCAGGTCCCCAGGGCAGGACAAAATGACAAAGAGAAGAAGTTAGGAAAGCATCAGAATCTGGAGGCAGCAAGGAAATCAGGTGGTTTTTGACATGTTTGTTCTCCTACAGAGCCCCCAGGACCAATTGACAACACCAAGATTGCCCTCACAAAGCCAGGTGGCCACGTGCAAGTCAAGCAGGGTAAGGCTGGTGCTTGCTGCTTGTGGTGCTCCTAAAAGGTAAAGGAGACTGTTCCACTGGGTCTGGCTGTGCATAATGAAGTCATAGAGCAAGATGGTGTTGCAGAGGATGACAGTTCTTTACCCAGCCCCTGCCCTGAGTGAGGCAGTTCTCCAGTGGCAGTTCCTGCATGACCAGATTGCTGCTGTGACTGGTTCTGCAGATCCCCAGCTCCTGCCTTGCTGCTCCCCAGGCCCCTTCCACCATTCCCCTTTGTGCTGAACTTTGATTTTGTGTTGCTTTTGATGTGGTCTTCACTCAGCATCTCTTGTGGTCTAGCTTCCAAAGTTAAAACAGCCGAGGCTGTGCCTGGCAAGGTTTAGACTGGATGTTAGGAGAAGTTTCTTTATGGAAAGGGCTGTCAGGGTTTGGAACAGGCTGCCCAGGGCAGTGCTGGAGTCGCCACCCCTGGAGGGATTTAGATGTGTGGATGTGACTGTGGACATGGATTAATGGAGAACACACTGGTGCTTCCAGCAGGAGGTGGCACTGCAGGGGCTTTGTGGAGGGACCACCGGTGTCTCCTCCTCCTGGGATGGGCCTGTGGGGGGGAAGTGTTTGGAGGGGAAATCCTGGCCCTGACCTTTCCCCGCTGGTGCATCCGGTGACTGCTGCTGTCCCCTGCAGGTGCTGACTACGGGCAGATCTCCGAGGAGACGTGGGTTTATTTAAGCACCCTGTACGGAGGGGGCCCCGAGATCGCCATCAGGCAGAACGTGGCCCAGGTGCAGGAGCTGGAAAATCTCCACGGGGAGCAGAAGATTGAAGCAGAGACACGTGCAGTGTGATCTGTGCGGACGGGGCAGGGCAGGGACGGCACAGGTACCGCTGTGGGGGATGGGAGGCTGGGAATCCTGAGGGGTCGGATGTCCTCGTTGTCTGGGACTCCCCCACCACTCCCGGGGCAGGCAGGCTTCCTCCTCCTCCTTCCAGGTGGTCTGAGCACGGGGTGGTGCTGGGAGAGGCTGGGACAAAGCTCTGCACTCACCTCTGGCTGAAGCCGTGGTCTGAGGCTGCAGCCACAGTCACAGGGTTGTCCTGACCTGAGCCCTCTCCCTTTCCTTTGCTTACTCCAAACCAGCACTCCCAGCGTGGCCCCAGTGCACTGAGCTCTGCTCCTTTGCAGGTTTTGCTTTTGGCACTCCTCTTAAATTATTTATGTTTCCAGCAGGCAATGTTGCAACCAGAGAAAACTGGTTTTGAACCTGAGTAAAGCCACGAGGTCTCCCTGTGGTTTTGTGCTGGTGGTGCTGTCACAGCTTCCTAGTTTTGCTCTTTATCAAATTCTTGCAACTTCAGTTGCAATCAACTAAGAAATTCAAAAAGAAGCTGTTCCCTTCTCCTTTCACTCCCAAACCCACTCCATCACAGTCCTGCAGAATTTTATTTTCTCCTTGTGTCTGATCTCCCACGTTCAGCATGTTGTTGGACAGCAAAGGTGGAAGGAGAGTCCCCCTTCCGAAAGCCTTGCTCAGACTGAGCCTGTGTCTGTCTCCCCTCAGCTGGTGAGGAGCTGAGGGGGTGAAGCTGAGGAGGGGCCCCTTTGATCACACAGAACCCCTTCAGAGGGGGCACCCGGGCTGGGGAGGGGGCCCAGCTGAGCAGGGCCCAGCTGGTGAAGCAGCTTTTTTAGGAACGAGCTCCTTCTGCAAACAACCCCCCACCTGTGTGCTGAGGTCATTCCAGATGTCCTTTGTGTGTACAGTGGCTCATTTAATGAATTTGCTCCCAGATCTGCTGCCACCAATGCAGCAGAGACAGGAATGAGGGCCAAAAAGGCCAAACTCCACCTTTCTCAGCAGGGCTGTTCTTCACATGGTTCTTGTTCATCTTGCAGCAAGGCAAGAGTTGAATCTTTGCAAGCCTTTGAGTGCAGTTTGATGGAGGCAGAGCAGGCAGAGCTGCCTCCCAGGGCCTGAGGAGCCAAAGTATTCATGGTGTGGGTGAAGCCACAGCACCAAGTCTGGCCTTAGTGGTGCCAGACACTGCCTGGAGCTGGGACCTCCTGAGCTCCTCATGGAAAATGGGAAGAAGGGGGAGGGAGGGAAAGGCTGCTCCTTGACTTAGAGATAGAAGGGGGTAGGACAGGAGAATTTGAGAAGAAAAACATGGCCTTCATGTTTTTGGTTTTTTTTTTTGATCAAGTGTTTGTTGCATAAAGCAACTTCTTTAAAAATTGTCTATAATTGATTCAGCATGTTAATTTTACAATCCTGTTCATGGGATGCTTATTTAGACCCAGCCAGAGCCTAGGGGAGGTCAGAGGATGAGCCACTGTTGAGATTCTCATTGTTCCAAGCTGTCTTTATTCCCCACTGCAGCAGCCCTGGGATGTGCTGCAGACCTGCAGGGCTGCATGTCTGTGTTGTCTGTGTTCCAGAGGGTGCTGTACAGACTGTCATGACACTCCTGTGCTTCAGTGTTAGACCTTGTGCTGAAAGTGGTACAATAAATACATGTGCATTCAACAAGGCCTGTCTTGCCTGCTGAAGAGGGGCTGACAGCTCCAGGGAGCAGGGTGGGGGAGGGAAGAAAAATTAAAAAAAAAATTAAATAGAAAATAAAATCCAAACCTCCTGCTGATCAGAGACTGTGTGGGAACAGACCCTTCTGGGCAGCAGCAAGAGGAGCCTGAGGCCACTAAACTGTACCCCTGCAGCCTCTGCTCACAGACTTCTCTTCACCTTTCATTAACCCCATTTCACCTGAGTGTGCCTCAGCAAGCCTGGAGGGTCTGGATGTGCTACTCATTGACAATATGATCCTGGGAATAACTTGCAAGGGAAGGAGTCAAAGTTTCATTGAGCTGTTCCAGGATTCTACAGGAGTTTCCTGTCACTGTTTTGTGGCCAAATATCCCTGCTGGTCCATTCCCCTCCCTTGGTAACACACGTCAGCAGCCTGTTCCCCAGGGAACAGCAGCCTCTGGGCACTGGGAATTAAAGTTTCTACAGCAGCCTGAGGGGCTGGAGCAGCAGGAATTCCCTGCTCAAGGGAGTGAGGCAGCCTCAGCTGGAGCCTGAAATGTTTGAAGAACCAGAGCTGGAGCTGGGTAATAAGAACATGCAGTTTGGACAGTTGACTCCAAGCTGCTCAAGAACAAAGTTGGATCTTCCAAACAAATCTCTCACCTGAGCAACTGAACAGCTCCAAACACAGACACGGCAGAACTGCCCTCCCCAGGGAGGGGCTGCTCAGGGTCCAAACAGCTCCAGGGCTGCTCTGGCAAAGCCCTGACTCTGCTCTGGGTTACCCTCTGCCTGGCCAAGTACTTAAGGGTTGGTTCTGCATCCTGGTTTCATCTGAAATCCAACTGCAGCCTTACTTTCCTCCAGCTCCACTGGAGGCAGCTCTGACATTTCTGGGTAGACACAGCTCTAGGAGCCAGAGGGTTCAATGCTGAACTCTTATGATTTGCAAATCATTTTCCCCTTTTTTATCAGGTCCCTTTGCCAATTGCAAAAAAGGAGAGCTGAAAGAGCTGTTCATGCAGTGGGGACTGATGGAGCAAACCTCAGTATCAGATTTTCTGCTCCCTCCCCTCATTTCTCCAGGAGTTCAGTTCCTGTGTGCTGCTCCTGTTCTGGGGAGCAGAGCCATGGCTTTGTTCTAACTGTGACACAAACACTCCATACAAAACCCTTATTTCATTTTCTTCTCCATTTTTGCCCAGCTCCACACCCCCAGCTCTCCCTCATCCCTTGGATTGTGCTGTTTCTATTTAAAATCAGCAGTGCTGATTCTGTGGAAGATAAATCCAAGTCAGAGCCAGGGGAACACCCCCTCCTATTCATTATTGCCCAAAACCAAAGACCAGCAGCCTGTCACCAACAGCCCTGATCTGTCCTGAACTGACAGGGATGCTAATTAGTGCTGGCAAAGAACAACTGAAATCCTGTGGAAGAAATGTAGCAGCCTGACTGTATTAAACAAAAATAATCTCTAGATTATCTGGCAGATGAAAGGACCACCAGGTGTCACCTATTGAGTGGGAAAACTGCAAATGTTCCTGGCTCTTGGGATCTTTGCAGTGACCTGGGCCAAGGGGTGATGGAGAAGCTGGCCAAGAGCTGGGGGCTTTTCTCTCAGCTAGAGACACACACACATTATTCACAACCCTGCACATCAGAATGGAATTGTGCATCTCAGCCAGAGGTACAGAAATGTGCCTGGTTTTTGGATTATTTGGTGAAGGGAGGCATTGCTGTGTTGCACATCCACACTTCCCTCCCCAAGCCCAGTCCTTACCAGGATTGCAACAGCCTGAGTCTTAATATAAAACCAGTCAGCATCAAAAACATCTGCCAAGACTTCCAGTTAAACCAGAGCATTCACCACAGGCATTCCATGGTACAACTCTCTATTTTAGATGAAATCTTTCCCTCAAGTTTCCAGTTCTCATAGGCTCCTGCTGAAAAAGCACAAACCACCTGCCCTTCCCAACTCCAGCCACAACAGCCCGTTTTTCTTTCTCCTCACATGACCACATTAAAAAAAAACAAAACAACAAACAAATGACCCAACCACTTCTTTCTCTCTTCAGCAGCAGCTGGAAAAGTCAAAGTTTGATAAAATCAAATCTCAAGGTGACCTGAGGGGACCCAGCTCTGTGGGACAGTCAGAGGTACAGACAGCCAAATTATTGCTCCTGAAAATTCCAGTGGGAAATAATATTTAAAAAACCAAACAAAACCAAAGCCAACAGGTACCACAAATGAAAATGTGTCCTCACTTTTCTGAAGAGAGAACTAGGAACAGCTCCACACTGGAATGTGTTGATCCACTTGTTTCATGTACATTTTACAGCTGGAAGCAAAACCCAAATCCACCTCATAGTCAGGAAGAATAATGAGGAGTGAGAGAGAAACTCTGGGGAGTTTTAGTCTGAATTCCTCTGTGGCTGAAGCAGCAGGCACAGCCAAATTCAAATTCCCACCTTCCCCTGGACACATTTGTGGGAAGCAGCAGCTCCTGGAGAGCAACAGCTGAACCTCAACAGCCCCAGGAACCCCAACAAAGAGGCACCAACTTTTCTGTGGGGAAAAAAAAGGCAACAAATCCATTTTTCTTCCTGTCTGGCTGATCAAAAGGGTCCAGTGAAACTGTATTTCTGGAATTAAATGTTTATTTAAATATGCAGATGACTTTGTTTCATTGCTACAAGGTCAATATTCGCTTTCAAATGGAAGCACTTTATTTGGTTGAATTCTGTCTCCAGAAATGAATGGGCAACACCAGAACCTTTTTACATTGGCAATGAAATCACAACACTGAGATGCCACCGAGATCTCGAGATCAGTGCTCAAACACACATACACACACATATACAAATAAAAAAGTGCTCGACATCATCATGTTAAAATAGAATTTGGCTTCTTTTAGGTCTTCTGACATTTCAGGCAGGAAAACAAAGAACAATATGCATCAAACTAAATGAACTTCTGAAAAATACTCAGCATTAAACACAACTTTGAGTATCAGTAAATATGTTTCTTCTCTATTTACAGGTGTTAAGAAAGGGCATTAGAGACTTTTGCTGGGGATTATGAAATTTCATAGGGTATACAGTCCACGTTGCTGGGCAAGATTAGTAAATCCAAGCAGAGTTTTTATAAACCAGTCACAGATTCAGTTCTTCAGCGTTTGCCAAAGGTAAATTCTACAAAAATGATTCATTACCCTGAATAATGGCAGCAGAATAAATGTGTGCAGACTATGAGATATGACTGTCACTATTCCTTAAATAAGTTTTAAGATCCAGGCTTTTGGGAACTACTTGCCAAGTTTATAAAAACTCCATACATGGGCTTTTAATAAAACTTCAGGAATCAATCAGTCAGCTAAAGCTAATGCTCCTTCTACAGCACAATTTAGAAACACAGACATTGCAATTGTTCCAATGTTCCACAGAGGCTGACAATAATATACTGTCCACCCAGATTAAATATAGAAAAGCAAACTTTGATCTAATTTTTACATAGATGGCACAACAATAGGTGAAAATGAATTCTTAGCTGCTGATTCAACAGTGCATTGGACACAAGAATAAAAATACTGCAGCTAAAAATATTTTAAGGATATTTTTGCACACCTGTTAATTGTTCAACCCTTTAGATCCCCTGGCAGGTGGAGACCACAAAGCCACAGGTGCCATGGGGATCCCATTCTGCTCTTGATCTGAACAGCTCAGTGACCACAGCAGCAGCAGTGATAAGGCAGTGATTTATGGATTCTGAGCCTCCAGTGCTGCAGCAGGGCAGCCCCAGCATTGGTGCTGCCTGTGCTCAGCACATCTGGATTGTGTTTAAATCACAAACCTTCTGCTGGTTCATGCTGGCAACTCTTAAGCACCATCACACAACAGCTACAGGATGAACTGTAGCACCAAGGGACTTTATAAAAACAAAAGTTGGCATCTTCAATGGAGAGAAAGGGACAGAATTATGAACATTACACATAACCCAGCTCAAAGATCACTTCATCCTCTGTGGAGATGGCCCAGGCCATCCCCAACACTGAGAGTCTGAGATTCTGGGGTGTGTTTTGATGTGCTGACCCTGCAGGACAGCCCAGCAGGCAGCAAAACAACACTGACATGCCTGCAAACAAACCCTGAGAGGTTTCATTTTGGGGTCACTGCCCATAGTGGCTTCCATGTAAAATTCTTCTACTTGTGGGGATTGTACAGAATATCCTGGAGTTGGACTAGAGCCAGAAGATTCCCCCAAACAAGGTGTGGATCAATTAATAAATTTAGCCCTCAGGAGCTATTTAGTGGCAACTGACTCTTGCGGGGCTCAAACATGTTCATGACTGTAAAACCCAAGCAATGGTAACAATTCAGGGGAAACCAAGTTAAAATACAGAAGTTTGTAGAAGTTTAGAGAGGAAATTGACCCTTTGTTAGGCAGCTGAAGTCCAGATCTTGTGATTTGTGGCAATATTGTAGCTCTCTTACCACTGTATGACATGAGAAAGTGCAGAATCACTTATCCTACTTCTGCTTCAAACCAAACCATGTGAGAACAGGGTGGTCACAATTCCTGCCTGGCTGCTGGGTCCAGGTTCAGTCCATGACAAGATGGGAGAAGGAAACAATGCAGTTTCTTGTTTTTTTTTTTCCTTCCCTCTTTTAGTTATCTAAAAAAACTCCATTATTCCAACATGAACTGATGAGAACAGGAGGTCATGCAAAAAAGAGAAGGCAGGTCTGAAATGCTGAAAAACAAACCAACCAAAAGAAAACTGCAGAGATTAAACCACCAGCCACAAACTGACGTGACCCTGAGGAAGGTGGGCGCAGGCAAGGCAACAGGGCGAGCATGCAGGCTGAAACCAGAGCCAAACGGGGCCTGTGAGCAGCAGCAAGGGCTGCCAACCAAAATGCCACTGTCTGTGACTGTGTGTGTCTGTGTGTGTGTGAGGAACAGCAGGGACACAGCAAAGGGCAGAGAGAACAAGCAGGAAAACAGGTACATACGTGAGCTTGAAGGGTTTCAGGAAACAGCAGGGTCAGAGGGGTTTAATACTTGGAATGAGCATCAGCCTGGATTTGAAAAAAGAGAAATAAAGGCTGACAAGTATTAGTGACCTTTTGGGGAAGGCAGAATGTTGAATAATGCATGTGGATCAGATTTAATATTGACAAATTGAGAGCCCAGTCCAGCTGCTGTAACACTGTTCCCAGGGGAGGTTTCCCACCTCCTTTCCAGGCTCTCTGCTGAGAGGACCTGCAGGTTTAGCACTAAAGGCACCGTGTGAAATGCTGATGGACCAGTGTGCACATCCAGATGGACTGAGGGACAAGGGGACAAAAGACAGACCAGAAACATGCTTGGGACTCTCTGGCTACCCCCTGCATCCAAGGGCAGCCAGCAGTTCTCTGACAGAAGTTGGGAGGGATTGGGTTGGGAGAAGTGCGTGTGTTATGTTTGACAGAGGGGCTGTGCCAGGCTGGCAGAAGAGAGGGAGAGGCTGATAAGGAAATCCGAGCCACAAGTAGCATGCCATGGAAAAGAGCAAGCATCTGAATGGTGCTGGGATGGAATTTAGGTCTGAATTTTTCAAGTGGGAACTCCAGACAAGACTGGGAGTCTGGCTTTCCATGGGTGTGTTTTAACTGCCTGCAGGGTAAACAGACCATTTTGTTTCTCCTTCTGTGACAAGCTCGCCCCGAGGTTCTTGCACCAGCACAAACACCTTTAGGAATCTAAAACATAAGAAAGACAAAAAGAAAGAGACTGGATTAGAAAGAGGCTGGGGGAAATGGGGTCCCTTAAGAGCAGCTCTGCCTGCAGGAGGTTAAAGGAAATAAAGCAATGAAGCATCTACTGGTTACAGGACTTAGGAAGGCTCCTGGCTCAGACAGCAACCCTTCCCCCTCAGCCCTTCCCTCCAGCCTGGGATGAGCATCACTGGGGTTCTGCTGTGCTCTGGGAGTAAAGCACAGGAGCAGGACCCTGCCAGCACCTGCTGTGTGCCACTGAGAAAACAAACAGCTTTTTCATCTTCTGTCTGCAAAGCAGCCCTGCATCTGTTCAAGTGACAGCCCCAGACACCATCAATGACACTGATCAACAACAGGAAATTAAATCAAAGAATTTGCAGAGGAGTCCAGAGCTTTCCTTTCCACCACAGGCTGCAGAGGCCTTTCCATCTCAAGGGAAGCCAGGCATATGCAGGTCAGCCCAAGCCTCCAAACCCCTCCTCTGGCCATCCCTGTTCCCACAGACTGGGGCTGAGGACAAGCTTTTCCTTTGGCCAAGTGAAGCTACAATCCAGGAGCGTGATTTGGCCCAAACTGCTGTATCCAAGGGAATACAGGAAGAGTCCAAACTTCCCTTGCATTTCAGAGACCAGGGGAAGCTTCTCATCTCCTTTGCACCCACTTCCATCAAATCCTTCCAAATGACAGCACAAAGAAGTTTTCAAAGAGCCACAACAGAATATTTTTCTTGCAAAGAACTGCATTTGTGCTTAGAGTGAGAAGCAGCTCTGGGCCATTTGCTGTCCCTTAGGAAAGTTAAATGCCCCTATTTTTTGCCACTAATTATTGCCATCTACTAGTTACTGCCAAAAAAACTCAAAAGCCAAAGCCTCACAGGAATGAGAAAATATAATGTTTATTAGAAGAAGACACCATGGTACATCAAGCTATAAAGAGATTCCTGACAGATGATGATTCTTTAAAAAATAAGAATAGAAACAAGACAACCACACTGGCCAGATTGAACAAACCTTAACACACAACAGCAGTTCTATGCAAGTCCAGGTGCAGGCAGCTGAGTAACCAAAAAACATTTATCAACATCAGAGGGACTGAGCAGTTACCAAAACAGCTGGGTTAAGCAGAACAGCCTATAAAACCATTTATATTTATACACATAAAAAAAGGATAAAAACAATTCAAATTCAAGTAACTTTAGTTTTTAAGTTATGTTATATACAATTTTTTTTTATACTGGGAGAACTAAGGGCACATATTTAACAAAAGGATTTTTAAAAGCCACAGTCCAGTTTATAATTACCAATTCCTAAATAATTTGGCAAGCATTAAATAATCAGATATATCCTAGATAAAAAGTGCATCAGCGTGGTTAACTTTTACCTATTTATTTGTAGAGTCAAGGCTCTGCAGGATGGTTACAGCAAACAGCAGAGCTGCAGCACTGGGAATGCCAGAGCTGTCCTTAAGGAATTACTGAGAGCATCAGAGGTGAGGGGGAACAGACCCACAGCGGCAAAGGAGCCAAAATGCTCATCAGCCCACGGCCCCAAAATCGTTTTTATCAAGAAGTTAAACCTCCCAAACCAGCCTCTATTCCTGCATGTCACCCAAACCAACACCCAGGCTTGCTGCTGGAAGGGAACACAGTGTTTCTGTTGGGTGCAAGGCAGGGTTTGTACAGAGCTGGTTGCTCCACACAGGTTTTTTTGTGTCACACGATTTCACAACATCCCTCAGTGAAAGAGTTTTGTTCCCAAGCAGATGATGAGGTACCATAGTCAGTAACACAGGGTGGTCAGTCTCGAGCTGAAAGGCTCAACCAGTTCCTGTGTGTGAGAGTTCTCAGCACCAGACACCCAACAGGGACAGAAAGGCCCTGCAAGATGCTCCAGCCAGGTGTGCACAGAACAGCTTCCTGCACCAATCCCAGCATGAGCACAGCCTGCAGCTCTCATTTCTATTCAGGACAACAATGCTCTTTGCACTAAATGGACACAGTCTGGGCAGCACCTTCATGGGCAGTGACATTTCAGAGCCGACCTGGTACCTAACAAAGTCTTTCAGTGATGGAGATATGACATGTGCATTCATCTCTTCTAAAGAAAACCTTCTCAAATAGAGCTCTTAAAACAACCGTAGCAGCAAATCAGGAGAATAAAGGGTGGACAGGCCTATGCAAACCTACTCAGAGATTTTCTGAAGTGGTTTGTGCACATCTGGAAAAAAAAAAAAAAAGGCAAAACAAGATAGGCATTACTGTTCTTTTTGTGACAGGGTTTGCCAACACCCTCTGACCAGAGGCACCCCTGTAAATGTCATCAGGAGCCCTCACACAAGGGACCAGCAGGGCACAGACCCAGCCTGGCTCCAATAAGACTACCATCAGGAGGGCACCTGCAGCACACAACTTACCTGTCCTGCTCAGCTCAGTTCTGCAGCAGAGCCCTGACAACACGGGCTCCAGCTGAGTGAAAAAGCAGCTTCTCCCAGAGCACTGAGCAGTGGCACTGAGCTGCCCCTGGCTCATGGCACAGACACGGCCTGGCCAGGCAGGTAAGGCCAAGCCAGGAATGGCTCTGTTGGCTGGGACAGACACAGGGGCTGCTGTGAGCTCCCACCCTTCTGCCACCAGCCTTTCATGGTGCCAGCTGCTCAACCTTCTCTCCAGAAAGAGGAAAGGATTACTAAATTTGCAAATGCTTTAGTATTTACAGTGATATCTTCATGAATGTCATCGCTTCTATTTCAAGGACTGAATCAAGTCACTTCTCCCAATACCTTAAAAATCAATTTGCAGCTTGCAACAAAGTTCACCTTTTAAACACAGCAGTATTTCCTCCAAATCTTTATGCTGCATTCTATGAAAAATTCTCTTTTAGATTTTCTTTTAAACCAGAGACTTGAGAAATAAAAGAGGTAAACATTATCCTTCCTATACATTAGCTATTCACAGATACATTTGATTTTGTTCCTGAAATGCAGCAAAATTAATGGAAAAGCTTTAAATGATCTGGAAAACCTTCACTGTTGCCTCAGAAATGGCTGCAGCTGTATCAGCCTTCACACCTGGCACAGTTTGCATTTTTATTCTGATGGAAGGTGTGTCCCTGCCCATGGCAGAGGGTTGGAATCAGAGGGTCCCTTCCATCCCAAACCAGTCTGTGATTTCATGATTTCCAACCCTTCAGCCTGTTCTGGATATAAAGGGGAATGGATGACCCATGTTCCTCTTTCAAAGGTTCATAAAAACCAACAGAGGGGGCTAAACTTTTTCTGCTCTTTTGCATCTCAGCTGACCATGTATTTGCCAACAGGAACATAAAAGTACTGTATTATGGCAAAATAAAAGAAGGCCCAGATTTTCACCTGCAGCAGACAAGGCACTGCACTGATTAACACCCAACCCAACACTGAACTGCTCAAGTTTCAGTGCTGGTCTATGGACACAGTCCTACTCCTCTCTCCCTGCTGCCCATAAACCCCAAGGAAAATGGTTCAGTTTGCTTTTGACTTGGATGAGGCTGCTTGTTTCACACCAAGAACTCTCAAGTCTAGGAAACACAATAATCTGAAGTGACTGAATAAACACAAATTATTTAACAGGGGAGTTCTAACATGTCCTGACTTGAAACAGGGCTAAAATCTTTTGATTTCTCTGTATATCCCATTAGCAGGTGTTCAGCACTGGCATTTACTCCAGCCAGGTCTGCTCTGCAGCACTCCTTCCTTACACAAAACATTTGGGAGGAATTAAAAGCAACAAACAGCAGCTTAGGGATCCAAACTCTGAATGTCTCCATTGATCTCATGTAAGCAAAAGATTAAACCATTAGTTCTGGTCATCTGAAACAGCAAATACATCTGAAATGTAGCAAGGTGGGAAGGAACAGAGGAGCTTTCTTCATGTTTTACCCATTAATCAAGGACCACAGAGTGCTGTGTGTAGAGGGGTTTTGGTAAGATCTCTCTTTCCCCTTCCACACATACTGAACTAAATTTCCACCAGTTTTCAATCCAAAAGGTCCCCAGAAAACAACAGGCTCTGAAAAGCTCCCACACAGACACAAACCAGCAGCCTAAGTATTCCCTCTATAAAGTTCCACCGAGTGACTTTGGGACAAACAGTTGACTTGTGGATGTGTCTGAGATGCCACCTGGGATCTGAGGAGAGCCTGAATGATCCCAAAGGGATTTGTGCTTCCTGCACTAAGCTGGGCGTGCAATGGCAATGACAGTTGAGCAAACACTGTCCAGGAAAGGCTGCATTTCCCCTCTGCTTTCACAGTCCCCCACACTACCCTTCTCTGAGCAGGAAAAGCAGTTTTGCAGTACAACAAGCCATAATTAGTCCACGTACGGAATAATGCACTTGGTGGCATTGTACAGACTCTTAAAAGGCTCTATGTGCAACACAGAGCAGCTTCAGGGTTGGTTTATCTCTGTGAAAGCAAATAAAACAATAATAATAGCATTAAATATAGGTCATAGCACCTTTGGCATTTTTGTCCAAATAGACTTCAACATAGGACGTGGGGACATAGCCCTCCTCATCTTCGTTCCTTCGGATTCGTGTCCACCCGTCACCCTTGTCTTCCTCTATTACATAAAGCATCTCTCCTTCTGCTACAGAGATTGTTCCTTCATTCTGACCTGAAACACACAGCAACAGGGACTTTAGGCTGTGCTGCACAGCAGGAATCAGTAACTCAGACCATGGGTGGATGCAGCTTTTGGTGCATCACTAGCAGCAAGAACAAGTGATTCAGGAATTAGCAGTGTGTGTATAAAGATCCAGACAAATGTGACCCTGACAGCAGACGTTTGGTTCTTTCTCTTGTAGAGCTCCTGTGCAACAGGAGACAAATCCCTGTCTTGGTGCCTTTCTACAGAAACACACCAGAGCCTCACTTGCCCTTTGGCTATTTAAGGTTTAATGAAGGTTTTCCACTCGAACTTAAAAAAAACCCCAGTCAGTGAAATGAGGGTAAAGTTTGAGTGATACCTTCAAATGTATAGAGTGCTTTACACGTTCCTATGGTGGGTAGTGGTTCTTCATCATCAAACTCATCGTCAAAGTCTGTTGCAGGTACTTTCATCTCAGTCTCCTGGCTTTGCTCTTCTGTGTAACTGCCATCGGGGCTGCTCAAGAGAGGAAAAACACAGCAACTATAGCAACCAACCTCAGCAGCAGAGAGAATCACTCGGTCACCAGGCTTGGGGCAAGGGGAGCAGCTCCAGCTGGAGCAGCTCAGTGATTCCAGAGCTTGCTTGGAGCTGGCTGTGACTACAGATAAGTGAGAACCCTCATTTTTAACATTAAAAGCTGTAAAAATGCTCCCCACAGTGAGTGAAGGGGCTGTCACACAGCTCATCATAGCCAGAAAGGCAGCTCTTTGGGGCAGGAAATGTCAAGGCCAGGCTGCAGAGCCCTGCTGTGTGGCTGCAGTGGCTGTGCTGGCAGCCTCAGCCCTGTACAGATACTGTACCTCTCTCTGTCCTGGGCACAGCTGTTCACTCCTGACGCGTTCTGCGCCTCGTAGACTCCGCTCTGCCGCCGCGGCTGCTCGCTCCGTGCTGGCAGCCTCCCCTCCACCTCTGCCAGCCAGCCCTGCCACACAGACAGACAGTGTTCACCCTGCTGGGACACTCCTGACACCCAGGTTACAGAGCAGAGACTGGTTTGTAAACACGTTCACGTTTTCCTTTGAGTGGCAGTGGTCAGTTGTTCAAATTCTGGATTGTCTTGCTGAAGAACACACTTATTGAAAATGTAACTATTTTTTGGCACTGGATCCTGAAAACACCCTGACAGGGAAGCAGTTAACAGCCAGCAGGAGATGATGCTGCTCTAATTACAATGAAGTAAAATGATGTAGAGCTGCTTAGAGTAGTCTGGGTAACACCAGAAACACAGCAACTGCTGAATGCACAGGAAGAAAAGCTGGGGAGAATGAAAGAGGCACTGATTTCAAACGGGTAGGAAAGCAATGGATAGTAAAACCACATCTGAAATTAATGGGCTGTATCTGTTTATGTTCAAAGCATAATGCAGAAAGTGAAGTCTTTTCTCAGCTGTCTAATCCTTCTCATGTAATTATAATGGGTTTCATATATTCCAAACACTCCCCTTCTGTTCTGGAGATTTTATATCACTAAGCAGCTTCCTGTTCATGGCAGACTATTCCTTAAAACATATTTCATTTGATGGCTTCTGTCTTGCTGTTAGTCTCTAAATGGTGCTTTGCATTTATGTCACTCTGATTTTCCACAGGCATCTGTAACATGATGCTTCAATTTATTTAATTAATTAAATAAGCATCTGAAGCCCTCTGGGCAGTCCAGAGAGCACTACGTTTTCTCTTCACCTCCTCTTAGCTCAATTTGTTCTCTGTGGCAAATTTAGCTGTGGGCTGACAGCCACAGGAGATGGTGCATGTTTACGTTACACAAATCAGCTCAAAGACCCCAATTAATGCAAGTGCTCATGGACCCCTTGCCCTCACACACCAAAGTGCATCAGTACATCTGGAAAAGCCAGGAAGGCCCTGCTCAGACCTGAGCATTTGCTGAGCAGATTTTTACTGAAATGTCTCCTCTCATACCTCGAATTTCTGAACTTCTAATCGCAGCTTTTCAATGTTCTGTCCAAGCTCTGCCAGCCTGTGGTCCACACTCGCTGCGTCTCCCATCTGGGGGTTCTTGATGTACACATCTTTCATCTTTGTTAAGGCATCTCTGAGGGGAAAAACAAAAGTAAAACACATTTAGTGCAGCTGGGGGTAAATGTCTTTAATAAACTGTCTCTTCTTCACTCTGATGTTCAACCTAAGCTGTTACAAAGGGAAGTGAGAACACACAGGTGGGGCTTTTGCCCTGTATAGAATCAGCCATTAAAAAAGAACAGTAAAATTATTTGCCAGAAGAGAATTTACACTGTCAGAGATAAAAAACAGTGAGTTACCTACAACGTGAGAGGATACTTGATATTGATTTTTAGCCCGACACGGTTTTTTATGTAGTACAACAGCACCTACTTGCTGCCCTGGGGAAAAGAATAAATCTCATAACCATTGCAGTCTGACAGCTCCAACTTTCTAGACTAATACCTTCCCAGTTTTCAGGGCATAGACAAACAGTTGAAGCATTATCATCCATCATGGGCTGACCTCCAGTTGAGAAAGTGGAACAAAGATATATCAATAACAGAAATGGAGGGCAAACCAGAAATTCTCATCACCCTGCCTGTTGCAGCTTGTCTTTAGCAACCCAAATAATCTGAACGATATTTATTTGTTTCACACTGCTTAAAAGGAAGCTGGCTCCAGATGGTTTGTGTTTGTTACAGCACAGGGACAGAGAGACCTGAGGCTACAAAATGTGCCCCTGTGTCCAGCCGAGTCCCAAGGCAGCTTCACTCAGCTGCTGATGGACATTTCAGAGCTGAAAATGGAATTATGGGCTGGTTTTAGGCACAACTATTCAGGTTTTCTCTAGGCATTAGCTGGTGGGAGAGAGGTTAATGAGAGTCCCACGACTCAAGTTAACACTCTTTCTACTTCAGAGTTTCCCACCAAACTCTTGACAATTGGAATCCTGTGCCTTTGCCTTGTGTGTCTGGAAACTGGGAAAAAGTGTGGGTGGCAAGGAAGTGGGACTGCTCCGTGCCTGAAGCCTTTAGGGACAATGTTGCAAACATATGAGTCACAATTGTTTCTGTTTAACTCTTATTTAACTGCTGCTGCTAATTTCTCCATCATAAATCCATTTAAACTTCACTCTGCTGCAATTCCATAGCTGATTTTAATGTTGGGTTACCTCAGAATCAATACAGAACAGAAAGAAAAACCTGCACAGAGCCAAACCTAAGCTACCACATAGGAAAATATCAAAGCAATGAGAAATCATATAACCACGTGCAATTTTCTTTTCTTATCCATGAGATAAAATACAAAGGGGAAATTCTGGGTTAGTAGGCAAAATAAACGGGTTCTTGAAAGCAAGCTGACACAAAATGTAGGCACATGTGTACAAATGCAAAGCAGTATTTAGGGAGAGACCAGTCTTGAAATCCTTCAGGGAAGAAAAGTTCTGTGTCTCACAAACAAAACATGCTGAATCTTTAATGCAACTGCAGGATGTGAACAAACACAAAGCACCAATACAGGCTGCCAGAATCAATTAAAAGTGTGTAGCTAAACTAGCCTTATTCTCAACCAGAATGATAAATGCAGCCTGGTAGATAAAGCATTCACAAAAGCACAGGAGTCATTATCTTCCTGCTTCCAGGAAATCTAAGACAGATCAGAGAGACTTTGGATGATGCCATCATCTCATAACAGCCTCTCCTGTTGGGATCTACCCACATCCATCACACACAGGGGCTCTGCTCAGTGCAATCTCACTTTTCATTAGAGAGGTTTGACTCACCTTGAATCCATCTCTTTCTGAATGTCCCTGTTTAGTTCATCGACCTTTTGCTGAAGCTTCTTTCTTCTTTGCTCAGGTGGGAGATTGCTGAAGTCTTCTGGGCCTGCTCCCTGCACAGAGTGGAATGGAAGGTGGGGGGGGATAAGGAAAAAAAATTAATAATCAGAGTTTGAAAGAGTCCTTTGGGATTGCATTTTGAAAACAGCTCACAAAAACCTGTGCAAAAATCACAGTGGTCTGAAGCACTGTTATCATTTGTAGTGTGTTATCAGTTCCTGAATGGTGAGGAATCTGGATGCCCTTGAAATGATCCCACAGACACATCCTGGTTCCCTAACAGTGCCTAATGGAAGATCAGCTGGAGAATTCCAGAATTCAACAGCAAAGCTGAGGAATTATTTTTACCTACAGTTTTATCACCAAATTTTTTTTTTCAACAGAGTTCCCTTCTCATGGAAAGCTGATCCTTCCTGCCTTCTTTCACTCTGCTACAACAGAGTATTCCCATAAAAGAAGTTCCTGGCTTTTATTCCCACGTCACAGTCACACCTCTCCTGTGCACTGCTGACTGACTGCTGGTCCTACAGAGTTAATTTATGTCAGGGTTCTCCTGAACACACCAAGCTAACAGAAGCATTCCACACTGGACTCTGCAATTTAAAAAAACATGCTGCTTACTTTCCAGGATCCACATTCCACTCCAGTCTCTCAGTTTTTCCTCTCTCACTTGTACTCACATAAAAACCAGAAGTTGTATCAAAGCCATAGAATCAGTCAGTTTGAAATCATAACCAAAGGGGAAAAAAAAAAAAGTGAAGACCACAGTGGTTACCTTTGTGTGATTCTGCTTGAAAAACCCTTTTCTGCCTTCTGCTATGTCTCCTCTTGATTGCCTCAATTTGATATAGCAGACAGATGACACATAAAATACATCCACACTTTTCTTCACAGTAACACCTATTTTTGTCTTGCCAGAAGGCAATGGAGGCAGATTGGGTGGGCTATACTGAACACACATCAATAGTGATTAGTTGCACCATAAGGGAGTGAGGTTCTTGTGCATAACACCTTGAATTTGGGCAGGTTTTGCTTGTTTTGGCTTCTCCTCATAGCCTGTCCCATTTCTAAGGGGGTGCATGGGAGAAAGAAGGGTAAAATCATAAAGCTGATTAACCAAATTCAGTGGTCCATCAGCTTACTGAGAGCCTGTGGGCAGGGCTGGGCCATCAGTCTTGCTAAAACACCAAATTTCCCTCTGAGGAGGGTGATTTAGAGGAGACACTGCCACAAAAGCTGCTCATTACACCCTTGGCTCTGTACTGAATGTGCTGGGACACTGTGACTTTCTCTGCAGCTGCAGAATGAGCTGTTCCAAACCAAAATCTGGGAGTGTCAGAGGGCTGGAGGACAACCACACACAGATCACCTTCTCCTCTGGACTGGCCATTCCAAAGTCACAGGCCTGAGGAAACTGCTGCTATACTGATTGTCAGTCAAAGATGGCATGTGCTTCTAGTGAAGCCTTGATCATCTGTGCAATAATACACTTAAAATTCCATTTGTGAGACAATGAGAAAGCAAATTTAGGACAAATGACAAAGTTATGCTGATTCTGAAACTTTACCCACACAGAGTCCTACCAGTGCTTACATTACTTGATGTGCCTGGTAGAGGAGAGATCTATTTTAATTTATTCTTTAATGTTTAGATTTTGCTTGACAGCAACTCCCACATCACAACAGACATGAGAGTGATTCAATCTATTTTATGGATAAATTGCACTAAAGCCAAACACATCTTTTTAAGGCAAAGCATCTGGAGGCAGCTTTGTAAACAAACAAGCAGCTACAGGAAAGTCTAGAAAACATTCTGACATATCCTCCTCACTTCTAAGCAGAAGAGACAGGCTTGAAAATATCCCCAGCTGCACATTAGGAGAATGCAACAGACAGAGTAGAATTTGGAAAAGCATCTTTTTGGTATCTTATTTTTGATTCTTCAACTTCATTCAAGAGTTCTAAGCTGGACTAAATCCAGCAGCTTGGCTCACCGTGCTTCAGACCAAAGCAGGAGTGTGGCATAGAGCTGGGAGGTGACCTCACTCCAACTTTAGTCCATGCTCAGGAACTTCCTATCACAAGTTGAAGCCCCTGCTCCAAAAAGGAGAGTCAAGGAACAGTTTTTTGTACATGCTGGACACATTTCATGCTCTCAAGCACAAACACACCTGGGCTACCTCTCAAGTTGTGGACATTGCCTACGTTTTTAGAAATGCTGCAGCAGTGAGGTGAGGGGAAAGCTGTGCTATTTCTGACGTGCTGCTCACAAGGTCTCCTTGCTGAAAGGTAATGAGATTTAAGATTCAAATTGTCCCAAGATGAAGGACTGTGAAAACAGAGGCTGTGTTAGGACCAGTTTCTGTGCTGAAGTTACATGTGAGGAGACCATGAGCTTTTTCAGCCCCAGTTTTGGCTCTTGCATAGTGAGGATCCAAGAGGAGATTACAAAAAAGCCGCTTTTCTCCATCTGAGGTGAAAATGGGTCTCAGCCCTCCCTGCATCTCTTTCCAATTTCTGCAATTCCTGGGGAAAGGCCATGTCAGCCATTTTTGGAGGATTTATTCCTACATACAAAGGCTTAACTCAGCTACACAGCACACTAGCACTGTGACCAAGAAAACGAGTGGAAATCCAGTATAAATGCATTGGACTCCGAGGACAGTGGCTTGGCAACAGCCAAAAGAAAGTTTGCACATATCCCAGGCACTTCCATCATTCCTCAGATCTACCACAGGTCTTCAGTGAGAAGCAACCCTGCTAAAGGAGCCCAAGAAAGTCACTGTGCTGCCAGAGCAGCAGCAAGGACCCAAAACTCCCAGAGCTGCTCCAGGCAGCCCTGGTGGCCCACGTGTTTCTCTGACTGAGCTGCCATGAGCAGAAGAGGCCCACAGTGATGTGTCCAAGCACAAGATGTATGGAGAATCATAGAATAGTTTGTGTTGGAGGGGATCTTAAAGCTCATCTTGTTCCAACCCCCTGCCAAGGGCAGGGACACCTTCCATGATCCCAGGTTGCTCCAAGCCCCATCCAGTCTGGCCTTGGACATTTCCAGGGATGGGGCAGCCACAGCTTCTCTGGGCACCCTGTGCCAGGTCCTCAACACCCCCAAAGGGCAGGGAAAGAGCACCCAGGCAAACTGGTGAGGAATAAGAGAACTTGGAAGCTAACACAGTTTAGGTGCCCCTGTGGATCCTTTGAGGTCCCCGAATGCCATCAGCGGCTGCAGCTCTTGTGTGTTTGCACAAGGTGGGGCAGCAGACCAGGCACATTCTCCTGCTGAGGGGCTCTCCAGGGCCAAAGGAATGTGGACAAGCTGTCAGGGACAGAGCAAGGTGTGGAGTGTCTCAAGCAAAACAGTACCTTGTGCATGGAGTTCAGCACGGAATTTGCTTTCCCAGGTCTGTTCACCCCTTCCCTTTCCAGCTCAGTAACATTATCTTACCATAGTTCAGGTAACCTTACCAGCTGCATCCAAGATGGAATTTAGGATTCATACATATGCATATCTCTCAATTTTCAAATTCAAATCAGATTGAGTTAACCTTGTTGGTTAAGGTTTACAGAATTTTAATTATTGTCATTATTGGTTATTCTGAAGGACTACATAGGGCTGTAAAATGTAGGTGATAATGATGCAGATTTCCAGTAATACTGGACATGGAAAGCAAACTTTGCAGCTACTTTACACAGAAGGACATGCATGGCTCTCTGGAAAAAGTCCAGCAAGCACAGAGACCTTTATTTTAATTTTTTCCTTTCTTTTAAGATTTTAATGTATACTTATACACTAGCAGAATTACTCGATACTGTTTCTCTACATTTTCATAGCCCTAGATTATAAAAGTGAAAACTAAACTATATATTAGAGTTAATATTTTAGCAGCTTATTAGAAGACTGAATTCTGATCACCTCTATGAGACTCCAGACCTGTGTATTCAGATTTATCTGATAAATGTCAAAAAAAGCAAACACAAAGAAGAAACAAATTTAACAGTTAATTTCAGTGTCATGTTACATGTGGCACAGTGCACATTAAAACACACAGGAAACTCTGATTAAAACACAGGACAGGCATGCTGTAAATGTGCTTACCAGCTTGAGAGAAAGCTTCATGTAAAATTGGAGAGATACAGGGTGGGGGGAGAGAGAAAAAACAACAGTGCATCAGTAGAAGAGGAACTTTTTCAGGCTGATGTTACAATAAAATGACACAATCCCCTTGCTGTTGGAAGGCAAAATGGGTCACACTAACAGATCTGTGCAAAAGTTCACAAGATGAGCTTGGGCAGCTGCCATGACCTGGCCAGAAACAGGAATGGGAAGTGCTGGACCTGGGCACAGGTGAAATCAGGTCTGGACTGACTGACAGCAGCTACAACAGCAGCACTGGGTGTTCTCAGCACAGCAACAGCACTGAGGTGGGAAAACCTCCCAGCTTGCAGATGTATGGGCATCACTTTAGATCAAAAATGTGCTGAAATGCATCAGCCACTTCATGGAAGAGCTTTGGGGGGTAACCCCTTGAGCCAAACCTCGGTGGAGAGGCGAGGAGTGGCTCCAGCAGCACCCAGCACCATGGGACCTCCAGGGAATGCCTGGTTCTGGCTACAGCCAGAGGACAACACCCCTGGACTGTCCCTGTGGACTGCAGAGTGCTGCCCAGGCAGGCACAGAAAGCCATTTCACATTCTTGAGCAATTCAGAAACAAATACTCAGACTCAAACGTACCTTGGCCATAGTCAGACAAGGTCAGGCCCAAGGAGGAGGAAAAAAATATCTATTCTCTTGACACCAAATTGGTTCTATGACAGCATGGTAAGACATTATTCAACCTCCTTAAATGATACAAATGATTTAATTCTTCAGAAATTACCACATTTCCTGGGACAGAGCCCAAATATCTTTTAGTTAGTCTGGGAAACAAGACTGAGAGCAACGTGTGCCCATGGAGCAGCGTCTCTGCCCTGCCTCACCTGCACACACAGCTCTGGGCAGGTGCCCCAGAAACTCCCAGGTGAACAACTGTGCCTGGACACCCAAGCACCAAAACTCCCAAAGCCTCTTCCAGCATTGCAAAATGACAAAGCAGCTGCAGTTCAGACGGATTTCCAAGAGACTGGGGGACTAAGAGTGCTCAGTTCTGTGCCAAGCACAAGTGAGCTGCTGCTTGAGATCTAAAGCCAGATTAAAAAAGAGAATCTCAACTCCACCCAGCCTCCTCCTCCTCCTCCTGCAAAGGGTACTGAGCTGCCCTGCCAGCTCTTAGGGACAGTTGTGAAATGTTCCAACTACCCAACAAACTTGAGGAGCACAAAAGCTCCATGTTAACAACAGATGAAAGGTAAAAGCTGGAAAATGCCTCTCTCCAGGCAAGGATTTGTGCTGCCAGATTTGGGAACCTCTTTCCATTCAAGTTCTCTGTCACTACCAACAGCTCCAGGCAATGGTGTTCTCAAACAGATGCTCCATTTTAGCAAAACACAGTTCATTAGGATTAGATTGAAAATAAAGGCTCCACACCTCTTGTGGGCAGCTGATTGAAGAAATACACTTTTTTTTCCCCCAAAATAACATATTCCCATTAGTTAGCAGGATTTGTACAGCAACACATGTCAGCCATTCAAGGAAAACAAATGGTCTTGAAATAATAGTGAAATGCTGCATGTGAACTGATCACTCAGTGACAAGGCAGCAGTGACACTTCCCTCTGCAGTCCAGTCCATTAGGGAACAAATACATAACAATAATCACAGTGCCATGAAGAAATTCACCCTCTGAGCTAAAGAGGCCATTAAAAAAATAAAGCAAACAAAACCAATCCATTGGAGAGAGTAATCACAGAAGGAGAAAGAATGGTCTGAAGAAATTCAGCGTAGGCAGCTCGTGTTTGCATCATTGCTTTAGCACTCCTGTGAACTTTAGCATAGACATGATCAGCACAAATTGAGATTCTTGTACATAGATACAGACAAGACTCATGGTGCAGAATAAATATTTACCTATGAAGCACTCTAAAAAGGCACAAATGTATGCTACATGCGCTAGTGGCTAAACACTACTCACTCTAAAGGCACTAAATACTGCGGAGAATCATCTGCATCAAGGCTATTCTTTTGCTGCAAATTCAGCAAATTTGAAAGGGATTACAGACACTGTATGCCCAATTCTTTTGCTGTTAAGTATGACAAAAATAGAGAACTTATTAATAGCATTTTCAAATAGTACATCAGGGATTGTTATAACTAGTATAAATAAAGCAGTTCATAGGCTGGAAACAATGAAATGCTGAAATAAGTCGTATTCACAGTTTTCCATTTCTGAAATGTATTGGTAATTTTACGTGACAGTGATTCAGTTTCTATAAACAAATATAAGCAGATTGAAAATAAATCTGCATTAAACACTACATAACTACTTTTGCCCATTCTATTGGGTTTTCACAGCTAGAAACTTGCTCACAGCTCCTGGGAGAACAAAGGCATTTTCTCCCTGAATGATCAAATAAGTTACATTTCCTTGAAATGAGCAAATGTGTTTCAAGCTGTCAATTTAAACCAAGCCTAGCTTAGTCTTGCAAGGAAAAAAAATGAAGACTCTAAGAGCCACAAGCTTCAATAACACATGAGAGAGCATGAAAGCCAGCAGGTCCATGTGTTATTGGACAGTCACGGCCACTAACCTCACTTACAGAAAACAGGGTTGAAATAAATCACTGGACTTCCATACATACAACCAAGAGGTAATTTTCTTTTCTTTCCTTTTTTTTCTTTTTTTTTTTTTTTTTAAGTGGCCCTGTAACAATCTCCCCATAATCTGCTTTGTCCAAGCAGCAGATTCAGAGGTCACAGATCTTGATTCCATGAACTATCATCATTATGGACAGCTCACAGAAGCTTCCAAAGGCTCTAGGGAATGCTCCACAACCAAGGCACAGAACAGAACTCCTGTCCATCAGGGCTCGTGATGCTCAAGACTGCATTCATTAAATAACTTAAAATCAATGTGCAGAACCTGTTTGCAACACTATGAATTTCACAGGTCCAGCTACTTAAATTGTGCCAATTTCAGCATTTCCAGGACTAGCAGACATTATCTTTCCTGCACATCACACCATAAGCTGCCACTTGCCTCCCACCAAATTTTCCTTGGCTCTTTGACAAAGCACATTCCCACAGCACACTCGGGCCGGCGTTGTAAGTGGGGTTAGCGACTGTGTAGCAACAGTATGGGCTGATCACACCATACTCAGACTTACAACATATTCCCTAGCCTCAACGGCACACGTGGGTGTCCCTAAAGTCCTCTTCATGAGTTCTTTGTGAATATACAAAGACTGTGTCTGCTGGTGAGTCAGCAAGAGAAAACACACATTGGTTACACCGGGGACGAGCGCGGCACCTCTGTGTTCACTGCTTCTACAGCAAAAGACAGCTTGGTGTTTAACTGCCCTCAGAGTGCAGAGTGGGAACCTCCTGGTGGACATTAAGAGTTCAGCATGCTCAGAGAGATCAGAAAACAGGGTATTTTTAAATGCTTGTTTAAATACCAAGGTCAGAAAACATCTCTCTCGGTGCTAGAACAAACCATGGATTTAATGACCCCACCCGCCGAAAAGTCCCGGTCTTGGCACAGAGAGAGAGACTTAAGTTAGAACAGCAAGTGCTCCCAGGACAGGGAACAGAGCAGGTTGGAGAGGGGGTGGTTTGCTTGCTGTCACTGCATGCTCACAGAACAACAAAGTGATCAGTGGGGCAGACTCAGAGCTCGGTGTGGAGGGACAGGAGTGCACAGACTGTCAGGGGAAACGGGCGGGGAGGGACAACAGCAACGGGTGCATTGGAAATAAAATCACATTGTAATGAAGTCAACAACTTCCACTAGAAAGGAAACCACAAAATTTCCTCTGTGTGCTTTATGGAACTTGGATACTGGCAGTAATATCTGCCCCAGCTCAGTCACTTCCCGGGCTCTGGGGGGAGGGAGGAAAGCCAAGCCCACACAGCACACACGGAGTCATTCAAAGGTGTAAGTTCTACCCCTGGATGTTGTTAGTTTGGAGGAATTGCTCTTTTAAAAAAAGGTGCTGATGTTACTGCCACTGCAGCAATAAAACTGAAGAACACAAAATTAGTACCAACCAGAAGAATACCGAGTTTCCTTTGTCCTCAAAATGGAAATTAGAAAAAGCAGAGCAAGCATAAATGAAATTATAAGTTATGTAACTGGTTCCTCATTCTTTGTGCTCTTCTGGCTTTAACTTCCCTAAAGAGATGAAGTTGATTTGAAGTGCTACGCTAATTTTACAGTGTCTTTTAAAGCAGCTATTAGAAAAAACAGTCACAAAAAAAATGTATGACAGTTTTTTCCCCTTCTCCTAGTTCTGATCCATAATAAGTGCTCTAACAGTTTTATAGTATTCTCTATAATGGACATTTCTGCTGCTGGGGTTAGAAGAAAAAAAGCTTTGAGGAAAATACAAAAATGTGATTAGAAAACCATAGACACTGACAAGAGTCAGCACTTAAATATTTAAATTTTTTTGTTGTTGTTTTTTAAACAGACTAGGATTTCATATTGGCAGTGACCACTGATACTGGTATTGGTGCCTCCACATTAACCTTGCATCTGTTGTGAATTGTTCAGGCATCTGTTTCCTTCCATGAAAACAAGATTCGTTGGATTTTTGGTTTGGAAGCAAAATGAAAACCAGACTGGGCACAGGACATATCACAGCTAATGATATAATTTGTTTTAACAGTCGTCAGTGATTTTGCCAAATGCAACCTAAGATGCTAAACCAAAATTTTAAAAGGAAATTGCTAAAACACACTCCCTCTCCAGACACGTTCTGATCTCACAAATTTCATGGAGGAGTTGTATGGGAATCCATTCATGCATTATGTTTCAAGGATCAATTACAATGTGCAACTCCTGCTGCTGGAATTTACCCTGCTACAGTCTCAGGACTTAATCATGTCAAATAGTTACTTTTCTTTTCCTTTAGACAGTGCAAAAAAGGAGCATGATCCCATTTTTTTTTTTTTTGAAGTAAACTTTTTTCCCTGGCTTTGTAGGATTTGAGAGCTCAGGTTATCAAGAAATCCGGGAAGCACCTGCTTGGCAATTTGGCTGAATACTCTAAAATAAGACTTAAAGAGCCTTGTGGGCACCTTTGCTGAAGGTGTCTGGAGTGGAATTCTGCCAAGGAACAAACCCAGCAGTGCAGAGACAGTTCAGAGCAAATGAAATTAGAGTCCAAACTTCTGTTACACTATGCTGCACTGCTGCTCCCTGCACGACCTTCCAAAAAGTTGATTCTCTGATGTATAGATCAAATGTTCTTCTGTGCAGAGGAGAGTTCCACCCTATATCCTCCTCATCACCCTGGGAACATCACAATCCAGTATTCCTGACATTAATGCTCGTGCTCCTGAGCAAAACTGAGATTTTTTTGATTTTATAGGGGAATGGAAAAGAACTGACTAAAGGAAATCTTACTAAGCTTAATATGGTTAAAGCAGAATTAACAGTATTGTCTAGCTGTACTAATATACCAGGAGTAATATCAACTGAAAGAAATACCAAGCACTCATTTTTCACCTGATAAATTAAAAGGATTTGTGGATGGTTCTTGATTTTCTTTTTTGCCTGCTTAGAATGATTTTATTTTTGAAGGTCATAAGGCACTTTGATGATCTCTTATTCTGAACATTTGCAAAATACAAATCACCAAGGACCTATAAAATGTGAATTTGACAAGTCTCCAAATGAGACAGAGAGCAAGCTGCCAGAGGTTTGCAGCCTCTCCTCCTCCATATCTCTGGATGATCCAAGGGGCCTGAATTCATCCCTCTGGGATAAGAGATGATGAACTGAACATTGGACTCCAAATCCTCAGGATGAGTCAGGCAGGAAAAGTATTTACATACAAACATCCTGGTAGCTGACAGGGGAAGGAAATGAAATAGCAAAAGAACACAGTGAAAGGTTTAAATGAAGATTTAGCAATAGTCCTTCCCTGCACATTCTCAATGAATGTGTCAGCAGAAATTTCAGGGATTCCAGAGAAGACTATAGGACATTGTTGTCATTACTTTGCCTTTCACACAAAGCACTTAATACAATATGGCATGCAGAATTCTTATGGTGTGCTTGGATTTCTTAGATAGCTCATACATAAAATAATGGCCTTCCTTCAGGAACTATTAAAGGTAATTAGTTATAATTGCTTATATGGCCAAGCAATCAGTCAATAGGGATTTGTACATTTGAAATACAAACTGGTGAAGTGCCCATGGAACTACAAACCAGTATTTTTAAGTCAAGTAGGAAATACTCAGCACTATTTTCAACATTGTGTTCTCTGAATGCCACTATGGAGCATTAGATTGCAACACATCCCCTGACCTCACCCCAAAGTGACCCAGCATTGCCCAGGACAAGGAGGGCTCCAGATGCCACTCCTGGAATGGTGCCACCACCCAGCACATTCTCAGCTCTGCTGCTGCACAAGCAGAATTGAAAGTCCGTCTGCACCTGGAAAAACCACTGAGAAAAGATGCCCTGAGCCAAACTGCAACTGAGGAAAGGAGGGACACGTACAGAGAACCTGCCTTTGGACAGCTTAGAAACTTCCCACTTCCCCAATGAAACAGGGATGGGAAGAAATGGGATTTTTTGTGTTCTGACTGTCCCATTAAATGGCAATTTCCTAGCAAAGAACTGAAACTGTTTAAAACATCTTTATTTTTATCTGTTCTGTCTGTAACCAGATGAGACAGTGCATTGTTTACAGCACTGTTCTCAGTTCTTTGTAACCAACCACTGAAGTTCCCCATGGAAATCATCTCTGCTTTTATACAGCTCCAGTCCTCAGTCCTAAATGAGTGCCTGGAGCAGAATCTGGGCCTTTTAAAGTAGTCATTTCCTGACTATTACTGTCTGCTCTAAAAAACATTTAAAATACTGAACACTTTTGTCTCCTTCCTGTAATTTTTACAGGAGAAAATAATTCTTAGGACTTTCACCTAGGAGGCAAAGCCATGCTGTGCCAGCAAATTTTCAGTAGAACCATGCCATGTGTGAGTTTCCGGCAAGATAAAGTCTTACTTTTATTTGAAAAATGGCAAATTTTATCTCAGGGACTCAACATTTTATTTACTGCTTATGAAGACCACCAATGAGAGGATTTAATTCCACACAAACACTTCAACATTAGTTTATGAATATAACTACAGCTGCTGCCAGCAACAGGAACAGCAGCTGACCTGGAAAACCTCAGGCCATATTTCCTTCTTTATCAGCAGCAAAGGATTCAGGGACACTGAGCTTGGAACAGTGGTGATGTGTCAAAAAGTGTTGGTCCAGTGTGACCTAAACCCAGATGAGTCCCCAAATCAGCCACGGAGGCCTTCAGCATCTTTCCATCATACAAGGCTTAAACCAGCACTAACACATGGCACTGCAGCTGCTGGCAGGGGATTCCCAAATCCTGCTCCTTCAGAACTCTGTCATTTGGAGCTTGCACAGTGCACCAATAAAGCTTTTGCACACAGAATATAATTTTAAACTGTGCATCACAGCGCTGAGAATTGTGTCCCAGCCTCCCCTGACCTGGTAGCCCTGGCAGCCCTGGCTTAGAGCACACATGGACCATGGAAAGACTTTGTCACCACCCAGAATCAGTTCACCTTCCTCATCTTACCAGTTTCTTATGTCAAGACTCAGAGTTACTACACAAACTAACACTGCAGCACCTGAACCACGAGCTGAGGCCCAGGGACTGCAACAGAAGTTCCCAGTGCTCCAGTGACAATGTCACATCATTCCAGACTGAACTTGTACCAATTGAAATCACAACGATTATCTCCTAGAATCCCTCCTAATTTACTCTTCTCCTTCTGACAGATATTGGGCTGAACCCACCCTACAGAGAGAAAAACTAAAGACTTTGACTTTTCCATGAGAATTACTCCGTGTTCAGCTCCTCTTTCTGTATTTTGTCCAACCCCTCCTTCCCCAAGACACCCAGATGAGTAATTTCCATCACCAACTGTACTTTTTGTGGTTTCATTGTGGGTGTTTTGACTACAAATGGCTTTTTAAGTTGGGAACCCTTTGGATTTGTCTGCATGTTATGATAAAACACAATGGAACCGTTCACAAACCAAAAGTTTTTACATAACAGAACGTGCAATAAAAGCGCAAGAAAGAAAAGAAAGAGAGAGAGAGAGAGAGGAATCCAGAGGAGAACTTACCCCGCGCTTTAGGCTCCTGAAGCAGTGGATTTTGGGTTTGGAGGTCATGAACTCGTTGAAGCGATGGGAGAGGGGTTCCTTTTGCTGCTTGGGAGACTGGGGGCCGTTGGGAACAGCAGAGGGTGAGGCAGAGGCAGGGGGAGGAGGAGGGGGCTGATGGGGGGATGTTAAAAGGGACATAAGCTACGTATAAGAGATGGAGAAGTGACAGAATAAAAACCAAAATAAAAAGATAAAACACAAAACGAAAATAAGCATCAAAACCAATATTTGAAATTCAGAGAAAAAAAACAATTAAATAATTAAATATTAAAGGCCATGGTTCAAAAGAGGGGAGAGAGCAGTAGTTAAGAATCGTGTTAAATGAAGAGTTGTGATAAATGAAAGTATTAGTAAGTGATGCAACAGAAGAGTAACACAAAAGTAATTTGAAGGAAGCTCATGCAGACTCTTCCATGCAGCACTATCCCCATAAATTGCCCTGTTCTGCTCTGTGGACAGCTCGGAACAATGCATATGGATAGAGCTTTCAAATACCTGAATTTAAATGGATCAGATAAGGAAGGTACCTTAGTGCCCAGTAGCGTTTCTATTATCTGGAAAACAACAAACCACATTCCTTCCTGCTTCCAAATCATACCTCAGCAACGTGCATCACACTTCACTTGTACAGATCATTCTATGAATTTGCTCAGGAGTTAGTCCTGGTTGTGTTTTTATTCTGGCTACACTGATGTAAGCACCAGACAGCAAGTCCTCTCCCATACCAGCACCACAGGAATGACCCCTTGTGAACAGGGAGATTTTTTAAAACTCACATTTAAGTGGTTTGGTAAAAGGGTAAGAGCAAGAGTGAGGTCAAAAAAATGAAGCTACTCTGGGCTTTCATCAGTGTTAATGAAAGCTGATTGAGTCCAGTCCCCCTGACATGTCCTGGTAACCCCAGATAAATGCTGCCATGCATTATGGTGTAAAGTATGACAGTGGAATGAAAAAGGTTTAATGGGTACATAAGTTAATGTGGTCTTTTAAACAGTCAACTGCTCAGTTAGTTCTGCTCCATTAGTTGTGCTTCAGAGTGAATCCCAGCAACTCCCTGTTCCCAGCCACCCACCTGCTGACCCCAGTGCACAGACTGGAAAGACAACGTAAATGGAAAGCCAAGGAGAGTTTGAGGAGTGTCAAAACAGTAAGGCCACGTTGAAGCCTCCCACAGGTAACAATGTTAGTTGGCACACATGGCACTAGGTAAGTGGTTAACAACTCCTTCTCTGAGTTAGGAACAGAAATGGACCATGGCAGAGACGTGACAACTTAAGTTAAATTAATTTAAAAACTGCAACATAATTAAGGAAATTATACACGAAAAAAAATTAAAGTTATAAAGAAACTTAAGTAACCAAAGACTACAACAAAACACCATATTAAGACATCAGTTATTAACTTTCTCAATCTAAAATTCTCTTTAAAAAAGCTCAACTTGCCAAGATTATTAGACAAGACACAAGTTATTGACAAAACACATACTAGCACCAAGCTCAAGTTTGCAAATCAGTACCTTATTTTTCTTGATGAATGGCCATAACTTGCCCTTGGATTTGCTACCAAACTTGGGCTCTGACTTGCCATCCCCTCTGGAGTTGGAAAGGCTGGATTCAGACACTGTCCTCTTCATGGGCTGTGTGAAATCCTCAAAGTCGATGTCTCCTGGAGGCTCGAACCCTGATTTAAAGGCTTCTATTACCATCTGGGAATCCTGGAATGGGACACAGCCAACACAAGTGTAAACAGCTCAGCTGAGGCTTGACATCCAATTGGTGCCACATCAAGGCAGAACAAGAAAGTTTGTCTATGTGAGACCAACCCTGAGAGTGCCCAGGCTCATTCCTGGGAATGAACACCCTGCCAGAGCCCAGGATCAATACAAGCCTCTCCACCTTCTGCTGAAAAGAACCAAGAGCTTATGAACTTTACTGACTAGAAAAGCATATCACACTTCAGTGAGCGACTCATAACAAAGATTTAAGGTACAGATTTGCTGGGAATACAGCTGTTAGCAAATCAGAGCAAAATCCCAATAAATACTCCTATAAAACAGAGCTCTTGTGTGATCACTCTGCCACAAGTCAACAAGTTGGTTGTGAATTTAGTGACAGTAAATGGCTGTAAATGCTTAATGGGCTTTACCAACATCTGAGCAGTCCAAGGTCACACCAGCAGCCCCGTGCCCTGGTGTGGGAGCCACTGAAGCCACATTCCCTTTTGGCACTGCTAGGAGGGATCTAAGTCAGCCACAAACTGGCTGTAGACTGTGTACAATGGCTTTGCTCTTGTTTTGGACAGAGGGAAAAGAAAAAAAGAACAAATCAAAGCCAAACAAATCCATAGCACTTTTCCTACTCAAGTCTGCAAACAAAATTAATTATACATAAGACCAAATTCAGACCTCAGCTTGCCAAGTGCATTTAAATCTAATGGACTCAGGAAAATATATCCTAATAGACTTCTTATCTACTTGTTTTCTTGGGAAGAGAGATTATGTTATGCTCTAACAGCTGTATTCCAAGATCACTAGAGACTCTGCCTTGGCACACAAATATCTTATTATTCCCTAGAGAAGAGCACCACTGCCCTGTTACATGAAAAGAACTTGTTGCTTTGAAGGCATTTCACAGGTTCTGTGAATGGCTGTAGGTAAAATGCTGTTCAGGAGAAATCTACTGGGATATGAACATATCCAGAGGCCAGGCTCCATTGAGCAAAAGAGATACAGGAAAAGCTTTGCAAAATTCTTCATGGGATTGTGAAGATCAACTTGGATTTAAGATACTCAGTCTCTCAGGTGGCACCATAAAATTCCTACACAAGTTTTAGGGAGGTGGAACAACACTTTCCATTATCCCATCTTTGTTTGACATTAAAACTTCCTGAGATCTAAACTTGAAGATATTTCTAATAATAGACATGAAAGCAAGATGAAGGATTAGAGAAGAAGGGGAAAGAGTGGGAAAAGCTGAGAGAATTGGGATTGTTCAGCCTGGAAAAGGGAAGGCTTTGGGGTGACTCAACTGCTGCCTTCCAGTACCCTAAGGGGAGCCTACAGGAAAGATGGAGAGACTGTTTACAAGAGCCTGGAGTCTGTGGATGTCTCGTTCTTGGAAGTGTTCCAGGCCAGGCTCGACAGGACTTGGAGCAGCCTGGGATAGTGGAAGGTGTCCCTGCCTATGGCAGGGGGTGGAACTGAATGGGCTTTAAGGCCCCTTCCCACCCAAGCCATTCTCTGATTCTAAGAGATTACACTGTGTTACATTAAATACTCCACTGGTATTTTATCCTATGCATGGAGATTTTCACTTTTTCTTCTCTGAATTTTACATTTTTTAGTATTCCTTCCATTGATTCAAAACATCATTCCACTACAATGGAGCTAAAAATAACCAGCATGCTCCATATATCACAGAGATAATGTCATAACAGGAACTCCAAGCCCATAACAAATTAATTTTATCTGCTGCTGGAGCCCTCTGAATCAGGTTCTGCACAGGTTCACCTGGCAGTCACCACAGCTCACACTTGCTACACAACCTTTGTGTTGTTCAAGTGGTTAGAAAGGGGAAGTGGAAAAAAACATATTTAAAATTGTCTTAGAAACACAACAGCAAGGCAGTATTCCCTGCTAAGTCCAGGCAGTTTCTATGGGCATTAACAGGAATTCTATGCAGTGCAATGAGGGCATAAAGCAATCCCATTTACACAGTTGCATATTTAGCAATTATTCTAGCACTTTCATTGTAATCAACACAGTTAAAAATTACTGCTGCAGAGATAAAAAAACCTTGATGATATTTAAGGAAAAAGAACTCTTTATGAACATAACTAGATAGAACACACTAAACCCTTTGTAGCTGCACAGATATAACTATTTTGGTTAAATACATTTTTGTCAGCACAGTGTTAACAGGAGATCCTGGTAAATCCAGTTATCAATGCTCAAAGTCATGATTTTCCAATGTTACACTTGTGTATGAGCCATCATGGACTTATTTGTGAGCAAGAGAATATAAAATTCAGCCTAATTCAAGCACCCATCTTAAGTTTAATTTGTGTTTTGCTAGGAAGACTCAAGCAGAGTGTAGGCTGAGATATGAATCTCCCCCAGCATGATTTCACCATGCAGTACCAAAAGCTGCACCTCAAACAGGGTATGTTGTTCTAATATAGGAATCACTGCCCCAGTTCCCCCTTTTCTCACTCAGAGAGTGGTTTTCAGATCCCTGAGTTTCCCAGGCTCCTCTCTGTGAGAGCAATTGCTGAACAGGGAGCAGAGGATGAATTTCAAAACTTCAGCCTCAGGCTTATGCTCCCAGTTCATGGCTGCAGGCACTGAAGAGCTTAGAAAAAACTCCAGTGAAAAACTTGTATGGGAAATTCAAACAGGCAGCAAGACACATGCAGTCAGGGTTTGAAGCACTAATGTGATCCATGAGAAAGGCTGGAAGAACAGAGGCTTCATGTAGGAAGGGAGCAGATAATTCTGCAACAAAACAGAAAATGCATTTGCCCTTGTGGTCACTGTACATCAGGAAGCTCAACCAAAATCTGTATCAGGCTTTTTATCAGAGAGGTTTCTTTGCATCCTGGAATGGAAAATGATGGTCAGAAATCAAGATCTGCTCATTTAGACAGCCAGCAAACCTCAAACCTGCAAAGAAATATTTTACAGAGAGACTTTGCAATAATTCATGTAGCCAATACTTTAAATATTTTCATTATTATAAAGCTAACTGTAATTAAGACATTTCTGAAACATTCAGTTTTCTGACTGTGAGACATAGAAACCACCTTTATAAGAACTGGTGATTAAGCATCTGAAATTATGTCCAACATAACATGCTGATGCCTACTTTTAAATTGCAATATTTCAAAATGTAGTTATCCTAATAAAATGATACAATATTCCTTAATTAAAAAAACAAACAAACAAACAAACAAACAAACAAACAAACAAAAGTATTGCAGGAAAGGCATTTCTGGGTGTTAAGTAGATTTGGGAAATAATCTGAGCACATCCTGCCTCAGACAAAGCAGCTTGGGACAAGAAGCTGTTCTTTGGTTTAGTTCTGTGACTGCAAAGCTCTTGTGCTGAGCCTGAGCCCAGGATTTCAGTCTCCATAAATGTGAGACCAATATTAATATGACAACCAACAATGCAACACTTACATTCTTGTGATCCACTGATTCTGCAGCCTTTGTTATCTCATCCAGACACTTCCCAATGATTGGGATCACTTGGCGATCGACTTCTGCAAAGGTTTTCATGGATTCACCTATCCTCACGATTCTTCTCTCCTCCATCTCTTGTATTTTCTAAAATATTACATTTCATTCAGGTCAAACATCAAGATTAATTTCACAATTTCACCCAATTTTCCTCTCTGTCAACTACTTTCAAACTTAGGGATTAAATATATTTTTAAGAACAAACTAGGACAGCTGGTCTCAGGAAGGCATCGAGTGATACTGTTCTCTCCAACATCAAATGTCATTCTAAAAGTAATCTCTTTTACTATTACTGGAAATTTTTCAATTAACTTCTTATGTTAAAAAATGCTGATTTGTCAAACCCCAGCTTTGGACTTTTGTAAGGATGGTTCCTAAGGCTTTTAAAAGAATTTCTGCAACAAATTCTTTCATTTTCTGTGCATGTTCAGAACAATCTTATTTTCATTCCACTGTAGAATCCAAGGAAACCAAGATCTTGATGTCTCCCCTTCTTTTCCCTAGAAGGTAGTTTTTGCTGTTTAGGGAGTCCTGTACATCATGTTTTGTTCATGATACACCACATATTGATGTATTCACATACAATTAAAAAATCATGTGTTGTTCACACCACAGCTCCTCATTGCTCAGTGGATTCAGTTCCAGGATCTCCAGCATCTCTTCCAGGGGCCTCTCCTTTACCACAGAGAGAAGCTGAATGTGCCATAATTCTATTATGACAAATTATAGCAGGAACCAGAAAGGCATGAACAGGAGCAGCCTGTTTCACACTGGGCTGCAAGAGCAGTCAACTTAAAAATCCCCTTTACCTTGACTGATCCACAAACAACATCAATTCTTTACAAAACAACTTATTTCAGTATCTAAAAAGGAAGCCCTGGAGCTCAGTGGTGCACTGATAGGGAAGAGGGCACAACTGCAGGACTTTAACATGCTCACTCACAGATCAGAGTGCTCATCAGCTCCAGTATTTGCAGGATTCCAGGAACAGTTCATCTCAAGGCATTGGTTTGAAATACCAAGAGGCAAAAGAGGAACGTGCCCATTTAGCTCACAAGTTTCAGCAGTGGGTAAGGAAGTGTGTGTTTGCCACGCAAATCTCAGTCACTTCTCATCTGATGATGAGCATGTGACTTGTCCTCCCTTGAAAAGGTTGTACTTTCCACTCCTGATGCTCATGACCCATTACAATGGAACAGTCATTTAGAAGTTCTGTTCTACTACATTTAACTCAATTCATTCATTCAAGCACAAATTCAGATCTTCACTCAGAATGAATTTGATGGATTTTTTTATTCTTCCTCTGCAGCCTGTCCTTAGGCACCCTAAGACACAATAAGTAGGTTGCTTAAAACCCTTTGGATTCACTGCTGCAGAATTATTGTGGTGCACATTTAAACATCCGTGCACAGCCTGATTTGAACACAGGTTATAAAGGGCTGCTGGACTTTACAGATGCAACAATGCCCAGCTGCCCCCTGCCCCCAGCAACATCAGTGATGCTCTCCCTCATCCCCAGCTGCACAGACACAGGAGCTGAACAGAGAAAGATTGTGAGCATTCCAAAGGCTGTCCTCATCTGTCACGACACTTCAACGTCACCTTCCTTGTGTATTATTGATCCCTTGATATCTAAATTTAAGAAAAAGGGATAATTTATCCTACCACCTTCTGAGGGTGGCAGATGGCATGTGAAATTTGCTAAGAATGACCCAAAAATCACCAAAAATTAAAAGTCAGGGTCATGGAAATGAGGTGATGTGCAATATGTTCTTGTCACAGGATTATGGGCTACTCTAGAGCCCTGCCAGTAACCCTTACCTGGAAGATGTTTGGTATGTGTGTGTAGTAATGCTCATGCTGTTCACTGTTGAACTTCTGTAGGGTGGAAGAATATTCAGCTTTGCTGTCTTCTGCCATCTGATGTCTCAGCTGGGCTTGCTGTCTTGCCTGAGGAAATACCAAAAGAAATTTATAATTTAGGCTACATGGAAAGCAATTGCACTGTGGTACTCCTCATCTTACTATGCAGGGACATTGGGATATGAGACTCTGAACACCAGCTTGTGGTTTACTCCTCTGTCGAGAAACATTTAAGCTGCAGTGTGGACAGTGCTGCTGCTCCTTCCTGGGATTACAGTGTGCTATTTCATGAATCATTTGGCATTCCATGAACAACCTCTGTTTGAACTGCATGTCAAACACCAAAACAGGTTGGCCCCTTCCCCTGCCCATGGGACAGGCACCTTCCCAGTACATCCATGGACACACTTCTACCTCCTCCTATGGCCTGGTGGATGTCACCTGATGCTTCCCTCTAATGAGCTGCTTCCCTGTTGGTGAGCAGTGTTTTCTGGGGAAAGGGAAGTGAGAAAAACCCAACAGTTTTGTCTCATTTCAGCCAAAGTAATCGTGACAAAACCTCCTAACTCTTGTGCCCTGCAGAGTCCTTTCTCCACACTCCTCACACAGCCCTGGCACAAAGCACACAAGGAAAGGAGAGCCTGAGCAGCAGCTGAGATGCCTCCCTTCCTATTTTTACCCACACAGATGACTTGCTTTACTACCCAACATAGCAGAGCACTGGGCAATTAATCTCACTTCTTTCCCTAGAATAATCTGTCCCCAAGTGACCCTTTCATGTTTGCAGATTCATCCCCTTACAGTTCTGCTCCCAAGGCCTTCTGTTATCTGTTTCACTGCCCAATATTCTTCCCTTGCTGCCTCTCCCATCTGTTTGGTTTAGATGCCTTTTCTTTCCTTGCCTTTGGCCTTCATACAGCAGCTCTTCCTTCCCTTCCAACATTCCCTATGCCTGACCCTCATTGAAGCTCCTCCTCCCTGGCTGGAGCTCTGCTGCTGAATTTCTGAATAATTCCTTAAGACAAGGCAGAGAAATGCTGCTTTAAAAACAGTGTTTCAGGGGACACAACACAGCAAAGAATTTTAGCATATATTAAGTGGGCTCCCATTAAAACCAGTTCAAAACAGGGTTATTCTCTGAACTGTTCCAAGCAGACAATAGTTTCCTGACAATAAATCCATGGAATACCAAATCATGGAACGTTTTTGTAATCATAACTGGAAGGTAACAAGTTCTGCCAGGAGGTTTCAAATCTCAATTTGTAAAGAAGTTGCCTTCCCCCACATTTGTCAAGTTTGCACATCTCACCTAATAATTTATTTCACCTCAATTCAGATATTGCTTCTGCAGTCAATTGTAGGAATTTCACAGATCCCCTTCACATTCTTTCTACAGAAATAATTCAAGCAGAATGAGGAGATACTGGGCACTAAGTGCATCACAGGAGATGAAACAGTAGCATCAAATGGAGAGGAATGTGACTATAACCAAATAAGTGAATCCAATAAAAGGCATATTTTCAACTTTGCTTGCTCCCAGGAGTTTTAACTGTCCACTAACTCCTGCAAAGGATGAGTGCCTAATTCCAGAAAATTTACCTCCTGCAATCAAATTCCAAGAAGCCACATCGATCACTTTCCTGCCCAAGTGCTATAAAGTTTATTAAACTTGACCATCCACATATTCACATACAGCTACATTAAATACAAGTGGAAAACAATATATCCTTGTGCCACAGAACACAAATTTACCAGGAAAACAAAGTCAGCCATGGAAAGGCAGGCAGCTGTAAGAGTGGTTCACACTCATCTCCCAACTCCTTGCTCACATCCCAGCTGCTGCAGATCAATATCCATTTGTGAGGCCCATTCTCCTCATCTACCTAAGAGGAACCCATTGTCTGAGCTGACTTTACACCAGCCCCACTCCCACTCCCACAGCTGTCTCTCTCTTTCTTTTTTTAAAAATAATTTTAAATAATGCAACTCAGGAATTTGTCCCTTGACTCTATTGTTGAAGCAGAAAAACAAGAAATCCATTATTACACATTTCCAGGCAGACCCAGCAAGCATTAAAGCCATCAGAGTTCATTCTCATGAGCAAACTCATTAGCTGGATATGACAAAGTAATTCTGAGCTAAATGTATACATGAGTAGACACTCAGTTTCCAAAATGATCTTAAGTGGCCTCAAATAAGAGGGGGCAGCAGATGAGTAAATAAAATTGAGTGCATTCCAAAACCAGAACTTTTTTGTATGAGAGCCCTAGTGATGGTTTGTTTCTCTTGGCCATTTAATGCATTTGGCAAGCTTCCACTTGCCAAATGCATTAAATGACCAAGAGACTGTTTAAATACCTTTCCAATGAGGTATTTGGATCTTGAAATAAAAATATTTTTTAAAATCTAGAATTTTTTATTACTTCATTTCAGTATGTCACTTCCTCTAACATCATCACTTCTAGTTTTAAAAGAACTGTACCTTATAGTGAGACTCCTGCACTCTGCTAAAGCAAAGAATGATAAAAATGAGTCAATAATGTTAAGTTTCATATTCAGACTAATGAATGCTACTGGATGCAGTAGCCCAGAACTGCAGAGAGTCACAGAAGCTATTTTAGGAATAATTTATAGCTGGGCTTTACAGAACATGAAGTTTTGCTTCTTTGCTGCTCACTTGTGCATGCAAACAGCTTCTGAGGTTTTTTGGGGGTTTCTTAGAGTTAATGTTAAAAGATTTGCTCTGAACAGTATTGCCAGAAGGAAAGGCTTTGGAATAATTGGGGTCTGGAAAAGCAGACGATGACTTCAGATAGAGGAGAACAATACTGGGATGCAGCTTGCAGTCAACACATTCTCTCCTTTAACTGGGCAGAGATGAGTGAGCAAGAGCTCAGTTTCCAGCCCCATATGTGAAACACAATCCATCCCTACAGGCTGACAGATTGCTCAGTTGTAAGAGGTGTCAGGGCCAGGGATTCTGAATGCAGCAAAATCTCCCCTCTTCAAAGGAAGAAAGAATGAGGTCACCTTTCAGCACTGTAGAAAAGCAAAAAGAGTATGTACACCTGAGGGCTTTGTGGGGAGAACAGCAGCATTTTGCTTCCAAATGCCTGGCACTGCAAAAGATGCACAGATTTCACACATCTCCCACCCCAAACATACCTTTGTAACAGTTTTTTGCTCCAAAATAAACGTGCACAGTGCACATAGGCATTGCTTCCTCCCCAAAGTCTGCTTTTGTTAAGGCAGCTTTTGTCTGAACTCATGTGGCAGCACCAAAATCAAAAGGTCACAAATGTCAAGGCTGGTCTCATCCAGAAAAGTGCTCCCCAAAATGAACAGCCCAGGACTTAGAGCACATGCAGCCTTGCAGGGAGCAGACAAGTAAGCTTTGGGCTCCCACTGCCATCAGATCTGAGCAGTCACACCAGGGGAGTGTGTCTGCAGCTCTGAGAGAACACTCAAGGTACAGGAGTGCAGCTCTGAAAGACTGAACCAGGAACAGCTGACCAGCAGCAGGTAAGGCTTATTATATGTGACCTTCTTTCTCAGAATCTATGCAAAAGTACCATTAAATAGAATCAAACACCATCTTTTTCCCTTCCTTTAGACAGCTTTGCTGCTTGATGGGCAAGAATGCAGGACAGCAGCAAACTGCAGAGTAGAATTCACTTGCAAAGTGCTGATTTCCGTGGCTGTCTTCAGTACTTCAAAAATATTTAAAAAAAAAAAATCAGGCCTCAGCAGCACATCCACTTTAGGTGAAAAACAACACTAAGTTTAATGGCCACATGAGCAAGGAACACACACTGTGGCATTGATCTCTTAAGGTAGCGGGAAGAGCACAAACATTGTTGTCTCAAGAGGATTTTAACTACATTTCCTGCAGATTTTCTTCTTAACAACTGAGTTGCACAAACCAGACTCTGAAATAACAACAAGTTAGTTCAGATAAATGACTCTACCAGGAGCTCAGAGATGCCAGGGTTGGACACTGATGTGCTAAAATCTGACTTGACTGAAGTATTTATGGGGGTATTTCTTTCCCTTTTTAAATAAGAAATCGGAAGAAAGTTAACCCTGAGCTTTCTTATCACCTGCTTGAAACCACCTGAATGAGACCAAAGAATTACAGACAAGGGAACATATCCATAATCCTTGCAAACACACAGCACTAGTAAAGCTTTTCATATTGATCTGAATGAAATCAGTCCTAATACTTTATGCCTTTGAACAGGAAAATTGAACAGAGAAAGGGACTATGGACACTTTATGATGGGCACTGTCAACCCTGAAAGTGTAGGAAAACTTTTGCAAACTGCTACACTTTACATGAAGGCTCTTAGAGAATTAAATCAATCCATTTGCATTGTTCCATTTACCTTCTCCCCCAAGCCTCCTTTGATAGGAAATGCAACTTGTGATGAAGTGTAGGAGAAATTTTTAAAAACCAAGTACATTTTCTGCCATTTTGGTCTCCAATACAGAAAAGAATGAGGATATTTTGCTGAGAACAATTTTCTGAGACACATTCCAGAAACAGCCAAAGGGTCAATAGACACACTGTCTTCTGGGTTTACACAGACAAAAAATGCAGCTCCTCAGGGCTGTTATGGTGGGAGTGATATGAATAACTGAAAAGGGCAGAAAAAAACTTTGGCTGTTATTCAGCTGGTCCACACTAAGTGGAACAGTTCAACTCCTCAGAAGTTGCTCTTGTCCAGAATGGCAGAGTTTCCAGTCAAAACTTTGGTGTCACTTTGTTTCTTCTTTCTTTTCTCCCATTCTGCACCCCCTCTTTTCTTCCAAACTCAGACAGCATGTGAGATGCATCACTGCCAGGCCACTGCCTGCCAAAACAGATCTGTCTTTGGCAAATCCAAGATCAAACTAAAATGCAAACACACACACAAAAAAAATTACCCCTGCCCCCTCCTCTCAACTACCCAATCCCTTCAAAATAGCTTAATGATAAAGGCAGACTCAGAAACACTTCACCAATCTCAGGAATGCTTTCTATTGCTCACAGATTTTTCAGCTCCAGGCTCTGGCCCTCCCTCTGTGGCTGCCCTGCGACCACCGGGCACCTCCCGGGAGCAGCAGCAGTGGCAGCATGTGCAGGATCAGTAATAACAGTGGGCATCCTGCCACAGACTGCAAAACAGGGCCAGGGCTCCAGGCCTGGATTTACATAGCCTCCAAATCAACCTCCACTCTTTACTATTTTACAATAACCAGTTGGGTCTCTCTGAACGGGCAAGCAGAGAAAGGATTTGAAATTTGCTTTCCCGAAAGAAAAAAGAAGTAGAATGGGGTGTGCAAAATAATAGCAGGGAAAGAAACAAAAAGAAAAATCCTTTCTTTTAACACTTGAAGAGGTGGAGGAAGAATCTGAGACTCTGTGGATCCCTGAAATCCTTTGGCTGAATAGATTATACAAATGAGCAAACCACTAACAGAGGATGGAAAATCTTCCTCACCACATCTCAGGAATTGTTATCTGGTGCAGTCTCACTGCATACAGTTCTGCCAGAATTCAGAAACTCACCCTAACAAAAGATATCCTCAAACAACACAGTCCTGCTGAAGCTCTAACAACAGAGATGGACTAAATTAATTAAGAAGAGCAGCACAGCAGCAGCTCTTAGCAGCACACTGCTCCAAGGCCCTGGGGAATAACTGTGCCTCAGACCCAAAAGTTTGTCTCCTTGCACTGCCATTCTCATGTCATGAATACTAAATAACCAAACTCTGGATGACTGAACTGTGAATCCCTGCAAACACCCAGGAGTTTTCCACACAGCTCAGAGAAATGCAGTTCCACGAGGATATCTGGCAAGTCTAATTCATTATAAAAGAAGGATAATCTCTGTGGATGGAAGGTTATGTGGATTTGATGGAGGAGGTAACAAGAAAAGATATATTTGGAGCACTGGCACAATGTTTAAATGATTTCTGGAGGTCTGTTTAGTTGTACTACATAAGCAATTAAACTCTGCCATGTATAAATCTGGGTATTGAATATAAAAAATGGAAATTATTTCTTGAATATAAATAATGGAAATTTCAGGACTGGGTAATAGATTGCTTAGCTCATACTTGGAATACTGGGCATGGTTCTAGTCCTCTCTCTCCAAGAAAGAATTTACAAACACAGCCAAGGCAGAAGGGACAGTCAGGGTTGAAAAAGTTACCAGGACAAATTTTGTAGCCTTGAAGATGAATTTTATGGGTAAAATACACAACTTTGTCTGTCAGGAAGGTGAATTAGTCTGAGTGACCAGGGTGATGCTGAGCTGCAGTCACAAGGGCTTTCCCAGGAGAGATAAAGTCATTGTCCCACTCTACTCAGCATTTGTCAGGCCACACCCTGAATATTGTGTTCAGTGGCCCCCACTATACAACAAAGAATACCTGGACAGACTGGAGAAGGTCCAGAAAGGCCAGAGATGATCCAGCACAGGGAAGCTGTCATGGGAAGAAAGGCTGAGAGACCTGGGTTAGGTCAGCCTTGAGAATGAAGGTTTAGGGTACCTTGTCAGTGTGTCCCAGTGTTTGAAGGGTGATTACTGAGAAGATGGAGACTGCACCAGGAGTCCCATGGGAAAGACAAGGGGTAATGGGTACAAGTCACCCCTGGGGAGATCCCAACTGGACACCAGGGGACAATTTTTCACAGTGAGAACAATGAGCCATTGGAATAATCTCCCCAGGGAACTGGTGGAATCCCCAACAAGGGGCACAATTCAGCAGAAAAGGGTTCTGAGCCATCTTGTCTAGACTGTGCTTTTGCCAAGCAATGCTGGGCCAGACAATCCTTCAATTCCCTTCCAACCTGGTATTCTATGATTCACTGAAACTGAACAGCTTACAAACTAAATTAGCTACATTTTGAGGCCCTGCTTCTCACACAGGTGAATAGATTTGTTCCAATGTTTTGACAGAAAAAGAATGACTGTAAAGAAGCTTTCCAAATGTACATCATGAAATAATTGCTTTGCATTAGCTTAGAACACCAGTTCTATTGCACTGGTGATTCAAACTGCAGTTACTTAATTCAGAAGATATTCTCAAGCCTCCTCTTCACATTCCCTTTCCCTCCCTTTAGCAATCACCTCCCAAAAGAGTTGTATTGTTACAAAACTCAGTCAAATTGCCATGTAGAGCGCTGCTACAGAGCAGCACTGCTAAAAGGAAATTTAACTTCAGTTGGATTTCCTTGCCTTACACTAAAACTGGCTCATGATCTGCTCTTTGATCTCTTATCACCAAGCACAGGGTATGTATAGGGTACATATGGAGATTTATTAAGTTCCCCAGACACTCCTGCTGGAGTCATTAAGTCTCTATTGAGTAGAAATCGACCCTCTTAAATTAGTCATGATTCCAAAAAGGAAACAGCTGCTGTGCATGGAGAGGCAGGGATGGCAGGTTGTAAACAAGGTTTACTCTTCCAGAAATGCAAATTGCTCTCCTGAGGGACTCCCTGCATTCACACACTGCATCATCCTTTAGGAAGGAAGCAGTTCAGAAAGGAGATTGGGGTCTGCATAACCCAGAGGAATAACATTAAATCACATTACCCAGCTTTTGAATTGATGAGAAATCTGACACTCATCACAAGCAAAGACACAGAAATTTAGCCAGTTCCATTTGTGGAGCAAAAGAGAAGCAGTTGCCTATTCAACATACAAAAAACTCACCAGCACACAGGGAAAATCTTCTGCAGTGTCAAACTCTCCAACAAGAAATGCACAGGCCAGGCCCTCCTGCACAATGCTCAGGGCAGGGCCTGGCACATCTCACCTGCATATTTCACCTTGATGCTGCTGCTGTATCTCCACAAATTCACAGCAAAGAATGGGGAAAGCAAAGCCTCTGGAACCACTCACTGCAGTATTAATAACACAAATACTGTAAGTCTTCTCTACCTTGCAAAACCACCTTTGCATGGCACTACATTTTCTACAATGATGGTACACTCATGGTGCCAGTGGGTGCCTTGATGTGCACAGGAGAGGGAAAGGATCCAAGTCCCACCATCACAGAGCAGATGACTTGGCATCTCCTGAAAAACTAGACCTGTTAAGTAGTTACAGTCTGCAGAAGGCAGATACCCACAACCTGGGGTCATGGTGAAGTTTACTGCTGACAGACTTTGCTGACTAAACCTCAGGGGGATGTGGAAACACCAGAGCCCTGAGCTGGAGATGTTCCTCCAGGTTAGTCTGGGGGGTGTCAGTGCTTTCATCTGCCTTCACTGTGACTTGGCTGCTGAAACACCCACCTGAGATACCTCCAGAGCCCAAAATAGCTTCTTACACCCTCATTGTAAGGATGTGTAAGCTCCCAGTGAAGGGATTTGTGCCCCACAGCAAGGCAGCCCAGAGGAGAGGCTGGAAAAGCAGTTACCACCTGACAGCATTGCTGAGCACACAGGAAGAGCAGCTAATCCCAGTTTCCAATTAGCAGGATTTCTACACCTACGTTCTGTCACACTTTGCCCATGATTCAGCTCATGGCTACCCCAAGCCATGCTAAGTGTGTCTGTGGGTAAGGAGGGGGACAGACACTGTGCTTTGTGTAGAAATTCACCACCCAGGTAATGGTGCACAAGAAAAGAGAAAATGAAACCTCAAACGTAAAACCTCAGTATCTCCCCACAGTTATATTTACAGACTAGAAAACTAGTATCATGGTGATATTTTATTTTAAGGCTTTATGCAAATCTTAAGCTATTCTGGGTCTCCAAAACATCTTGGATATTGTAGACATAAGCTAAAAGCTGCAGAGTATTGGGGAAAGCTCCTAGAGATTTCAGTAAATTTGAGATCATTCCCATTTCCCTCAGTTTCTCCACTTCAAAAACAAAGGCAAACACATCTAATGTTCCTAAGTATCTCAGATTATTGCCTAAGGTCAACATTTGACTGTTTCCTCTTCAGCCAAGGGACAGATCCTGTCTGATACCAAGTACTTCAAACCACTCTCCCCACAACTGCTGAGCAAATCAAGAGGCAAAACCCTTCCCATGGATGGCCTCAGCCACTTCCTCTTTAAAATCAGACTCTCAAATGCCTACCAGGAAAAGAAACCCTTAGAAAAGCTGGTTCATTTTTTAAATTTTATTACAAGGAATCTGCAAAGGCACCACTGGGTACCACATTATCCCATAAAGATGTCAGCTTTTTAGTGATTGCAGCTCTGAAGAGAAGGCAGGAACAATAGAGCTCTGCCTTATATGTACAGTGGCTCCGTGCTGGCGACAGAGATCATTTCCCCAAATGGTCAAAAAATTGAAGCAGCTCCTCTGTGGTTTTTGAAAGAGAAGTGCTTTAAAGCACACACAATCCACTGTGATCCAAATGAAATAAAGCTTTCAGTGATACCTACGAGGCTCTCTGGAAGCAGCATCAGCATGTTGCAGCATTTATTTAGTTTATAAGGATATTTTCACAGACACTGAGCTTCCTGCCCTGACTTTGCTCCACTGCATTTTGTGTTGACACAAAAACATCTCTGCAAGCTTTGGCTGCTGGTGGTTTTGAGGCTCAGTGCAAACAGGGAAGGGAGTTCAGGTGCCCTGCTCCACTCTCCCTCTATTCCTGCACACTGTGATCATTGCAGAGACTGAACACAGCTTCTGCTCCATGCTCCTACTGCCAAATAAGGAGCTGAGAGGAAATGAAGCCAAACACTCCTCCCTCCAGGATCAGCTACCAGGCTGCTGCCTGGCAAGGTGATGGAGCCCATCCTGGCCACAGAAGGGGCAGAGAAGGGATGTGCCCTCCCCATACCTGGTCCTACACAAGGAATGTGGACCTTGTGGATGCCCAGGCTCCACATCCAGCCCTGCCTTTAGGCCCTTTGCCAAGCAGTTCTGGAGAAATAAGGAGGAAAGTGACTCTTATTCTGTTTCTCTGCCACTTTTTCAGTTACTTAATGCTCCCAAATTGTAATACCTTGGGAAAGGGAAAAGTGCTGGTAGATGGCAGCTCTGGCACAAAATTTCCTGCTGCAGTTGTCAAAGGCTACATAGACTTGAAAGATGAAGAGATGTGAGCATTTCAGAACCTCACACAGATGAGCATTGGGAAACTGCAGCTGCATTCTCTTCTGCCTGTATGGGACATTGTGATCACTGCAGAATTTTAATTCCATTAATACCATCCACTCTTATCATGTGTGATGCAAAAAAGGGCTCCTGTGTCTGCTCATATTGGCAGGTACAAGCTCAAGCAGCCAAGGTGTCAACCTCAAGCCAAAGAAATGAGGGCAACCAGCCCTACTCCTTGAGGAGCACCTTGTTCTGCCAAAGAGAAGAGCTCTGACACAGCCAAACTGCCCATTCTCCTGGCCAGGTGGATTTCTGGGAGTTTTGGGGGTAGGAGTGCAGCAGCCAAGCCATAAGGAGCAAGAGAAATCAGAACTGCTGCAGTAGAAGGAGGAGGCTGAAGTCATCCCATTGCTCCCTTTGGAGCTGAGCAGTCCCTGCATCCCCCTGGAGAGAGTCAGGGAGAGCAGCAGTGCTGCTGAAACAATATCCCATTCTGCCCTGGGAGTTATGCAAGAGCCTCCCAGTCACACGGGCAGAGGGGAGCAAAGAAAGGGCATTATTCACAGCCTGACATGGATGAACCCAGTTTAACACATGCACTTGGAAAACACTGTTCTCTCTGTTCAGTAATATTATTTCACATTCCACTCATTTTGATAACCTTTTCCTTCTCCCATCTACTCTGTTGATTGCCTGGAAAGTGGAGTAATGCCTTCTCCTGAGAGCTGCCAACATGCATAACTAACAGATTTTTTTCTTTCAAGATACCACTGAGCCTCATTTTGCAATAAATAATTTACAAATTCACACAATAAAAAGCTAGAGGAATTTAAAAGGGAAGCCTCTCTGCTTCACTTGATACAGAAAGAGCACCAGGGTAGGAAATTGCTTCCCAGAATTTACCTAACACTCTTAGATTGATGTATCACCAATATGCCACTTTTTACTCTGAGCAGAAAAGGCAGCCTTGGAAAGGGATGTAGAAATAAGGAATTTCAGCCCCCTTTTTCAAACAGTAAGTCATGTCTTTGTATCCCTTTGACATGACCTCAGCTTTGGAAAAAAAACTAGGGCAAGCCCTAATTTTATCTATGAAAGAAGTATTCTAAAATCACTTTATACAGATAAAGCAGAGATGATCCCTCTCTGTTAGAAAAACCCCACATGTGGTGCTACATCTTTAACAATCTGTACATGCATTCATCTGTCAAGTGCCCTGGCAAATCCAGAGGGCAACAAAGGATCAAATCTACATAGTGAATTTGCAACTGAGAGCCAGGCAAATTACAAGACCACAGAGGTATTTTGTCCTTTGATATGCAATAGCACTTGGGGGAAATTTTCTGAGCTTGTTTATGATTTACTGTCCTCATTTCCAAGAGCATCCTTGACACTCTGCCACGCAACGTCCTGATGCTCAGCACACCAGAAACATGAGATCCCACAGATGTAAAGAGAAATTTATATTTCATACCTTCACAAGACTGAAGTAACTGAGAATAGAATGAAGCAGACCTCTTGAGAAGCAAAACCTGCATTTTACAGCGAGACCTCAGACTAGAAAGATTTCTTACCTATAATTCACTTTCCTTTCCTGTCCCTGGAACAAAACGTTTGGCATATTTTAAGCTTCACTTTTTACTTTTTACTTTTTCTTTTGGTTGCCTTTTTTTTTTTCTTTCCTTCAAAGAATAAACATTTTCAAATGTTCTGGCTATTTTGTGCCTGTCTGACTCAAACTCAAGGAGGACAAAATTGTCCTTACACGTTGTAATGTGGTGTGTCTGATCTACACTAGTGCATCTTCTGAGCAAATGTGTAACTCCAAAAACAGAAGCTACTTAAAACAGTTTCTTCCTCTTCATTGCTTCCTTAAGCAATTGGATTTAGACCAGTAAAATTTAAACTTTAAGCATCCTTCCACACATCCAATTCTGAATCAAACTAAAGAGAGAAAATATTTCCAGACAGATGTGCTGAAGCAGGACTGTATGTTTAAAATTAAGCATTAGTTCAAAAGCTTCACTGAGTGGGGATCATTGTAAAAAAGCCACAAATGATTCTGCAACCAGCCAGCAACTGAAACATGAAAATAAAAGCCTTGTGCCATCTGTGACAAGCATGGATTCCAGGATTTTGCATCACATGGAAAGCTGTCCTGCTCTAAACCTACAACTATGAAAAACAATTCTGGTAATACTTCATTGCATCCAATGACACTGGGAAATCTTTGAAGTGCTGTTCAAAGGGGAGGAAGTTTGGTTCTACCTGGAACACAGAGAGAAGGAAAATGTGTGGAAACTGCAAGCAGCCCTCAGGGAGCCCTCACAAGCTGACTGTCACAGAACCTGGGGCATTAAAATCAAGCTTGCATAAACTCCTTTAGAGCCATATCAGCCCTGTAAACTCAGATATCACCTACTAAAAACACCTGACTGTATCAGTTTAGAGTTTTTATATAAATAAAGGTTTCTACAGAGATCTCCCTGGTTTTAATTAACCTAATAGACTGACTCAAGCAAGGTATTAAGCCTCAGAGGGTTTATCCTACCAGGAGGATTGAGGAAGTAAACCTATCACATCCATGTTTACAAACAGTCCCCACCCTCCAGCTCACCTTTTCAACATCTGCTTTTGTCACATTGATGTCAGCATCCATTTTCTCAAAATACTGCTGTGCTCGATCAGCTTCTTTGCAATCACGTTCAAACCGCCTTTTACTCTGACAAGAAAAACCAGAAACCTTCACTATGGGAAGCAAAAGATACCAAAAAAATTCATGCCTGCCACTAAAACAATCTGTTGTAACAACTGAAGGATTTTAGGGCTCTCTTGTTTACACTGGAATACATTTCCATATTAACGAACCTCAAAAAATAGAGTTACCAGAGGCACATTTTTGGTTCCATTATTCAGGCTGCTCATATTTCAGTATTTTTCTCTTTTAGCATCACTTCCCACTCTTGTAGATGAAATCATTCTCTTCCAACACTTAACCTCTTCATTTTTGTAAACGAATGAGGGAGTTACTAAGGCTAATAAATTTGCAAGTAGGATTTTTGGTTATTGATAGCCCCTTCCTATGCTCTCCTGTACTTCCAGCCTCACTTTTCATTCATCACATGAATTCCAATGTATTTATTTTTGGGAAGCAGCACTTGACTCAAGAGATGTTCCTGTTCAATTTATTTACATATTATGAAGCTGTTCAACTTTCAGTGGAATATCTGAACAGGACCCTTAGGGACTCTGCAGTTTCAGCAATGCTTAGCACACTTTTCAAGTCGTATCAAATGAAATGCTGCTTGTGATAGACAAAGAGCTCACAGAAACCAAGTGTTCTGTTAAAACTTTTTCAGGATTGCGAGTGTATTTAAGACAGCAGAGTTTTAAAAATCCCATTTCTACAACTTTTATCCATATACCTTTCTTTTTCAAATAAAATGTTTGGAACCATCTCTTTGAAAACAATAAATCAACGACTTAAATGTCACATCGGAGGAATTTGCCACTTACTGCTTCAAGTTGTTTCCAGCAAGTCTCAATGTGCTGTTGTGCCTTTCTGCCATCATGGAAGTGCTGTTTAGAAAAAGAAAAGAGAAAGAAAACATTTTGAAAAACAAAAGAACAAATAGTCAAGTATGCTCAAGAAAAAGCCCAACCAGAAATCATTCTGACAGCTGTGTTCTGCAAGGCTGGCGAATAGAGCAGGTGTGTGATGACTATCTAATGTCTCAGCAGGCTGCAGATGGATATTTGCATCAATTACAGTGGTTAGTTTGACTAAGGCTAATTAATCCCTTTAGCAATTCTACCTTGTATTGTTCACTGTATCTCATAATTATTGGTTTCCTGTATCATGAGATCTGAAGCACTTTTATCTGACGAGTATTTCTTTGGTGACAGACTGAACACTGGCTCTAAATGAAAATTTCTCTCTACATGAATTTACCAAGATGCACTTGATTGGCACATTCTAACAACTGATGTTTGTCCTGATTTTCATTCAGACTCAACAAAAAAACCCTTTTCTTCCTAGTTACTAGCTGTGTGTGCAAGGCCAGCTGCTCCTTCCTCTCAAGAGGTTTTTGGTGCCACGGGTCCCTTCAGAATCCCTCCTCTGCCACACACTGGGGGTGAGTGTGTGTTCAGAGTGAGGTGCAACACAAGTTTTAAATTGAGATGTCAGCTAAATAACAAGGAAATCCTCTCTTGACAGGTTTTTTGGAACACGACTCTTAATTACAGCTGGTTTAAGTAACAGTTCTTAGCCCTTACACAATGCTCTCTATTAATGAATCTAATCTGTATTAGAGCTCATTCCTCTGTAGAATCACAGAATGGTTTGGGAGGGAAGGGACCTCAAAGACCACCTTGTTCCAACCCCCTGCCATGGGCAGGGACATCTTCCACTATCCCAGGGTGCTCCACGTCCCATCCAACCTGGCTTGGACACTTCCAGGGATGGAGCAGCCACAGCTGCTCTGGGCAAGCTGTTCTTCCATATGCCTGGCTCCCTCAAGATCAGCAATTCATTCCAGATCATTGTATAAGTCAATGACCCAGCTCTGGGCAGGAATGGAAATGCAGACCCAGCTGACTGCTACAACAGGTTACTCCCTTCCACAAACCACCCTGTAAAGTAAATAATGAAGCAAACTGAAACAGGAAGAGAGAGGCCTTTCTTTTGTATTATTTACTGACAGTTAGTTTTACTCAGATACAGGAATGGTGTCACATAGTAAACTTGAAAAATAAAGGCCAAATACTCCCAGGTAATCCCCCTAGAATTCATGTGCTCTCACACCCAAGTGCGATCAGATTTTATGTAAATCTTAAGAAATGTGATACCTATGGTGTGTTGGGTTAAAAAAAGCTCACAGCCCAGATCATTAACCTGCTACAAAATGTCACAGTTAGAAAAATATGCCTCCAAGCCCTTTACAATTGGCAGCTCCTTGGTTTCTTGCATCTTCCACTACAGCAACTGGTATTTTCCTGTGTCAGGGGAGTGAGGGACATTTCAGAACTGCCATTCTGACTCCATCAGACATGACAGCAAAAAGCTGCAAAACTGCAATTCTCTATCATGCCATGTCCATAGGCCATAGACTCATTTAGGCTTAAAAATCACAGTGATGCTCAACACATCTACAAGAACAGAACAACACCAGGGCTACCCTGGATGCTGTTACCTGTAGTCCCAAACACAGTCTGCTAAGGAGGGATAGTCACCTTGAGCTGAGCACGGGGACATTCTGCAGTCTTATATGTCTGGATGGTGCTTATCCCCACATGAAATTTTTAAAGCAGACAAGAGAGGCCCAGAGTCAGAAATCTTTCCATCCTGGCACGTGCCATGCTCAGCTCTGGCTCTGCTCCTGCCCTCCGAGGAGGGAGCGTGTGTGGCCACTGGGCCCTGGAAGGGGGAGCAGTGACAGCCCAGCACTGCTGGGACAGCAGAGCCCTTCTCCAAACACTGCCTCACCACACTGTGACATTAAAAAACCCCTGACATCACTGTAAAACTGCTGGGTGGCAGGGAAAGGCTCCAAGTTGATTTCAGTTCCTTTTGTAGATCCCCATGTCCTTTCAACTCCGCGTGTGACAGATGCTGCCTCTTCCCTGCCAGGGGCTCCTCGTTTCAGCCTTTTGTAATTAGAGATTAGGAAAACAGTCCCAAGGAGCAACAAAAACAGTCCCAAGGAACAACTGTAATTTAACACTACATTTTTCAACATTTTGCTAATGAGCATGAAATTCATGGAAGCCTGAAGAGCAAAGTTGGAAGTAAAACGATTCCGATGTCTTCATGTTGCCTTCCCTGCTTCCACCAGCCCCCATTTGCCCCGACTTGGCCAGGGTAGGAGGGGACCTGATTTGGGAGCAGCTGGCCTGTGTGAAACCCAATACTGTCAATGACCCATAAACCTCAGGAAAACAACATGCCAGGCTCATTTAAGAGAAGACAATTGCAGAGAGGAGCTGAAGGATGAACTTGGAAACAAAAGCCTATCAGATAACAGGACTGCCCTCAGCGTGTATTTTTAAACCTTTGTAGTTGAATAATGTAATTTTAACAAGCCATCCCTGTGACTTCCAAATTTGCCTTCTCTGTAAAACAAACTGCACAAGCTTCTGGAAGTACATACTAGAAACAATGAACCCGAGCAGTGATACTGCATCTAGTTCAGATTTTGCTGCATTTTGATACTTCATTTTTTTTTTTTAGAAACACTTCACAAATGGAATGCTGAGACGTAAAATGGGCATTGAATATTATAGTGAAATATTAAATAGTGATAAATACAGGTGTATCACATCTCGAAGAGTTCAGTGAAATACTGCCTTCTTTTAGTTCAACAAATTTTTACATGTAACCCCTAATTCTTGCTGTGTTGTCCCATATATATCCTTCTTGTGAGCTAAGGCACTTCTGGTTTTGCAAATCTTTTGCCCTCAAATGGTAATTTCTGCCTTCCAAAAATTTGTTTTTATATACAGCAGCTAAGTGGAACCATCCAACTATCTGTATTTCTTCACTGGTCCAATTTTATGGGTAAGAAAAATCAAGGCACTATGGTCAAGTGATCTGCCTAAAGTCATACAGGAAGGCTCCAGTTTCCTCAAACCCTGCCCTATCTTCAACTTCTGCAAACTCATTTTCTTTACAATCCTCTTAAACAACAAATGTCCTTTACCTTCATCACCTCCCCCTCCAAAACCCCAGCAAAAATAACTCTAAGCTCAACTATTTCCTCAACAAGGTTTCAAGATACAAGTTCTAATTGAAATCAATTTCTTTGAACAAATTAAATAATTGGATATTCTACACCTGAACATTTAGCAAATCCTGTGGAAAACTACCACTCCTATCACACGCATTTCAGCAGCACACAATGATGAATTTACAATAACTGATACAATATTGCTTTCCCCTCCACAAACTTAATGCCCAAATTTATGTCCCCAATCTGGCTGTTTAAAAAAAAAAACAGAATATGAGCAAGATACTCAATTAATAAATCACACCTAAAGGGCACCAGTGAGACGTTAGCAGCAGTGTTGGTGGCTCACACGCCATGACTTCCTCCAGACTTTTCACCCATATCCACAGAATTCTAAAAACACATTAGAAATACAGTGAAGTGAAAAGTTTGGGGTGGTTAGTGTTCATTAAGGCAACCTCCCCTAAATCACCTTGAAGTCTATACTTTGCAGTCTTTGGCTAGCAAGCATTGTGGCAACTTTAAGATTTCCCTGAAGAATATTTTATTGAAATATTAAACCAACTAAATGGCTCAAAACACAGCAGCATTGCCCAAACTCAAACCACAGATGACCACAACTATCCTGTTTCCCTGTGTTAAAGTCCATTGTGTCCCGGGGTGCTCTGAACAATCCACAATGGCCACGTTTTGACTGGACAACTCCATCCATTCCAGCTCACAGGATTAACACAATAATGCAGGTTTTAGTTGATCTCACGAGAGTTCACAGAATCAGTTTGGAAAAGATCTCCGAGATCAAGTTCAACTCATGACCAACCACCATCATTTCCACCAGACCTGAGTGCCACTTGCAGTCTTTCCTTAAACACTTCCAAGGATGGTGACTCCACCACCTCCCTGGGCAGCCCAATCCAACCCTTTCCATGAAGAAATTCTTCCTGGAATTCCAAAATTCAGTTGTTAAGACTTGAGATACTTTCATCAGAGTATTAAGTCTCTCACATGAGGAGTGTGGATTAACTCAACCTTTTAAAAGCTTCTGTTACATTCCAAAAACTCACAGCTCAAGGAACGAGCTTTTCCCTTTGCAAATGCAGCCATCAGGATTGGTGTGCTCCCCTCATTGGGATGCTGCCTGTGTCTGGAACAGCTGGGGAGCAATCCTGGCTGCTGTGCAATCAAAGACAAACCTCCCATTGACTTTTGTTGGGCTCAGATTTCACCCGTGTTGATCAAAAGCCCGGGAGCAGCGAGCGAGGGACCCACAATGCAGAGCCTGTTCCTGCCAGCACTGCCACAATTAGGAGCAGCAGGATATTTTTGCAAAACTTCCTTGGTATGCACGAGGGTTTACACAGCCCCAGAGCTCACCCAGCAGACAACAACAGCTTGTTAGAAGATGCATCTTATCCTTTTTTTCCTGACCTTTTGAGAGGAGCAGAAGAGAAGATGTTGCTAAAAGCATCTGATGAAGGACAACACATTCCAGTATTTTTGCTGAGGAGTTCCTGGACAGTTTTAAATGAAAGAATTGACTGAAATATGTAGATTACCAGCATGACAACAGGGATGCTTAGGCTCTTTATAAACTGATTATGTGAAACCTTTTAAAAAAAGGCTGTAATAAGACAGCCTTGTTTTTCTTTAACAAACGGGAGTTGATTACATGGTTAAACTTAAGACTTGTACATCTATAATATGTTTGTATTAGAAAAAAATCAGAAAAACAGTCTTAATTTATATGCATAGCATATGGTTCATTTAAAAACATCCTTTTCAAGAATTTTCAAAAAATCTAAGGCAAGGTTGCTTCATTTTCTTTTCTATTTACATATGAGATAATATAACAGACTGAAAAAAGTTACCTTTGGCTTCTGTAACAAGTACTCCCAGCTCACACTGATAATAAATATAAATACAGTACTTCATCCTCCAATTCAAACTCTTATCTCCATTTTTGTTACAAGTGATTTCTAAAATAATGGTTAGTGATTAAAGCACACCAGAGACGGAAATAAGAGAACACTATTTTTTCCTCTATTTTCTCAGCAACATTTGCAAAAAGCCTTGTCAAATGTTTTTCTTTTCCTGGCTGCAAAGACAGGAAACAGTCTCCTCCAAAGAAATCTTTGTTTCCAAAAATAGCAACATGTTCTTGAGGTCTTATCTCCCTCAGTTGTAGTAAGAGGAGCATAACAGTGAATGTTGACATGAAATTCATGACTATTTTAACACATATTCATCAGCTACTTAATATTGGTGCATAACCCTGTTCTCCTTTGCAATATCCATAGGAAATTATTCTTAACATGTACTTAACTTGGTCAAGCCTAGAACAAGTTATACAAATATCTGTTCAAGGTTGAACTTAATTTGATTGACCTATCTGCTCCTGAGGTGCATTCCAAAGAAATTCCATTTAATAAGCACCATGAACCAAAGCTTTCCAAGCTTCAAATTGAAGACCAGCTGCACATGACAACCTGAAGTAGATGCCCCTGTTGTTACTGAGCTGTAAGAACAGAATGATGGATGGGGTTTGGAGCAACCTGGACCAGTGGAAGGTGTCCCTGCCCTGGGCAGGGAGTTGGAATGACACCATCTTTAAGGTCTCTTCCAAACCATCCTGTGACTCCCTGGTGATTGGGACAAACCTAAAAGACACTGTGGCAGTAATATTTATGGTAATTTGTTATTTTCATGCTACATATGAAAGATATGAAAGTCCTTATGTTGGGAATTGGAACTCAGAACTTCTTCTCAGGCACAGAGACAATTCTGCAGCTTCCAGTACAACTTCATGGCAGCAGAGCTAAGGGATCCTCAGGAACATTCTGCTGCACTGGCCAGCTCTTGGAGAAGTCCTGCTGAACCATCTGCCTTCAGGGCAGCAAGGCCAGCAGGCCTGGAATCAGTGAGCACACAGATCATGTTGGGAGACCATGTACCCTCCTCCAACCCATCCCTAGGGACGAATCTTGTCCTTAAAAGCTCACTGGAGCCCAAGTGCTCCACAAAAGCAAACCTAGAGTTTTTCAAATGGAGAGTCTTCATTACTACTAAAAACCATGGTGTGAAAAGCTGTTTGTGCTTTTATATCCTTCAGTGAAATTTAGAGCTGCCACCACTTCTCATTCCCAGCTTTGTCACCAAGCTTTCCTTCCACTGATCCACAGTTAAAAGATGTGATTTCAAATGGTCTGTGACATTCCTGTGTAAGACTTGCACTACAAAAACTAGAAGATGTGCAAGTTAATGCCTCAATATGCAAGGAAATACTTTTAGCTGTATCCATATCCCTTCATGCACACATTCACCTATGTGGAAGTATCAAGACCTGCATCAGATATATAAAATATTAAATGCCAGCTAAAACACCAGCTGAACGTGCCCACATGTACCACAGGCTTGGATGAACACCATTCTCCACAGTTAACACATGCACTACTCATCTGCCTTTATTGTTGCTCTTTCTTTTCAGGCCAATCTCTGTGGCTGTATAGGCAGAACACAAAGGGAAAAGTACATCCATGGCCAATGCTCAACCCCCTCACCCTCAGGCATCTCTCAGTCATGCACTGAGCAGGAAATGTTACTGTTCATAGAAGACATCTCTCATCTTGTCCCTCTAAAGGGCTCTTGCTGTGCAGAGCAATATTCAGGCTAATTCACAGAAAATGGAATTACATTTGTTAGTAAACAGATTTTGTTTTCCCAATCTGATTCCTTCATGTGGTAAACAGAAGCCAATTTATTTATTTGGACTATCATTTCATAGTTCAATGTACCCATTCAAACTGGGAAGAGCAGGATATGAAGTACAGTGGTCTCAACTTTGAATCCTGCCAAATCCAAAGGTCACATTATACCTTTAAGTTGGATGGGATATTAGTATTTGTTTTCCACACAAAAATGCTTTGGAAACTTCCATAATAAGCACTTGCTTTTTCCCCTCACGGAACAGCCCTTCACAGCACCATTCCATGATAACACACCAATATTTAACACAGCTTCATTGCATTTGTGATCCATAATTTGCTAAAAACCAACAAACACCCCATAAGAACACATAGAATTTATTATTATCTTTCCTAAATAACTTTCTGCATTCTTAATATTTTTTTTTTTGATAATTACCACTTAACACTCTACTGGTACAATTAAACAAAATACAGCTGAAATAACTCACAAGAAAGAGGATGAATATTTAGGGTAGGACTGTTGTGCAGTGCATTTATCAAGCACAACATAATCTCCCATCAACACCTTCATATTTAGATTAAAAGTAAGACCTTCACTCCATTAATAGGGCAATGAGCTGGAAGTGGGTTAGTCACAAAACAAGAGCTGGGGAAAGCTTGGTTTAAATTGCATCAATCTGAAGTTTGGCAAATCACTTCCTTTCACTTTCACTCTTTTCCTTTTTCCCAACCCCTTGACCATTGGTTTGTCACTTCTGGAAGGCAGCAATGTCCCTCTGTGCCCCTGCAGCACAAAGCACAGCTGTGCTCCAAACACACACAGACCTTGAGGCACATCCAAAATGCAACATGGAAAAATCCATTGTGCTCCTGACAGGGCCATGTGCTGCCATCCTGCCTCACGCCTGCTCCACACCAGGAGAAATCCTCTGGAAAAACCACAGGGCTATTTGCAGAACAGGGCACTATTCAGAATGAGTGAACGTGACAGAATTCCTCCAATTATTTACTTTTCATCAACACCTGAGAGCCTACAAGAAACAGAAAGTCCTCTGACAGGCACCCCCTGGATGAATGCACACAAGGAGGGTGCACATGCTGCACACCATAAAGAACCAGACCTGTTTTGCCCCCATGGTAGCCATAAGGATTCATTCATTCCCTGTTCCCCTTCTATCCCCACACAAAATGGAATGTATTGACATCAGGTAAATTCTCTCCCAACCACAGAATCCCAGGGCTGCACCAGTTCAGGCTGTAGCAAAGCCCTTGGCTTCTACTTGACTTTCATGCTTGATTGTATGGAGCCAGTCCAGCCCCAAGGGGAGGTGGAGGTAGAGGTGAGAGCAGCAGCAGTAATAAGAGGGATAGTTCATGACTCCCAAATACATTTTTAGCAAAGCTGCCATAAGCAATGGCTACACAGAGCAGCTGCTGCCAGAGGAGGCCATGAATCAGACCTAGTTTGTGACCAGAGATCTAAATCAGAACGGCCCCAGGAAATAATTCTTGAATTTCTATCCAAATTAGAGAATTGAAAGGTTTCCTCAGCCATAGTTGGGTCTATAAATCAAGCTATGTCCTGGGAAGCCTTAAGGGAAAAAAATAAGCCAACAAACAGAAATTTTCAATGGTTGTCTCAGTACATTTCCAACCTAGAAGCATATTACATATCAGTGCTTGTGAAGTAAAGTCCAAACACTCCTCTTGACATGACAGAATCACCACCTTACCTTTTGTCAAAGACGGACAAGATTAAGACCCAATTTTGTAATACTGCAGGTCCTCTAGCTCAAACTTGACACCTTTGACAGCTACCCCAAAGTAAGGCTTTGGTGACATTGGGGTGACATGAAGCATGACTGCAGAAGCAAGTTCTTTCCCTGAGCCACTCAGAGATGATTCCCACCTCATTTGTGTGAGTTGATGACATCTTCCAACAGCAAAGGGGAATTCAGTCACAGGCATCTAACCTCAAAAACCTCAAGAGAAAGATGTATGGGCCATGCCCTTCACACAACACAGAACTGAAATGTCAGCTTTTAAGCAGCTAACAAGGACCCTGAGGTTGAGAATTTCTCCTGGGAGAGCATGGACACAATAAGATCAAGAGAATACAAGAAGAAGTTCAAATGAGGAACTGCACTATAGAGTTTCACTTCGCTGGGCAGCTGGGAAGAACTGAAACAACACAAGGAGTTCTCCCTCTCACTGTGTGAAAAGCAGGCAGGGTGTGTACCTGACTTCAGTGACTGTGAGGGCAAAACAACTCATTTGGTACAGTGACAACATTGAGAGTAATCCTAAGGAAGAGGAACGTGTAATATGATACAGTCATTGATTCACCTTTGTTGCTAAAGCTATTCAAATTTCACACAAGGAGTCTTTGCCTGATTTTTCTGTAACCACCTTCTCATGGTCAAAAGCCATCATGCAACAAAGCACAGGATCTGAAAAAATGTAAAGGTAACCCAGAACTCTCCCAAGCTCAGAATCAGACCAGAGGAAAAAGGAGCTCTCTGTCTTTTGAACAACAGCACCTTGCACATCATCCCACTTGTCCAACCTGCACACTTGTCCTGTCTGCTTTTGATTAGTTGCTTCTTTCCTTATTTTCACCACTAGCAACTATCTTTTATAGAAAAAACACTACTTAGGCAGCCATCAAGCACACCTTTCAGAGAGCCAAACAACCCCAACATATGTATAATTTACATGCCAAATGAATTTTATCCAGCATAAAACCAATGTAAGGCATGATACAGTATCAGTTCTGCACCACTTACAGGCCAGGGGCTTGCACTTGTCAAGGAAAACCCAAGAAGTGATTTATTACTGTGTGACTCTGATCATCTGCTGGTGTAATTCCACTTGAATCAATAGAACTAAATGAGCATGAAAACAGAGCAGAGCAGGCAGGCACCAACCCTCATGTGTTTAAAGATCACCAGCCACGCTCATTGCCCATGACTCCAGCAAACACTCCTGTGCATCAAAGAGGAAACAGAAGCTGTATTTAGAGATTTTTGCAAAAATTCTTCTCTGAGAGGGTGCTGAGACCCCAGAACAGGCTGCCCAGAGAAGCTGGGGCTGCTCCATCCCTGAAGTGCTCAAGGCCAGGTTGGACAGGGCTTGGAGCAGCCTGGTCAAGTTATCCGTGCCCATGGCAGGGGGAGAATGGGATGAGCTCTAAGGTCCCTCCAAACCCCATTTGGATTTGCCTGACCACTTTCTGCTGGACTTCAGCTCATCTTTCACACATTTATACTTATGACACCTCTCTATCATTTCCATCTTCCAAGTGGGTAAGTACCACGAAAAGAGCAAAGGTGTTTATCTACCACAGCCATGCTGAAATCACTGGAAATTTGTACCATTTTACAGGTATTTGGATATCTGAATGACTTAATTCAAGACTCAGTGGACAAGAATGTGGGTCTCCAACTCCTACACATGGGCCCAGCCCCAGGAGTGGCTCATTCAAATGATTCTTTGGACCTGGAGCACAGCAGCTGATGGCAGAGCAAGCAATAAGCAGGAGAACTCTGCCAACAAAATTTCTGGAAATACCAAGTCATTCGTTAATTGATATCATAAAAGGTTGTGCCGAAGCTGCAGCTCTCTGTGATATTTACACAACAACCACCCTTCCCTCCTGCAGATCTCAGCAGGATCAATGCTTTTACACGATGAAATGAGAGGCTATGTATGAAAAATGCCTGAGGGCGGGAACAGTTTCCTTTTCAACACCATTTTCTCATAAATGAGAAACCTACAGGAACCAGACAAGGATTCCTAATTCATATAAGCTTCTATTTATGTTGCAAGAACAAACAAACTGTGACTGACAACTGTTTTCTGTTAAAGGCCAGTAATTATCAGCAACAGCAGGTAAATAGACTCAATTGCTTTTTGCTGTTCCCATGTTCTTATCACTAGGTCAATATTAAACTGATTTTCCTGTCATTCATCCATTACTTATATGAGCCATATTTACTAGAAAAGTTTACAAGCAAAACAAAAACCCAATAGTTACTGCTCAAATTCTTTACAAGAATTATTGCAAGCACTCTTTCATGGTACTTAAAATGTCTAATAGATATTCCAATCAACTTATGTGCCCATGTAATTGAAAAAATAGGTAAAACCATTAGAGCTGACAGAAAAGTGCCATACTAGAATGCTGCCTTTTTCTCTTTTTTTTCTCTCTCCTTTTTGCACAGATCCATGCTGGATACAAGGTCACGGAGGGGCTGAGAAAACATTCTCATCACAGCTATATGTAAAACAATCTTTCATGCTGTCCCTGGAAGATTACACACCATTCTGCAGATTAAAGTTATGTCTATATATTCCTTTCCTCCGTTGACAGAATTATCATTCTAATGCTATACTTAGGAAAAGGTGGTGATTTCCAGGGCTCTGGTCCCACACAGCACCTCAACACATGCTTAGTGTTTAGTGGGACTATTTATAAATGTCTAAGTTCTGCAGGAGTATTTTTGCACTTTCCAAAACAGACCAACAGTTTGGAAATGAAATATAATGCCCTGATGCTGCCTTTGCACTTTGCTTAGTCATTTTATACCTGCTCTGTGAGTATTTGCAGTGCTTAGAATCCTTCCTCTATGCTCACACATCCAGGACACAAAAGGGTTCAAGGCAAGGAAGGAAATCACATCTCAACTATCCATTTTTCAGAGCTGGTGATGTGCAAATTAATCAGCTTTGAACATTCCCTGTAGCAGGCACATAAGTCCCTAAAGTAGTAGCTGAAATAGAGCACTAACATAAAGCTATTAATTCTACCAGTCTTGAAGGACAACAGGTTGAAAACCACATTCCCCACCTTCACCAAACAAGACACACCCCTTATTTCTTATTAGAATATCTTTTTTTAGAGTCCCATTGACCAGATCTGTCTCAGAAGCACAAAAATGTGAATCAAAATCCAAATAATTCTCTCAATCAGCCTCAGCACATCAGTTCCTCTCTTTATTTCAGGCTTTACACCGTGCTGCTGGACTCTTCCCTAGGCAAGCTTTTGGTTAACAGAGCCCTAAGCACAGATGGGTCTCTGGCCTTATTTAGCAGGGATCCTCCTGCAGGCATTGCTGTCTGATTTTATAACATTTGATTCAAACGGTTCAGCGACTTGGCCAGGGCACATAACCCACTTCTTTAATGCTTGCTTCATTAGCACAGCTCATCTTTTTTTAACTACAAATAAATCTCACTTAACATTGAACTCCACTAGCACTAATTAGCTGTCTTAAATAGCAATTCATTGTGAATAATAAATAAAAAAGGATCGATTACCGATTTCCTCTCCTGTTTCAGCTCCTGCACGTAGCGTGTTAACTCTGCAGTGATCAGAGAGGTCATGTTCTCTGAAATCACCTCGTGCTGTCCAGCATAGTCATTCATTTCATTTAAAGTGGCTAGGAAGGCTCTAGTTGATGTGTACCTGCAAAGGATAAAAATGCATTTTGCTTTTTAGTCCCTTTCTTTTCAGACACACTGCAAAGGGAGGTGGGATCCTCCTTAAACATTTCGCATTGCTATAAATTAGCACAGATTCACTGGAAGGAATTTCTCCAAAGGAAGCCTGACCCACACACTGACAGTTGTCTGATAAATCTATCTCAATTTAGACAGTTTGACACTGGCTCTTAAAGTATCACCACTTTAGAGTGCCGTGTTCTTTATCAGCACAGCTCTGGGGCTTCAGTTTTCTAATCTCTACTCACCAAACATTTCTATTACTCTTTCAAGTCCTACAGCTCAGTGCAGAGTCATCAGCATATCCTACCTGGCAAAATCCTGTCTAAGCAAGCAAAATTTTGGCCAGCATAGCCTAGAAAAGAAAGTTTTTCATAATGTAAATTTGATTTAAATCAGATATAGTTTATAAAGTTTTCAAATAAGTAGAGAGTTCACTAACCAGGTGTTCATTGTCAACCCATATTTTTTAGTACCTTCCATCATAAGGTTAATTTTTTCATATCAAATAATCTCCCATACAGCATTCCATGTATTATTGAAAAGAAGAAACATCTGTGCACACAAATTTTGAAACAGCAGATTGTGTCACTGGTATATTCAGCCCAGTGCCAACAGAGCTGCATTTAAATATCACAGCTGGCCATGCTGGACAGCTGGAAGCCAGTAGCAAGACACTACTACACTAGAAAAACTATTGTTGTTATTGGTATTATTGTTATTACCATTATTCTAATTCTAAAATAGTAGTGGCCTGCACTGATCATCACCTAAAGGTGAAAAATCAAAATAAAGATGGAGGTATTTGGAGGAAATAGAATGGAGTGGTATGAGTAGGGATGAAAAAGGCATCAGATGAAAATAAAAACAGGAGAAACTAAAAAGAATAGACTAAAAGGGACTAAAACATAATCCAATACAAATAGAAACATCCACAGTCAAGATGTGAAATGAGAGAAATCCCAGTTGCAAAAAAATCCCAAGGTATAAAAGAGAGAGACTGACAGAGAGCTTGAAAAAGCTGATTTTTAGCCAGGTTGTCTCCAAGCAGCATCTGAGGCACCCAAAGGTCACATGACAAATCCCCAGACATTGTTTTGAGACATGAAGTAACTACACTGAGGTGAACACTGTTTTTATAAAGGGCAAAGGATGCACAGGATCTTCTGTGCCACATCACATAGAATCATTTAACTCCAATATCCTTTTTCAGCAATGAAGGATGTGTCAAAACCCATTGTAGTAAACTGAAAATACCCATTTATGGTAGAGCTATCCAAAGGCAGATTTATTCCTAATCCTGGTACAGACCAAAACAGCCTCTCTGCTGGTAACATAATCTTCCTTGTGTAAATACCAGTATCTCAGGAAACAATGGCATAAATAACTGATTCCCAAACAATGTTACTAAAAATAAATTAAAAAGCAAGCAAAAATGCTGTTATCTCTGTTACACAAGCCACTGGAGTAGCTGTATAGAGCAGCTTGGGGGGCTGACCCAAAAATCTGTATTAATATAATCATCCAGTTGGACCCATACCCAAACTCTTGAAATATGTCAAATTTCAAAGTCAAGGGTTTGAGGCTGCTGCTGGGCTCTCCAGAGGCAGAGCAGCCCCCTGAAACACCAGGCTGAGGGTCAGTCCCTGCCATGCCTTCCTTCAGAGCTGCATTACAAAACACTGACATTGTGAAACTCCAGGGTCACAGTGCTCGAAGGGAAAAGGTTCCTGCTCTGGCTTAGAGTCTGTTGGGAAGCTCATTTTCTAGAAAGTTCTCCTTAAAGAATATCTATTCTCCCCAAAGGGCAGGAGTGTTCTGTGGTGTCTCATCACCTTGTTGCTCAGAGGAGGAGCTGAGCTCTCTGCTGCTGCCTGCAAGCACAACATCAATCCCCTGCCACGGGGACACAGGTCTGAGCAGGTGACTCAAAAACAGACAGGTGAGGCTGTGCCACATCCTTTAACAACAGCAAGCCCCAGGATACTGGGAGTACAAACCTCCACCCTGCTCTGCAGGAACCACTGTGGTGTTAGAACGTTACCCCTTTTGTGAGTTACTAATCTGTGTTGTCAGCCTGTTTGAGTAATTTAATACTTACACAGAGTGCTTGAGTTTCATGCTAAAATTAACAACTGTTCCTGCTCCTGCTGAAAGCAGATATGAATTTGGTCGTTCACTTCAAAGAGCCAGGATCAGTCTGGCTTGAAGGTTTTAAGGCACATTAAAAAAACAAATGAAACAAAAACCCCATCCCAGGCATCCAGAAACTGCAACATAAGGGAACTGAGTAGTTACAAGCCAAATCCACTCCTTAGCATCTACCACATAAGCCTGTTTCTGCATCTGTGACATCTATATTCTTACACTTGAGTTTAAAATCTTGGGTTTACAAGTCAAATCCTAGCTGATGACCCAAACTTTGCCATTCCTCCATCAATGCATGCTCACCCAGCAGGGGATCATGAACGTACCTGTATTCTTCCTCCTCTTTGGAGTTCTTCTTGGGTTGGTATTTCTTTGAAAGATTCCTAAAATTAAAAATACAGATATATAAAATAATTTTTTAAAATATCCTTTGAAGCTTACTGATGATGTTTAGCTGCACACACATTCTGTGAGGCTAGAGTTTTTATCTGCAGTGAGCAGACACCTTTCCTGAAGCATGACTATAATCAGGCTTTGATTGTGCTGGAGTAACAACCCTAAGAATGGGCTGCACAGTGCTCCAGTCTGTAACTACAGCAAAGCAGAAGATTCTGAACCTAAGAAGCTGCTAAATTAAGGTCATGAAGTCAATACACCTGGGCTGTGGTTCTGCTGATGCACAGATCTCCTCCACCTGATCTAGAGGAGATGCTCTTTCAGAGTAGGAGTCACCCCAGGAAAGGCAGATCTGAAGCAGGCAATGACACTCTTGGCCAGGCAGGTTTGCCTGCCTTTTGCAGGATGATTAGAAGGCAAAAAAAACTTCATAAAGCTGTGGGAAGCTGCACTGAGATAGCAAAAGGGGGATCATTTTGTGATTATCAACTAATGCTGGGGGAAGTGTGACATTTGATTATCCTAATTAGCACAGATGATTGCATCTCATTATCCCCCAGCCAACTACTGATTTAATTTTAAAACACCAATATGCTCTTGGAGTGATTGTATCTTAAATAAGAAACCTGAACCTTGCTGTGAGCACATGTGACAGTAATTGTATGGTTTTCATTGCCCCACAAGGCTCTCATCAGCAGCAAACCCAGGGATTTGTGAGGGTGTGCTGCCCACCTGCCCCTTGGTGCACCTTGCTGGGATCAGCATCACGATGCACATTGCACACCACAGAGCTGACCAATCTCACAGAGCAATTTTAAGGCCTTTTCAGTGCCCCTCTGTCCTAAACTGAGCCCTATTACTCTGTTCCCTCTGGCAGCCTCTCACCCTATTGGAAAAGGGAAGCCATTTGGTTTAGTTTTACAAGGTTGTTTCAGTGATGAAGAACAGAACACAAGGAATATTGATGGAATCATTGTCCAAAGGAGGACTGAGTTTTATCAACTTATCCATGCCAAACTCTTTGGAGAAGTCCCAGAATACATCAAGTTGTAAAGAAAGTGTTTTTTTCAGAGGTGTAACCCATTCCCTGCTGATGCTGGTTTTATTGCTGACTTGGAGACAGCAGGGCCTCCCATCTCACATTTCTTATTCCTTTTGTTCTCCTCGAGGAATTAAGGAGCATCTGCCCCAACAGAGGAGTAGCCAGAACGCTGGCAGATTTGCACAGACAAACATGTGTTCCTCAAAATTTAAGTATCTCAACTGGAAGGGATCCAAATGAGTATCTCCCTCTCAGTCTGTGCCTTCTCTCCAAGAACATGCTCTGAAAAAATGAGCTTCTCTAGTTCTGCAGCTTCCACCTAATGCCAGCATGGGAAGGGTTCTGCAAACTGTTCTGCATGATGAAAATAAATCTTACAGCACCCTTTGTATGCCATGGGAATGCCTCCTTCCATGCACCAGCTTGAAGGGGAAAGGAAAAACCACAAGAAAACAAGCACAGAAGGCTACAGCAATAAGGCATTTTCACACAGTAAAAACTCCATCTCCCTGGACTGTCATGCTGCCCAATTAATTCTGACACACACAGCAACTGGCTTCCTGTGAGTCTTTAAAGGTGCAGAAATGCTACAGAGCTGAGACAAAAAAAAATCCACAGTCTGCTTTCACAGACAAAAACCACTTACCAAGGATTAGCATCTGGGTTAAACACTTCATTATCTTCTATGCAATTTACACAACACACAAACTGAGTCTACATATTTAAGTTCTCAATTTTTTTTTCCCCTTCTCTAAAAATCAGATGTAGGGGTTTAACCAGGTACACACAAAAACTCCCACAAGTGATAGTGAATCCAGAAGTATTGCTGGAGTCCAGCACGTCCTGGTGCAGTGTCACCACCAGCACTGCCCAGGTTGGAGCTCAGGGAGCAGTGACAGTGACACCTTCAGTGCTAACAGTGATTAGAGGGGGAGCTAACACATAATAGAGATCAGCAGTAAAGCACCAGCTCTGGAAAGGTTCTCTGCTGCCCTGAGCACCCATCCCCACGAGTGTTTCTATCTGCCTTTCACTCTGCTTCATTTTTTCTGCCTTTCCAGCTTATTTCTCTGCTCCCTTGTTTCAACTTGGGTGACAAATGTGAGAGAAAGAGATGTCAGACATCAGGGGTTCTGATTCTCAGATTATCCTGACACCTGAAGCATTTTTCCCAACACATTTTCCTCGAGGCTATCTATCCATCATCACATTAGGCAAGGGGTTTTGACACCCTTTGTGATGCTCTGAGTGCCTGTGCTGCAAGGGAAGTGACAAGGACACAGCACCTCAGCACTGGGAGCACAGCATCCAGCACATCAGTGTCCCATGGAAGTCAAAATACTTAAAATAAGCATTCTACCATAGTTTCTACATCCTTTCCCTCCCAGCCTAGCTTAATGATTCAATAAATATAATGCAAAACAATTAAGAAAAATAACCATGTCACATCTGAAATGGGCTCTCAAACCACTGGGCTAATTGTAAATGGTGTGTAAAAATTATTATTTATTATTTACATTATTTATTACCTAAAATATTACATATATATTTGCACAATTATAAAGAAGAAGAAAAGAAGCATTTTTAAATAGAAGAAAATTGAACTTCAACAGATGACCAGGCTGAGATGTAGATTGTCAGAGAGGAGAAATACCTGGTTAGGGAACCCAGGGATGGAACAGAAAATACAAGTTTCACAGAAGGAAATAAATTACAGCAGCTTTATTTACACTACAAAATTGAGTTACATCCACAGGACTACCTTGAGTTAACCTGTCCTTTTTTAATAGCATTTTCTGCATGTTATGACATGCAGTGATGAGACGCAGCCCTTTTAAACCAAATGGATGTGGTACAAAAAAAGGTTTGCACCAGGCTTAAGGACACTTATTAAATAAAAGCAGATGCATGATTTATTTTTCGTTTTTAATGTCCAGCACTGTTTTACCTCAACAGTTGACAAGTCTACATTTTTGTTTTTTTCTTTTATACATCTAACTTCTTAGATGCCTGCAAGCAGCCCTGTGTTTAAGAGCTCCTTGGGGACAGATCTATTTGTCCTCAAACCATAAAAAAATACAGAGAGGCAAGAAACAAATTGACCATGTGTTTTTTTGGAAGTCTAGGACAGAATAAGAAATCAAGCTCAGGAATTCATAATTTCTACATGGTCACAAGTAAAACAATCTTTCACTTCCATTTACATGTTGTTTGTGTGTTTATTTTCATCATTAAGCTCTTTATACCTGGAATTTGTCATCCTGAATACTCCAGTGACTCTAATGCAGGATTGTCCCTAAGACAGGCCAGCTCACCCAGATACTCTGCTGGCCTTTCCCAGTCCAGTCATACTCTCTTTGTTCCAGCTCATTTTGCCTCTGTAATTCAATCTCTGCTCCTCTCCATAGGATGTGAGCAATTTGTTCCTGCACGAGTCATTTTCTATTTCCTGCTTGTCTGAAGCAGAAACCCCGGGGAACCCTCCTGGCATTCCCCTGGGAGAGCACACAACCATCAAGGCAGGGATTTATCTACTACCAGCTCCTCATAAATCACAGGCCATTGTACATCTCAAATCCACTCGAACACAAGCAAATTCTGGGTGATTTTTTTTTTAAACAGACACTGTGTTAGATACACAGATCAACTGAAACCTCAGATACCATCTCTTTAAAACTTGAGAGGATGGAAAGAGCTTTGAAGATTTATTATCACCATGCAAATAAAAGGTGAGTTTACTGAGGGGTTAGGAATAACTATTCCTGCTCTCCCCCTCCCAGTTAACTCCAGCACTTCCAGTTTAGAACTGGTCACTGGTGGCTGCCAACAATGTTGTCCCAGGCAGCAGCAGGATCCCCTGTGTGCTTTCCTCCCTTCTAACCCCTGATCACTTCTCAGTTTTTTCCACCTTACTGGGAAAAGCAAGGTGATTTCTACTCCTGGGGGAGGGTTCTTAGCACCTCTTCCCCAGGACCTGACCTCAAGGAAGAATTTTTCTGTGTCTGGCTAACACATACTCATCTCTGTCCACAATCAAAGCAGACATGGACAGGTAGAAAGCACCCAGCAGGAATTATTTGAGATTAATTCACAAAGATCTCTGCTCTCATCAGGAGACACCTCAAAAGGTTGTAAAACTGTAATTCAAATCTCAGGCTGTAACCTTCTTAACTGCATAGGAAAAATTACCAAGGGCTGGGGCTGACTTCTGACCTGCAGCTCCTCCCCATGCACGTTCAAAAAGGGCCTGTCTTAGTAAAAGAAAACCTAAACTTCACCTAACAAATGATCATTATTCTGTTGCATTCTTAAACCCTTCAGCATTTTTGCACAGCAGCCCCAATTTCATGGAAAACATTACAGTGCTGTCCTCCAAGCCTGAGCCATTAATCATGCATAAACTGTGAGTAAGCCCTAGTGTGCTGCTGAGCCACAATAACCTCTTTTTGCAAAACATATGATTACTAGTAGATATAATACAACAGGATCTTAAATTAACTTTTACTTTCCAATCTCTAAATTAAAGCTATTTTCTAAAAGCCATTATTATAAACAAAATCACCACTGATTACAGACTCTGAAGAGATGCAACTCAAAAATCCAGAATTTTACATATCAACTTACCTAAGCTGCTTTGCATAGCTGAGTTCAATCTCTGTTCTTTCTTTTACAAACTTGATGTACTTTTCCAGAACATCAATACCCCACTGTGTGTGTTTTTCTAAGTTGTCAAACTGGTCCTGCAATGAACAAAAATAAAATAAAAAAGAAGAATAGTTTAGCCTCATTGAACACAGAGAACTAAAATTAATTTACAAAGGGAGTATCACCATACAGAAGGTGCTATTAATATTTTCCATTACCAGTTAGATACTTTTAGAGTGAGACAGGTTTTTAATCAACAGAAATGTGTATTTTAACATGAGCCCAATTCAGTAACATTCTTCATTACTCATTTCTGAATCAGTTTCATTCCAGAAATACTGGCAATTCTATTAAATACCATCTTCTGATATAAAAACATACTTAAATGTAGGATAAGAAATAGATACTCTAGACAGTATTTTGTTTTACTCTGATGAACTAATACAAGTTCCATGAATTTAGGATCTACTCCTAATTAATAATTCTGATTTTCATATGAACACTGTAGATTTAAACTCCAGCTTAGTCAGTGCTATGAATTTAAAATGTTATTCAAAACAGTTATTCTTTTTACAGAGCAGCCTTCAGTTCCTCTGTAGCCTGTTTTGTACTAAAACAGACGACACAATGCTTCCCAAAATGACATAAGCTATGTTTTCTGGAAGTTTTCTTGTCCACCTCCATTTATATACAGATACTACTTTGTTCCTCAAATATTGTTGCCCTCAAAAACAGTCACACATGTTTTCAATAAAAAATCAAGAACATTCCACAAGTCAGTCTGGGATTTGCAAATGCCAAGAAAAATTAAGCAACTCTAAATCCAAATTAATTATCTAAGCCAGTTTATTACTATCTGCAGATTTCAATTATAATCACTTTATTTTTCAAAACTTGATTACTTCAACAGCACCCAAATTCCACAATCCATTCCACACAGCTTTGCAGAAGTTACTGTTTCTGCAGTACTTGAAATACAGTTTTTAAACTTCAATACATTGAATACTTATTCTGACAGACATACAGTGCAAAATAAACAAGGGCTTTAATATCAGCCTGACTTATTTGGCATCAGGTTCTATTACGGACCAAGGAAATTACAGAATAAATTTGTACAATCCACAAATTAGATTGACCACATTTTCCAAAAAGCCTACGTACAGCACTAGATTTGGGTGAGATGCTGAGCTGCCACTACCAAAGATCGTGACACAAATGATGGTTCTCTGTAAAAGATTTGGCCCTGTGACTCAGTTTGCAGAGCTATCAGTGAGTTACAAAAGCCACACAAGCCCTCTCCCTTTAGACACAGAGCAGAAAAATAACTGAAAGCTACAACAAAGCCTGGCTTGTGAATATGTTGCTTTTATCAAATCCCACTTTCTGCTCTGCAGCACATCTGGCTGTGACAGAGAGTTGGTTACACTGGTGGCAGGAGGGACTCTGCCAGCCTTGAACACAGCAATGTACACAGGGGCTAATAAAGAAAATAAACCTGCTGATAAAACTGCTTAGCTCTAATTTGAAGGGGAGAAATAGGAACCAAGAAGAGAGTTAAAACCAGCAGGTAAAACACGTGGAATAGGACACACAGGGTTTGTGCATTGTGTGTTTGCTCTGGTTTAGCATCAGCTACTATTTCAAACCAAGTCAGCCAAACCAGACTAGGTTTCAAATTATATTATGTCAGTTTTAGTCAATTAAAGAGGCACTGGGGGCAGAACAACAAAAAGGTAATAGCACAAAGTTACAAAAATAGTAAAGAACTTCTAAGTGCTCCAGGACTAAGTGCTTCAGAATCTATGAGAAAGGGTGACTGAAGTAAAAAAATTCAAACTACACAGAATAAAAGCCTGACTTCCAGCAATATAAATCACCCCTGAACCAGTGTAGCATCAGTCACTCAGAAAGAGGATGCATGTATTCTGCAGAAAGGGAATACACAGATTAAAAAGATACATGTTTGTATATATACAAATCTTGATTTCAGATAGTCTCACAGCTGGGCAGAAGGCAAAATCAGGGGTAAGGATGGTTCTCCTCCTGCCAGAGGGCTCAGCCCAGCCTGGAGTCTGATGCCAGCACAGAGAGGCACCTTCTGCTTTGCTTCAAATATACCTCTCCATCTCTGGGATTATTCTGGAGTCAGGAGAGTAATGCAAACATGGCCTTTTTAAGGTTTCTGATAAAGAGGTCTTCTAGCTCTCCCACACCCTCCTCTTCCACAATTTACATTTAACATAAACACACGCATATAAAATAAATACCCCATGGGGAAGTCCATTAGTCATAAGTTTACATGGATTCACACACTACTGATTGAGAGAAGGGAAATCTTAGGCAGGGAAATTCACTCTGTAATCCCTGTAAGCAAATTTAACCACCTTTATCAGATCATATTTGTACCAAGAAACTAGCTTATTATCTTATTGTGACCCCATCCAAAGAGGAAAGGGTCAAGGTTTCCCAGAGAAAAGAATGCCTTTCAAGGAGATCCTGCCCTTCAAGACAATCCAGATTTCAAGATGGAGCAGGTTCACCCTGAAAAGGCAACCCTGGTGGTGGCTTGTCCAAACCTCCCACCATCATCCCACCCTGAATCAATTCTCAGAGCATCATTTAGATCAGAGTTTGAATAAAAACCCAGAAATGGCTCCAGGTAGCTGCCTCAGCGTGGGCTGGCATCACACAGAGGGACCTGCTGGATTGTTTCTAAGGCCTCACCAGGCCAAGTTTGGTGACATAAAACTCCCTGAGGAGCAGTGTAAGAGGAGCACACAGTGGTGCAGCTGTCAGACAGATCAGCCAGGGGAAGATGCTGAATTTCTATTTATAAAGTGAGATGAGGCACTTGCCCTGTGCCAAGCTCTAGGCAGAACCACCTCAAAAGAACAAGCACTGACCTCCACTATCGAGAGGAGAGGCAAGGGGAAATTTAACTCTCTGCAGATTTGCTGAAGAGTTTCTGTTCTTTTCTGGGCATGAAACAGTGTTGGCCCAAGTGCCATTTCACTCAGCAGCCAACGCCCCACAGCAGTGTGTTACACTGGGGTCACACATTCCATTGTCCCTTCCCTTTGCTGAGTGCCTTGAGGATGAAAAAAATACAGTAAAAATGGCAACACCATCACTGTCTGAGCATGAGGTTCCAAAGGAAGGGCAGTGCAGCCAAAGGGACATGACATAGATTGTCCTCCTTGTTCCATGCATCTGGAAGGACATTGAAGGTAGGCAAAGACTCTGAGTAAAAGTTAATGAACCATAAGGATTACAGAGAACACAAAATGTGTTGATCATACAGCATAACTTTCAATTCATGGAATCCCAAAGTCCAGGGATACATGTAATCAATGTAAAATAGAACTTTAAAAAAGAGATTTTTGAGAGCAGTTAACAACAGTATCATGCCTTCAAATAATCAATATTGAAAACACTTTTTAGAAATTGATTTACTTTTCTCCAAGTTCATCACAAGAATGCATTATCAGTAGGAATCTAGAATTAAAAAAAAACCCCTCAATTATTCTGGAGTCTAATGAGAACAACACATGTTTTCAACACAAAGTGCACCAGCCCTGACAGAGATGGTTTTGCAGGTGACCTGTGCCACTGCAGCTCTGCAGGTTCAGTCATCAGCTGCAAGAGAGCTCAGGTGCCCCATGAGCTCCCATTTCAGCTTTCAGTTTCAATACACAGACTCTCCTCTGTTCATTTTTGCAGCATCCTCACCCCTTCCAGTCAGGGAGAACATTAGGAAACAATAAACTCCACAGGGCTTTAGCATTCAAGAAAACAAGGCAAGAAACATGATGCAATGTTCAGGAAGAATGCTCCCACTTGACCACAGTGAGGGAGAAACAAAAGGTCACACCACACCTGTTTTCTCTGAAAAAGAAACACCAAAACATTTTCTAGAAGAATTCACTGCTTCCCTCTGGCTCAGAGACTGGTTAACACCTAAGAACATTCTCTGAGCGGAAATGCTGCACTGACAGTCAGTTGTCTACCACAGTAGGCTCCCACCACAGTCTTCATCTTGCTGTGTCTTTCCAAACTGCCAAATCTCATCTTCTCTCAGTTTCAAGTGCCCATGTTGATTGTGGTGTCAGCTCACTAAAAAGAATAGACTTCTAATTGACCGTCACATGTCTGTGTAATTAAACTGCTTGTGTAACTGTAACTTACCCCCCTTCATCAGATTCCATCAACTTCCCAAGCAACATGTGCCACTACAAACACTTCCCAGCTGATGGAGGAGCTGGAATACAGGAGCTGACCCTCCTGAGCCACACAGGTGGGAAAGCAGAGCCCCAGCTGCTTGAAACAAACTGTTCAGAGCTTAACGTGTTCTTGAGCATGCACACAAAAATCGAAGCTCAAAAGAGGGAAGTAGAACTTCAGTCACTAACTTGAACAGGAATTTGACATCCAAGCACCCAGAATGCTTTGAATATTTTAACCCTAGGGCAAAGTGTGTTTCTAAATTCACTTTTTAACTTGATTTCTGTTTCCATTAATTCTCTCCCAGTGCTTTTACCACTGCCCAAATAACCTCCCATCCATGAATTCTTTCTGAAATTTGGTTGCATGCTTGTTACCCTGACAATGCTTAAAATGGAAATAGTGCTGCCCATTTGCTTTGCTTCATTTGAACAGTTACTTTAAGCTGTCAAATCCCCTTCACTTCTCAACTGCTCTCCTGAAGTCACATTCCTCAGCTATGCAAAGTATTTTGGGAAGAGGAAAGTTAGCCATTAAAGAAAAAAAACCCACCAAACCAAAAGAAAAACCTTCTTCCCATTTCTCAGCCATATAACGTGGAATACAACCAATTATTGAGCAATAAAGTGTTATTCAGGAGGTCTCTGAAGATCAGCTCAGTGAGATAGTCCTTCCTCTTTCTAGAAAAAGACTTTCATCTATTGTGAAATAGTTCAACACACGATGTTCAGGGCAAATGAAGGACCTTCACTTGCCACCAAGGGGCTTCCTCAGCCTTAACATTGACTGAAATAAAGGTGATGTCCTCACCTTTCAGCTGCAGCCTCAGTGTGTCTGCAACCAGACAGACTCACCCTGCCCAGTTCCAACACACAGCCAGGCCAAAAGGACTGGGGTTTCTACCTGGTTTCAACTGTGAACAAAATATTAGATTCTAGGAGAATTTACCAATTAATTCTGCAGTTTAAATCTTCCTGTCAAACCTGCCCAGAATAGACTGAGCTGGCAGCATTTACTGTACCAGTATCCAGGCAAAACTGTCACTGTCACCCTTTCTGCTGCTTTCACAGGTGACAGTGCAGAACTGTGAAATTAGGAATGCTAATACAGAGACAAATAATGAAGAAAGACTGTGCTGAAAATTCAGATGCTAATAGCAAATGAAAAGCCTTTGTATTTAGCATACACCTCCCATAATTCTAATGCAGCAATACAATAAGAGTCAGGATTCTTGAACATTAAGAATATTTGAAGACTTTCTACGACCTCATTGCCCAGAGAGTTTGATTCTGTTTCCTCAGTAGATTATTTGTTTACATACTGTCATTAATAACAAAAATAGTAATAGGGGAATTAATAGCTAATTTTTACCTCTGATCATACCTTCACCTCCCATATCTCTTTTCTTTTTTTAAACACTCTCATTCACTTTCATAGGCAAAAAGGAATTAAAGTGAAGATCAAGAATCTATTACAGTGTTCAATTTCTAAATTACTTTTTTAGATTCCGTGGTTTAACAACTTCAAATTATAAAAATAATTAACGAGATGATGAGCCCTTCACAGGCTCGGCTGAGTCCCATATGGCACTACAGTGCTGGCAGAATACACGGGAATTCAGATCACAGATCCTCAGAGACCTACAATAAAGCTATATGCAAATGCTAACAGTCTCCAGGCAAATTAATAGTGAAGGAAAATGCATAAAATACAGGCTACCACTGCAAGAGCCTTCCAGAAAACAGAGATGAGTAGAAAATACCAAAGCAATTCAGCATCTGTTGACTCAGCCACTACTGATGAGAATCAACTTCCCACACAAAACTTGTCAGCAACAGTCAGTGAAACCCTCAGTTAATGACACTAAACAAACATCCCTGATTATATATGGAACACAGGACACCAACCTTTCCCTTCCTGCAGCAGAGACAAGGGACACTCACAGCACCATGGAGCACAGAGGGATGGGGCACGGAGACCATCTCTGCCTGCTTTACACTCAAATGATGCTGTGGCTTCACTGTCGTTTTTTGAGTGAACCCTTCCATTCCCCCACACATCCGGTTCTTGTTAACAAAGCTATTTATGATCATGTGCATTTGTCATGCAGATCACCTCTTCAGCCACACGTGCTTAATTTCATCTTGCCCTTCAAGTATTAAATACATTTTCCCCAATCTTCCACCAGGATGCCTAAACAGACACGATTTCTGCTTGAGCTGAGTAATAAATAAATAGCCCAGAGAAAAAAGGCATCTTACTTGCCCATCTCCACCTTCCTTTTATTGCCATCCCCTAAACACATTTTTCCATAAAGCCCTCAAGGTTAACTATTCTATCTCTTCCATTCACCTGGGAACTTGATCTAGTTAGGAGAACAGAGAAACAAACACAAGATTCTTTGCTGCACCATTAGGAAGCTGAGTGCATTTCAAACCTGTGTCAAGGGGAATTAACAGAAAGCAAGAGTGGAAACAGACTATGTTTCAGGTTGAAATACCTTTTATATTGCTAGATAAACTCACTTCTAATTGTCCTGCTTATTGCAATAGACATTATGAATAAAGCAGTTTCTGGGCCATGTTTCAAGCCTTGAAATGCTTACCCTCTTCAGCATTTTGCTGAAGCTGGAAAGCAAAATAAGCCCTAATATTCATGCCAGTTTTAATTTGGATAGAAAATAGCACTGCCCAAGTATAACACCAAGGCCCTTTGCACAGCCTTGTAATTGCTTCTGAGACCAACCACATTCATCCCCACCCCAAAAACCACCTCCCACAAACTCAAGAGTGACCCCTCCTGCTAATTAATCCGGGGCGCTGTCCCACAGGCAGTTTTTGGCCATACCTTAACCCTACCTGGATAAAAACCTGACTTAATTCAAACGAGAAGCACTTCTGAGAAAAGCCATGAGCAGCTGGCACAAAGGCCAACACCTGGAGAGCAACATGAATATTCCAGCTGCTCTGAGGCATGGCCAGTCCTGGGAGTACAACCAGATCATCAGGGCTGACAGGGAACCAATTTGATTGCAACACCTCACAGAAAGATCCACCTACAGCAGAGCTGCACAGGAACATCCCCCACTAATGAAAGGGGTGAGCTTTGTACTGGTGAAGGCTAAAGCTCCTTGTAGAGAAGGTGCCCAACACCAGACTAAAACAGCACTGGGTCATGGCAGTGAACAGCAGCAAAGTCAGCACCAAGCTCCCAAAGCAGGGCTGGGAGAGAGAGAGTGGCTCTCTGGGCAGCAGCACAGAGCAACAGGTCAGCAAGAGGACACCTCTGCCTGCTGGAGAGGTCACTGGGAGTACAGCCACACTCCTGCCGTGGTGACCCACTTTAACACCTATTATGGAAGCTGTGCAAAACCCAGCACGTGGTTCACGGGGAGAAGCTTCCTGGTGTGAGTACAACCCCTGTCACCGACTGCCGAGCCATTCACACACTCACACATGCTCTCAGTGTCTCAATGTCTCGTTCTCTCTGCTGATAGCTTAAACTGTGAAATGAAACTGCTCCTTCTGCAGCAGCCTGAAGGCTCTGAGTCAGAGGCCACAAAAGCAGTGGAGCTCCAGGAGCAGGTGATCCTGGCAAAAAACCTCCTGGTCTTGCCCCCAAGGGCTGCTCTTAGCACTGCAGCAAAGAGCCTTCCTCACCAGAGCCCAAACCAGCTGAGGCCCCAAAGCTCTGCCATGCTGCTGTCAAAGCAAACCTCCTCCTCCCCCTGTTATATCTTGCAAAGGATGTGGTAAAGCAGAACTCATAGTCCCTCCATAGCAACAGGGCAAGTAACTGTGCTAACAAAGCAGCCAGAGAGGAAGGTGACAGAGGATGTCTCCATCTGAGAGAGGATGTGGTTGTTGGTGCTGCAGCAGCTCAAAGATGCTGAAAGAGGTAAGATAACAGAGAGGAGTGATTAATTCTGGGAGTGGGAAGGCAGGAAGATGTGATCAGTTCAGCTGCAGCAGGACAGAGCTGATGAGCAACAGGTGGTTAAGAGAAACAGCAACTGAGCCAAATTCTGGATAGTGAGGGACAAATAAGACTACCCTTTATTTTCTTGGAACAAGGGAGTTCTTGAGGGTAAATTATGTAGGTAACATGGCCTGGACAGCATGGACAGAAGTACATCCAGCATGGAGCATTAGGTGTTATTTTGGTTTTATTCAAACCTAAAAAGGCCATACTGAGGCACCACCTGCTGTTATCAGTGGGAGATCCTTCTAAAGATAGTGTTGCACCTCTTGAAAGAGAAAATGTGCTTCTTAGAGCTGTCACAGTTTCATGCTCTTGAAAATGAATTTCATAGCTCTCTTTGAATAAGGAAAAGGCAAGGCTCAAAAATCACCATTTGCAACGTCCAAGGACACTTTTCATAGATGGCCATGATGCAGCAGCGACTCATTTCCTTCAAATAAATTTATACACTTTGAGGTTTGAGGCACTGCATGACTTTGCCACAATGAGAACCATCTGTCATGAGCAGCCCATTCAGAAAAGAACATTTCTTTTCAAACCTACAATTCTGCTTATAAGACACACTCAAAGAAACCCCAGAACAGGACTGAGTTTTGTTTCAAAATACATTATAATGTGCAAATTACAACCCAGTATGTAGGAAACTCTTAAAGAACAAGATAATAAGAGAGAAACTTCAACTGTTGCCAGATGTTAAGTCAGGGGATTTTTATTGAAGGACTGAGTGCATTTCAACCTTTTTATGCACTTGTTCAATTATTTAAATTGAAGACAAACATGCACACGCTGCTTCTTTTGGTGATTCTAGTGCAATTCAACTGATTTAAGTGAACTTATTTGTACCAGGTATGAGGATAAACAGCAGAATCTAGACTTTAAAATCCAGACTCATTAGCTAAGCAAAGGCTCATAACTATTAAAATCTACTGGGGCCAGAGAGATGATGCATCTCTACCATTAGCATTAATTATGCCCACAAAACTCATTTAGGAAAAAAAAAAGAAACAAAAACCAAAGAAACAAAACAAAGCAATGCTAACCTCCTCCTCCTGCTCATCCTGAGGGAACAGGAATGGGATAAAGATTTGGTTTTTGCTGACAGTATCCAGAGCTGCAGCCTGAAAGCTGCAAGGACCCACAGGGATTCACTGTTCCATGCACTATAAACAAGAGCTTTGAAAATGAGCAGATCCTCCTGCTTTGTGGGGCTCTGCTGCTGGGAGGGTGTAAACCTTGAGCTGCAGCAGAGCTCCAGATCCGAGCTGCCTCCCCCAGGAGCTGCAGCATGGTAACAATACTAAATATATGCTGCTGTTGTTCCAGGAAGGTTTTTCAGTTGACAAATGTTGCAACTTTTCACTGTTCCCCAGCACCATCCCACTTCCCTGATTTAATACACACCCATTCGTTTCTTCTGAAATTATTTGAACAAATGCAATTTTAGAACTAATTCCCAGTAAATCTTTTGCTGTCTGGCCACATCTTGGATTAACTGTTGACTGATTTTCATCCTCTTTTTTTTTTTTTTTCCCCCAGTCTGCAAAGCTCTCCCTTAATAATACCAGCTGTTAAAACAAAGATCAACAAGAGCTCTTGCCCACGGTTTCCCCTTTGGGCAGCTGTGTACTGGTTATTAAAAATGAGCCATAGAAGGTTCCTGCTTATTGCATGGCATGGATAGCTACAATAGAAAGCCAAACGAGCCTGCTGATCCATTTAAAAGAACACACACACACAAAAAATGCAATTCTGCCCTCTTATCCAAAACCATACTGAGGCATAACAGCAGAACCTTAGCCACAAGAACAATACTTCAAACTGTAGCAGTCTTTGGGAAGGTTTTTTGGGAAATTAGCTTTTTGCCCAACTTCATCACAAACCAATGCCATACTGGTTTCATCATGTAGAAGACCCAAATTGTTTCATCCATTCTCAAAGTCAAAATTTCTCTAGTATCAAACCTTTTTGAATATGATTCAGTTCGGAACACACAGTTGGAGTTCAGGAAAGGGTTTTGGGGGGATTAATTTTATTTTTTTTTTAATATTGCCACTTAAAAACAATCTGTGAGATGTTACACTTTGCAAATAAGAGTCCTTGGTTTCCCTCTATCAAAATTAGCCCAAAAAGATAACAGTTAAAAAACCCAGCAAAGGTCTCACCAGGTATGCCTGGTATTCTCAACAGCAAAACTTCTAATCTCCAGTAAATAAATCCCCTGGTGGGTGTAGAACTGAGCACGTGTGCAAAGCTCTTTTCTACACATGTTAATGCAAAGATGTATTTATTCACTAAACACAACAGCCTTTACTCCTGACACTCCTTTTCACCTCCTCCCCTGGCCCTGAAGCCAGAACTGACCAAACCCCAGTGCAGGCACCGTGTCCTTCCAGGATGTTTATGCAGACACTTGGAAAAGAAAAATGTTGTACAAATCACTAATCCTGCTTAGCTTGAGGCTGACTCCTGGAATCGCTGGAACAATGGCAATAACTAGGGTTAAAAAAATAAACCCCCTCACTTCAGAGTGTTCCAAACTGTTCCCTAAAGTTCAAAAGAAAAGTGAAGATCTGAACTGACTGTTCCCTCCTCTCATTTCCAAATTAAATGGAACAAACTGCTGAAAAACTTCTTTGTAGATGGGGTTCAAAGAGCATTTAAATACCTTAAATACCATGACATGATAAATACAATCCTAGATTTTTCAAGAGCCACTTGACACTCAAGACCAAATAAGATTACTGCTAGGCCTGAAGTATTTCTATCCACCATTGCATTCCATTTTTAACACAGAAATTAGATTAGGTGCTTCCATTCTGATCCAAGAAATAGTGAAGTTTCCAGAACAGGAAGATTTTCAGAGATATACACAACTCAAAAATCTAATGCAATGGATCAAACAACAACGTCAGAATGCGTAACATTTAAAACATCTGCAAAAACCAAAACTGGTCACTTCAAAATATGTCAACAAACTCTCTTCAAAGTGCATTTCATGATTCAGAATTATCTATTCATACACTCCACTCTGTGGAGTAGAGTCAAGCTACACTGGCAAAAAATGGATAAATTCTGGAACTAGGCCAGAAATATAAGCAAAGAGCCAAAAGAAATCTGCAGAGACTCTCTGCCTTAAATCCATCTATTAGGGTTTCTCACACAGCTTTTTAAAAATTTTTTATTACAGTAAGACCTGGCCCTTCCTGTAGCTGTAAAAATGGCCACCAAGACAGTCCTCTAACATCCTATCCTGTCATGTATTTTTCTTTTACCCAATACCTTTCTCCTCTCAGTTTTTCCCTGATAAACATTCAGGGAAGAGCTTAACCCAGCTGCACCTCCACTCTGCAATGTCCTAGAGTCAGGACATTTATCTCAATTTTGACAAAAGCATTGTTTCAGTCTGATCTCACTTGCATAAAATATTCAGACTTTAAGCTGATATTTGCCATGCTCCTCCTCCTCTACAAAAGCCAACATCACCTGTACAGCCACAGAATTACCAAGCTAAAATATGGTCAGACCAAAACTAATGTGGCAACTCTGGCACTGACATCTTGCTAAGGATCCACCTGTGCATCAAAGCATGAATTGCTATTGATAATAATTCTTCAATTACTTCAGTCTCTTATCCTTTAGAGGAAGAGACCACATCTTCCTATTCTCACATGCTCACTTCTGTGACATTTCTGTGAAGTTTATCCTCAGGTAACAACTCCCATTAACTATGGTGTGAACTCGTGTCACATCCAAGTTTAAATCTGAGGAAAAGTAATCACATTTCTCTTAACTGAATAATCACTGTACAAAGCCTCTCAGAACTCCACTGGGTCTCCCCCTTCTCCCAAGAGAAGCCTCTCTCAGCTCTCAGTACTAAGACTGCAGCAAAACTAAATGAATGCATCAAAGTAGGTGGAATAAGAAGGGGGAAACATTGTGCAAAATGCTGACCCACCAGAAGCACACAAAGCATTTGTTCAGTGGTGACAATGAATAGTTTAATCTGAGGCAAATTACCAAACAAACATCAATTAAATTACATGCTAGACTACAAGAGAAAGTTCTCCCACACACATTTCAGGTTTGCAGAGTCAATAGAGCAGCACAATGCACCCAGGACTCATCCCTCCCTCAGGGATACTTGACATTCTCCAAAGGACATATGACAACTGCAAGAATCTAAAGAGAAAGAGGTAAATTTAACTCCATCACACTAAACAAACATTCACACGAGAAGACTAAAGAGATCATGTGTCACCCAGCCTTGTAAAATGCAAGAAATCAGAGTTCCCTGCCCCATCAATGACACTCATGAAACGTGCAGAACTAGAGTTTATAGCACAATTGTCTCTACCATCCATCAGTCAGGCTGAGCACCTGATCACAGAACATTTAAAGCAAGTTGTAGCAGCAGCAGCAAAGACTCCCCAGTCTAACAGCAGCCTCCTTGTGTGAAGTGCTGCCTTTTCTCCAACAGATCCAGAACTGGGCCCAGCTGACAGAAACCAGAAACACGTGGGGAACCACAGCGTGGCCAGCGAGGCTCTGTGGTTTGCTGGCTGTGCCACAAGGATGCTGCAGGACAGCCACACTCCCAGCCCCAACAGACAAAGCTCAGGTTCACTGTGCTGACCAGACTGTGCCAGCCAAGACAACCTAAAATTACAGTTTCTAGAAAGTAGGGCAGCTACAGACTGTCCAAACCTTTTGGCCTGGCTCCCTACACGGCCTCTGGCCTCTCAAAGAAACACAGTCAGAACATTTTATGGAAATAAATCAACAATTACAGTTTCTTTTGACCAATATGGCTTGGAAACCTAAGCATTAGGAATAAATGACATTTTGCCATCCTGAGCTAGAAGAGCAACATCCTTTGATCCTTTAAGTAAGGACTGCTTCCCTCAGCAAGGATATTCTGCTCCTAAGCTGGACAGGCAAGTCTAGCTGAGCAGAAGGGGTAATCCAGTTTTCTTGTGACAACAATCTCATTTCCTTAGTTTCCAAAGCCACATGTGAATATTTTATAACTCGTGCTATATCGTGATGATACCATGATATAGATTTCAAGCTTTCATTGCACTTGAAGAAATATCTTTACAATATTAATGGAAATTCCATCAGTAAACAGCCTCCTATTAATGTAGTTTTCTGACAAAGTTGTGAAGAAAATCCCTACCCAAGTTAAAGCAGTGCACATTGGAGCCAAGATTAAAAACCACACTTGAGTCACACCAGTCTGACCACTTGCCTCTTCTCACTCCATCTTCCAGAACTACACATTTGCCTAAATCCAGGAGCAATGAAACAAGGGACAGCATGAAGCACTGGATTTTTTAGCTTTCACTAAAATATTTGGGTTCATCCTCTAAATAAAATCATCTACTTCAAGACCTTGAAAATTAACTTCTAAAGTCTTAAACTTTTTGTAGTTTTTGACAACAATTCATATCCCTCTCCAACTGCAAGGCAGAATATTGGCTTTGAGGGAGGAGGGTGTTGGTTCACCAGACAAAGAAAGAAAAATGGTTTACTGTCATATCATTTCTACTCTGGCATTTAAATATTAACTTAAAATTAAATTGAAAATACACAAAATCAGGTTGAGGCTGCATCCAGCCTCGTTAAAACCACATTATGTTAGTTTACCTAACTGCAAATGCAAATATTTTTTCACCATAAATCCTATGCATAAAACCATGCAATAAACGTATCCATGAGCATCTAGATAAAGGCATTTATAAGGGGCTCATATAATCAACTATACAGTAAAACCTAGAGCACAACTGAGCTCCAAGACAATTAATACTGCCAGGAAAAGCTCTTACTAACTTTCCTAAGGCCAGGACACACAACCTTTCTGAAATGCAGGTCTCCAAATTCTTTGTAAAGCTGGTAAGGCTACGGCAAGCAGACAAGAATTTAAAACTCTCTTTTAAGGAGTTTAGAGCCAACAGAGCTCCTGGCATTTTAGTACCATTGCAGGCTCTTGAAACACTGCAGGCATTTAGAAGCACCAGCAAATTAATATGCTGCACCAACTCATTTGGTGAACAATCTCATTCAGATCTTAAGCTGCTTGTCTGGGGTTCTGAATGTGTGAGCTGAAAAAACCTGAGGCACCGCAGATATTTCCTGAAAGGGTGCTACAGTTTGTCAAGTGTAAAGCTGCTTGCTGTACTTTGGACTGGTTACTGGGACAGCAATAAAAAGCATTCTTGTGTCTTGAGGGCAAACAAAACCAAGACCACCACACCACATACATCATGATGTGCTTTAGTTCAAAGGACTAACACAAACCATGGTTAAATGTTATTAAAATCTTCATCATGGAGATCTGCTGGTAAAGTTTGGGTCAGTGTGACAGCACAGTGTGTGTTACAAGAGTATTTCTTAATTAATTGGTTTAGTAGGACTCTGTAATAGCAAAGTATGCTGCTCACAGAGCACATGGGGTGGAAGTTTGTGACTAAAACTATAGATATGTCATCCTGATTCCCACTCTTCTTACATTCCTGGAAGATCAAGTGGAAGGCTACCAGAACACCACCAACAAATAAACACAGGGAATGCTTACATTACAACCTGCTCCTTGTGTTTTCCTATCACAGCAATAACAAACCATGAAGCATCAAAAGAAGATGGCAAGCACAGAGCTGCTCTTTTCTGTCACTATTGTGGGAGGAAGTCTAACAAATGCTTGTCATTTCCAGAAAGTAATGGATTCCCCAACTCTGGCATAAACAATGCCCACAAATTGCACACAAATCTGTCACAAATTCACTTCTTCACAAGAAGAATGATTCTCCATTTAACATGAGGAGCTGATAACACAGCACTAACATCAACCACAGATGACAGTGCTGCAAACAGCACAGCAGTGTTGACATCTTGCAAGAGAACAGTAAATTTAGGTCAGCTCATTGCTGTGCTGTTCAACAGAGGAACATGAAACAACGTGATGTGGAGAATAAGATGCTGGTCACTTGGGCTCACTGTTTCCTGCAGCAAGAGAAAAACTGCAGCCCACTTTCAGAGCAACTTCTGCAAACTTTCTGCAACTGGACAAGCCTGCAAGGTGGAGACTGGGTCATTCCATTCAGGAAACAATCACCCTTTCTGGTAACATCCACAGGATTCACAGTGCAATAGCCTCCAAAGACAGATGAAGCTGCTTCCTACATTAATTTTGCACAGGGCCATGTAGGGCACCTCACAATCACATCTTTAAGGAGTAATTCATTCCTCAAATGAAAAGCAAACACACACATTCCATCCTCCCTTTATCAGGGATGTGTGAATATCGCCCACACACAGCTTCAGAAGTCTAGATTGGGAGGGTTTTAAACAGATGCCATTAAATATTGATGCTGTATTTCATTTTTCTGCATGACTATTTACTTGAAGAGAATTAATTAGTACATTGAAAAAACTCTTTAAAATGTGGCTGTCAGACATACACACTTTTTATAACATCCAGGGAACACTGCAGTACCTAAAATAAATTGTACTATCAGCTGCTATATTGCTTTTCAATATCAGAAGATACAATAAAATAGATACCCTCTATTTGACTTTCAGGTTTGTCCCAGACTACAGCAACTATTCAGTAGTTCTGAACTGCACAACATAGAAGAACTTTCATAACAAATGTGAGCACAAGAGAAATGGCCATATTTTACCCCAGACCAGAAGAGTCATGCGATGGGAGAGGCTGAGGATTTCCACATCCTTGTGTGTCTTGTGCTCCATCCTTCCAATCTTTCTTGTCTTTAATTCATGTCATATAATTTGCAAGACTGGGACCATCAGTGCCTGGATTGTACAGTGCCTACCCAGCACAAGGGGATGGAATCTTCAGCAAAAAATGCTGCCAACACACCCAAGTTCATGAAACAAATAAATATTTAAACGGAAAAAAACCCCCAAAAAACAAGGGACTTCTGGAACAGTACAGTACTTTAAACACTGCAGTTACTAAATAAAAGCAGAAATCCAAGCATTACAAGGACTGACATCCTAAAAATGATACTGAGGCTTTCCTCAAAAATCTTGCTAGATGGACTTCCAAATAATTTATTACTGAAATGAGATAGTATTAGCCACTTACTCAAAAGTGGAAGATATTAAAGGGCAAGTTCTTATTCTTGTGGAAGAGACACCTAGCTTTGGATATTACAATTTATCGGAGCAAATGAAAACTCATCACCTCAAGACACTATTTAAATTTTCAAATATCTGTTTTATTACGTTGTCAAGTTGCCATCAGCAAGTCTCTCTCCAGTGCTCTGGGTCTCCAAAAAGAAGAAGTTCTTTACTGTTCCTATGACACTTGGTATATTCAGCTGCCATACAGGACCCTTGCTAAATGTGACACTTCTGACATGGTGTTCAAGTCTGTGAGAGGTTATCACACTGCACTTTAGGAAACATCTTTGGAAACAAATGTTGCAAATTCTAAAGTACACCGTGATAAGATAAATCTTACGAGTAATGCAAGAAAGGCAAAACAAACTGGTTTGGAGAATAAATAATCTACTCATGGGAAGTAAGATGGATGGGGGGGGGACATGGGAAAATAATTGGATATTAAAAAAAGGAACCTGCCCTGCTGCAGAACATTAGAAAAGTAAATGTTCTCTTTAGCAGAGGTCAAAACCAAGGTGTAAGGCATCTGCACAACAATATGTCAGCCTTCCTCCTCTTCCTCATATCTACACTTTGCTTACTTCAGATTTCATCCATTATAAGGCTGCAGCTCTGCCTGTTGGATTAAAGAGCTCTCAAACATCAGAAATGCTTTTGTTTGAAGAACAAACAGGAACCTCCTGTCCACCCTTTGACTTCAATGGGTCTGAGCTACTGATCTTCACACAGCAACTGGAGCTTCTGGGCTCAGCTCCCTGAATGTCCCATGACTCCCCAACTATTTTATAACACAGGGATAGACCAGTTGCTTGATGAGCAGTTGAATCATCTAAAAAATATGAAAGAGGATATTGACTTGAATCTATGAGATGTTTTATCTGCCAAGCAGGGAAAGCAAGTTTGGCCTCTGAACCAGACTGATTCAGAGAGGAAGAGGAAAACAAATGTGTGTTTACCTACCTACAAGGAAGGCAGGGAAAGAAAGAAAACTTCTCAAAAATTGACAAGAGCATCCCCTCCCACAGTAAGGACAATGAGGTCACTCAGTGCTCTACAGTTGTTCCAATGACAATACCTTCCACTTAAAATAGTTTTTGGAAGCTACAACTCTGGTCCAAAGGCTGAGTCAAAACTGTTCCCAGCCAAAGAAGGGAAAAAAAAAGGGTTTGTTTTTCACAAATACTGAAGTTCAAATCCATCTCTCCAAATTTTTGGCTACTAATTTATAGCCCAAACTGGTGGGCCAAGAACCACTAGGAGCAGTGAAGTTTATGTTATAGGAGAAGACTTGAGCCTCTGGCTTCAAAGATGCTCTGCTCAAAATGACAACACCTGCCAGTTTCCATCAGGAACATTCAGAGTTCACAGACCTAACAAAGAGCCACCCTAAAACATTCCAGCTCTCATGAAGTCCTCGGGCCTTATGGATGTACTTGTAAAGGATTCCAGCATTCTGGGAAAATAAAATTACTGCTTACCTGGCTTGGTCTGCAGAATGAGATGGACCAAGACCAAAGTGACTGAGAACTAAGAGCAAGGCAGAACAGCTGTCATGTGGGCTCCTCACTTTTATTTTTTTGAGTACTTTTGTACATGAATGACATCCATACTAATCAGTAAGCACATCTAACAAGGCTACTGACTTTGTAGTTAGTTCTTGCTTCTGAGCACTTACTATACAGACTAAATCTCAGTGATCATGTTTCATTCCTCCTCCAAGCTAAAGTAAAATTCCAAATCAAGATGAATGCAACCATGACATTTTTATCCTTATGAAATTCACACAGATTGTGGACTCTGAAAATGCACACAAGCAAACACAATCTTAATGTTTTGTAAAATAAAGACGTAACACAACATGCATAAGATCCCACATTTCCTCTGTAGTGATTGTTGTTAAAAAAAATGCTGCATTTCCTGGCTTTAAGATGCTTAATTCTACTAATTTGGTATTTGAGACCATACCTATTTTTAGATCAGCTATGAAACACATACACAAAGGAGAGAAAACCAGTTCTAAATGCAGTGCCATGAATAGAACTGTATAGTTCATGCATCTTTTCTTTCCTAAGAGAATCGGAGCATTAAGCATTGCACCACACAAAGGAAGTGTATTATGGTCCCCTTTTTAAGGGTGGTTTGTGCCCGTGGCTTTTTTCTGTTACTTTTGGGTTCGTCTTCTGATTATTTTCAAAATTCTCCTATCCACAAAAGCCTCTTGAAGTGCATTAGGGCTTACACACTAGTCCCAGACTGTTTAATTTAGCCCTAATACCTTGAGGAAGCTTCAGGATGGATTGTTGCTGTTGCGATTAAAGAATCAATCCCACCCCCCGCCAGGAAGGTTGGATGGATGCCTTGCCCCCAGAGGGGAATCAACACTGCTCCACTGACCAGCAACTCCCAAACACCATGTGTGTGCATCTATCACAAATAAAAACCCCAAACACCTCATTCTTATATTCTAACTGTAAAAAGGAGGTCTGAATTTCCATTATTTTGACATTTTTCAGTTGTTCAACTCGCCTAGTATGGATTCTGGCTTTTGATTCCTCTGTCACTATTCCACTTCTTTTTGTTCCCAGAGATTAACCCACAGGCAAACCATAGAAGACTACACCAAGCTAACAGCAGATGCAAATCAATACAAATGTCTATAATTGTGTGCATGAAACCCATAAATATTATGTAAAATGTCTTCTGACCTCTCTGTGAATGGAGCACACCATTCTGTCCTGCTGTTCCCAACCATCAAGAACTTCAACTCAACTGCTAACAGCCAAGTGAAATATTTATATTTGTATTGTTTAGCTCAGCAAAGGTTTTTGTTAGTGGAACAATTCAACACACTCCATCAACCATTAAATGTTGGCACTGTGATACCTTTCTGTTCAAGACTAAGTATTTTCCAAGAGTGACAACTATGCAGAGACCCAGCCTCCAACGATGCCTAAATTAGATGCATGTGTTTCACAACAGAACATTTTCCTCACAAAAAACTGTCGTTTTCCAACAATTACAGCTTTCCTATTTCAAGATCGTTTTGTGTCAATCATAGTGAACATCTGGAAAAGGAGCTTTCAGCAATTTTCCACAGAATACAGGTAGAACGATGACGCAGACAAGAATCAGAATAGGAACCACAATGCAAAAATAAAACCAGCCCACAGTTATCTGGAGGAGGAGGCAGTAGGGAGATGTTCACACATGCCAGGAATGGATGCAAGCTCCTACCCCCTTCTGGGCTGGTCTCCTGGATTACTCCAATGTATCTCAGGAGGACACATGCAGCCACACAGCCAGAGACACTTGATTTTGTCTTTAAATAGAGCTGGAACCTATCTAGCCCCCCACTCCAAAAATAAGGCTGTAAATGCCCAGGGCACTGATTTAAACAGGCACCAAGTCACACATGTCATGTGAGATGCACTCTCACTAACTTAAGGGTCGGCTGGTGCAATTTTGGGTTTCAGGTGAAGCATGCAAACATAATCTGTGATGGGTGCCTTGATCCTGGTGGTCAGGCTGGCAGTACTTTGGGAGGATGGAGCCTCAGATCAGCTGATGATGGTGTCTCTGAGCAAAGCAGCAAAGGAATCCCTAACCAGTATTTCCATCACTGAAACATTTGCTCAGGAGTTGTTTTGCACACCAAAAACTGAAGTAAAGCTGTGCAGTTTTTCAGCTTTTGCATGTTAACTTACAAACACATGCCAAAAGCATCCTGTGCAAAACCCAGATGTTTCACAGCTCCAAAGACTTGTAAGGAAACAAAGGCTCTTGACCAGCACACAGAACCCTTTCCTCTCACCCTTTATTTTTAGGCTTTCCCAGGGACTACATATGAGCAAAAGGATCTCAGACTGTTATACTTGGATGGGCAAAAAAATATTTATGTAGTGCTCCATCACAGCCCTCCCTGTTCATCCACTGCCAGTCTTTCTATTACTACAGCAAAACCTGAGTTACTCTTAATGAATGCCACTCCTGTAAGACCCACATTTGACAGACCAACAGCCCTCAAGAGAGCAAGAAATATTTCTCTTCCCCATTTAACTTTTGTTTGAGAAAACACACTTCCATTCACTCCCTGCTCCATGCCAATAATTTTTTTCTTTCTGTAAATACAAGATAAAAGTGCTAAAGCATTTCTCTCTGCCTAAGAGAGTATAATGCAAAGTGAAAAATATTATCTAAACACATTTTGAACTTATTTGCTAAAAAATTCCTTCAGGCTTTCTGGACAGATTGAATGAATGAAAAACAGCAGCGAACACAATTCTGGATAAAGCTTTTATTTGGGGATGTTGTCAAATATTCTTCCACAGTGGGTAAAGATGCAAAGTGCAGCCACAGAAATCAATGTATATACATTCCAACCAGTATGTCAGCTCCACTTAAACATGACATGGAAAAAGCCACATAAAAAAGCAATACTACAAAGCCAAGAGAGGACTGCTGGGTCTCTGCACTACTTTTCATCTGATCTTCATCCTTTGCTCCATGCTTATTCCTTCCCCTTGTGCACCCACTATACTTTCTCCTGATCCCATCAAACTCTTGACTTGCCATTCCTAATGCACTAATCCCATTGCACATCCAGTCTGACAGCAAGTCACAATCCCACCCCTCCTGCCCAGAGCCCAGCCCTGCTCTCTCTATGTGCTTTTATCCAAGCTGTTTCCTTGTTACTGACCGGTTCCTTGTTTTCTTTGTTTAAATTAATTTTCTCCTCCTGAGCTCACTGAGCTCATTTCTGCTGTTTCCTTCACCCTGCTAGTCCTCCTTTACTCACTGTCAGAACTGCCAATTTAAATTATCTCTCCTCAAATGACCCTCTCCATCGTTCTTGGCACTTCCATCACAGGAACAGCTCCTAGACAAGCAGACCCAACTGTCTGTAACTAGATCCTGGGATGATCTCTAGTCCTCCTTCTCTACATTCAGTCTCTTGAATGAGGTGGCTTCCTCTCTGACCACACACCTCACTCACCCTCAGGTGAGTGTAACAAGAACCAGTCCAGGAAAACAGAAGAACCAGTTTGCTGCTGTTAACAGAGAATAAAAGTGGTCAGAGGGATCTTTACCTTGACTTGGTGCAGTCATGTTTCCCATCCCCCTCTCCCCCTGCCCACTGACCCACACTGCCCTTCCAGAACACAGCCCAGATCCCACTCACCCAGAACTGTCCTCCAGCCAGCTTCTCCCTCTGTGCCACTGGGTGCCAACAACTGAGCCTGAGAGGAGCAGAGGAGGCTGCCCAGCTCCACCTTGGCCTTGAGCAGCCATGGCATGGGAAGTCTGGCTGCTCTCCCTGGACCAGACTGAGCCATCTTCAATTATTCTGTGGGTGAGCTCATCTTGCCCCATGAAAATCCCTCCAAGGCCAAAACGTAGCCAGCACCCAGGAAGGTTTGGTCAATAACATCTTCACTGAGAACAGGCAAAGTGGTAGTTTTCCAAGGACTTACAGGTTTGCCTAATTGAGGAATATTTTCCCAACAACAGCAGCAGGCATATCCCTGTTCAACAGCTTCTGTCTGCCAAATTTCAAAACCTGGCTGCAATGAATGAGAGTGCTACAGCTTTCCAAAACCAAAGAGGCACCGTGTACAGCATGTGCAATACACTGGCCCTGGTAACAACCCAATGATCCTGACTGCCTGAAACACAAAAAGCAAGAGGCAGGCACAGAAAGAGGAAAACTACAGCCTAAGCACCCCACCACGGAAAAGAATTTAAGCAGCAGAAAATAGATTATTTGAACAAAAAATGTTAAATACATTCTCAATAAGAAGTGCTGCCAACTTCATCTAGAGTAGTCTGAGACAGAGAAAGTGTCCAAGGCACCAAATAAGCAATTTCTTGGTGTTAATTGGAGCAAAATCTCCAGGAGTGCAGCTAGGAATAAGGAATATGCTCAGAATCCTTGCAAGATGATCCTCCTCCTGTCACACAGGTAGCTCTCCTTTATCTGCACATCCACAGACTCAGAGCAATGAAATTAAATTTTTCAACTATAAAATGAATAATTTATGAGAGATATTGTACCTGCTATTCCCAGAGGAGTAAATCTGAACAGCACAAACTACCCTTCCCCTTCAGGGAATGAATGGCAACACTTACACCAGCCCCACTGCTAGGGCAGAACTCAAGGCTCTGCTTTATAAAAACACTTAAGGACCAAATAGAAGCACTTGAAAAACACTGCAAGAGATGGCCAAGTGACACATTTAATGGAAGAAGTTTCTATTACTTCAGCTACAACAAGAAGGAGAATCCACTCTGGGATTTCCTCAGGATTAAGGACTATTTGGGTGACTTGGTAGTTTGCTGGGGACCATCCTTCTAAACCAGACATTAATTCCCAAATGACCCTTTTCAAGATTTATTGCTTTACAGGGTTTCTGAGGGCATCTGGGAGATTGCTGTTGTTCTTTTGATTGCTTTGCCAATTAGGCTGACTCTTCCTCAAACAAATTAAGGACAACATTGCAGCAGAACTGCTTCTTTACATGGTTTACAACATGATCTGCTTCAGTGATCAGCAATGAACACCAGGTAAATAATATTTCATTCGTGAACGTTATTTACAGAAAAGTTAAGCTAGAAGACCCTCTACCGTTTTTTTCATTTTTCCATGTAAAAATAAACATTTTAATTAATTATACCAACAAACCATTGTTAATAAACTAAGCCAAAATCTTGACCAGATTAATAAGGTTGTCTCCAGACAACACAGAAACAGAGTGATCGTGTTAAATCCCAAAGGGATCCAAACCACCCCACCACACCTGCTTGAGAAGAAAGACTAAAAGCATCATATCCTGTACATACATACAATATATATATACACTACTTTTTCAATGTTTTGTATTTTAGAGCCACAGCCACTTGTTGAAAAGAATGGCAAAGACTGCAATATGCCACGAGACAACAGTGTTTTACCAATTTAACCAGTTTATTGTTTTCAGAAGAAAAATAAATAGAAAAGCAGATTTTCTAGGGGTAAAAGGAAGAAGGGAAGTTTCATCTGAGGCGTACAATTATACTGAAGGGGGAAGTTATTTTAAAATATTTACATGAACACTAAGGAAACTCAACAAACCATTGGATTTTGACAGCTGGACTGGATTCAACGTACAACCGATCTCAGCAGCAGTATTTCAAACAGGATGAAAGTGAATTTCCAAAAATTCATTAGCAGGTTACCTGTCCAGCAATCAAAGGCAATAATGCAAAGCAGGTTATTAAGCAACAGTGTCACGGTGCAACAGTGGCTCCTACTCTTTATGTGGAATTCAGCTTTTGAAATTCTGCTTTAAAAGAGTGTTTTACAGCTTTTGAAATTCTGCCGTAAAAGACTGTTTCACAACATGAGTAACACTAATGAGCTGCAAAGAGTCCAGAAAAACATCGGCTCGTGTTTGACTGCCTTCCCCATATGGTTCAAGGAAGCGGGGGATCTTGAGCAGCCACAATAAGGCTGGAAGGGAAAACACTGAATTCTGCAAGTCTTGACTCACGCTGAAGGACCGTAAATCCCCCGTTCTTTAATGAATAGGTAGGAAATACGAGAATAGGTCTTTTGATGATATTATAGAAATCATCTTTCTTAAAGCAAATCAGAATTGTAAACGAAATTACTCAGACATTCAAACATTAAATTTCCAGCAACTCTTCAGGTACCAAAAGAGAATCTTTTTACTCCTAGTGGCTGCAGATACCAAGGGGTGCAGCAGGGACCTCTCACATAACCCCAATTCTCCTCTCAACCACCTCCTGCGAGCAGCAGGGCAGCCCCCACACAACACACCATCCTAAAGCTTAAAAATTTCTCTTTAAGCTCTCGGAGAGGACTCTGAAGGCTCTAACTTCACAATGCACGTGCACAGAGGCTGCAGCAGCCCCCAATCCCACCCTGAGCTGGGCATGCACAGGAAAGTGTGAGCTGCAGAGAGCAGATACTCTGTAATGACTCAGCTTCTATAAACTATTTCTCACTCGCTAATCTGCATGCACAGGCTGACCACTTAAAACACCCACTGAGAAGTGAAGGGATATTAATGTCAGACAATTTTGCCACCTCAAAACTGTCGAAATAACTATGCAGAATACTAAACTTAGACTACTTAATGAACAAAAAGTGTGTTTTACTTTGAAGTGCCCATCTCCAGCACTCTGTGTACAACTTTTAATAAGAGCTTTAGAATAACCAAGCAAAAATTATAAATATGATGCATTCATTACTGACCTCAGCCTTTCACTGTATTTGCACTTAGGGTGCTTTTATAGTATATTTCTGTGGGTGAAATTCCAGACTCCTTGAAATATACAAAAGTTTTAACATGTTACTAAACAGGAACCAAGTTTCTATGAAACAGACACATACAAAAAAGAATCAGGGATACCCAGTTCTGCCTCTGGGAGTTGCCCAAATGGCATTAAGTAAGTTTCACACCAAATTTAGAATAAAATGCACGTTTCAGAAGAACATTTGCCATCACCACAGGAGAAGATTGTCTAAGCTGCCAACAATTCACCCGCCCACCTGTGAAGGTTAGGCCCATAATGGAAACTCTCAGCTCATCAGAGTTAACCCATGACTTATCATGCAAGACTAATTACTTGTGTCCTTTTCCCATCAGACACTATCTCCTTTTCTTTTAAGTCTTGGAAAGCAACACTTAACACCCAACCCCAAAGAACTTGGAGAACTGTAGGAGGTGTAAGAATGGGATGGGTGGGGTGACACACAATTTCTATTGTCTGCAATCAGCTACAGTGAATACTGCACACAATAAAACTGGATTTGGCTCAAGGATCAATACATCAAACCTAGATCCAGCTCTGCAGATGCTCTTACAAGCAGAAGAAAACAGGATTTTCATCTGAGATCACACCTGACTACTGTGCCCATTACGCACACTGTGAAATGCCACCAAGGTCAAAATCACCCAGGTACTCCAGATGGTTTCCAAATGTGAGTCACCACCACATGCAACACCCAGACATTGCAAATACTATTGAAGAACAATGCTGCATTCAAGCAAATTGCAGAAATGCAAGATTACAGCTGTTTAAACACAAATTCTGCTGATGAAATAGAGACACGAGTCCTGAAAGAGGAAACGATTTAGCAGTTACAAATAGCAAGGGGGCCTTCAAGTTCTCAGAGTTGCACCTATGTGGAATGAACTTTAAAAGGCAAAAAAAAAAAACAAACCCATATCCACAAACCACGTGTTTTCATAGTGAAGCATGCTGGAACACCCGTAAACAAAAGGTGTGGTCCCCAAAGTATTGCTTCCGTCAGGAGTTGGCCAACAGAGCCCCTCGCATCCGGGCAGCAAATTAAGACCCGAGCAAATACTGAACATCCACCTTCTCCCAGGCTAAAAGGACACTGACAGCTGTTAGCAGCCACCCAGCTTTCACAAAGGTCAAGGAACTACTTGATTAAATCACCTCTCTCCCCACGTCTTTTTTAAAAAAAATTTTACACTGAACGTGTAAAAAACCCCAAAGTGCCTGTGCCTCTGAAACATTCATAACAAAAAGAGAAAACTTGCCACGTTCAATCACTCGGCCAGCTGCACCTGACGTGCTGTGACTGTTCTGAAAAGGCAGAATTTTTCCTGGACCACCTAACCACATATTTACACATAACTCCCCCAAACTACATCCTGTACCAAACGTCAAATCAAGAAAGTTCATTCCATTCAATATACCAGCCATGCAGCCACAGTCTTTTCTACTCTGAAGACAAGCACTGAAGTGTTAGGGTTGGTTTCAGCCCAGTTTGCAATGTAATCCCACTTGTTTCAAGGGCGTCATACCACACAAAAGGACACTGGTGGGAAGTGTGTCACACACTTGTGATTTTACCCACTAAAGTACCCTTCAGAAGAGCTGTGGGTGCCATGCTCCGTGCTCTTTCCCATTAGCCAAGAAAGGAAAAGGTGAAGGAGATTCAAGAGTGCTTTTACAGCCCGTTGTCCCCAAAGCATTGGAGGTACAACTGGGGTCTGTGCACCCCTACATAATCTTTACTTATCACTTCCACTTGTTAAGTATTTAGAAAACACTGCCAGTTTCAAGAATCAGACAAGAAATAAGCATGTACTACACCCTCCTACCTGTCAGCCCTTAATGCACACTTGAACTCGGGTGAAAAACAAAGTTTTGGTGCTGTGTCTGTGCTTTGTCCTTAACCCCCTGCCTCCTCCTCAGCTCCTGAATGTTTGGAGTGTAACAGGCAGAAAGAATTCTGCAGGGTTTGGGTGGACAGAGGCTGCAAGCAGGGTTACATGAGACCTCCAGGGTTTGTTCACCAGATTGCTGGGAGGCCCCAGACGATCTCATTATCCCCAGCATTCCTCCTCATACAGGATATAAATGCTACATTAGGACATGCAATAATTCTGCTGGTTATGGGTCCATTTACACTCACAGGGAAAGTCTGGAGATGTTACTCCAAGTCCAGAATGAAGTGAAATATCAGTAGGAACTTTTCAATAGGATTTACAACCCAAAGGCACAGGATGCACTCACATCACAGCACAAGGCTAAAAGCCTGCTTTGGGAATAACTCACATGTTGCCAAAGGGATTTTATTCCTTCTAAAGTATGAGGCTTTCTGCAACCAGCCTTTTTCTCCCCCAAGGAACAAACAGAAATTCTACATAACTCCAAGCACATTAACATTCTATGAGCTCTAAAAAGCAAACTCGATTTTACTCTTTTGCTATATTTAAAGGGGTGAATCATGAACATGCATGCAGTCTGGTAAATCACAGATACAGGGTGGAAGTCAAGCCTGATCAAACCTTGCTGATTTTTCTAGCAAATTTCTGAACTACAGTTAAAAACATTTGCTTTTGCTTCAACCTTCAGCCCTTCAAACCGCATATGAGTCACACGTAGAACGGGCATTTGCAGCTTACCACACCTGCTTCTGAAAACTCATTAAAAAAAAAAAAAAAAAGAGACAACTAAGTTCTAAGGTAAATGGAAATTTAATTTTGTTTAAAAAAGAAAAGTCATGATCAACGAAGTAAAGTGGCATATATTAAATACAGGTTGTTTGTGTGGTTTCCTTTCCAGTGAAAGGGAGAACACAGAGTGAGAAATCAGTTTTGGCCTAAATACCCAGAGCACTGGAAACCATCGTGTTTTCAGAGCTCTGCCCAAATTGAAATGGAACAACTCCTGCCAAAATTGCATCTAGAATCATTTATTCTCTTGATCCAACCATTTTCCTCAGTAACCTGCTACATTTCTCAGAGTGCTACATTGAGGACATGAAAAAATGATACTTTGATGCTGCTGAAGACAGTTTCAGAAACAAAATTTTCCGATTAAAAAATGTTACAAAAGCAATTTGTAACTGTTGCAGAAGACATATGTGGCTGCACAGGCACACACACCCCTACAAATACTTTATAAACCAAGAAGATTTATAGTCATTACTCTCTACTACCATTCTGGATCAGGAACACCTCAGTATTGCCTGCAGTTCTAGGAAAAAAAAAAAAGTTCCTTTTATGAATTCAGAATTTATTCTGCAGCGTCAAAAATGTCAAATTGTACTGCCTCTTACTTTAATTCCACGCTAACTATTCAGTCTCCTCCCGAAGCATCCAAGATGCAGAAAAAGGAGGCAACTGCAGGCTCTCCCAGAAACATTCCCATGCAGCAGAGCTGTTTATATACTGATGAATCAATATAGCATCACTACACTATTTCACCAGCATTTATCACGTTTCTTTCTATGGCATATAAAACCACACCAAAATAACCTCTCCCATAGAGCAGTTGCTCTCTTATTTACTGCACGGTTCCAGCCAGATCTAGCTAAACCAGGACTCCAATGTCACAGCAAAACGGGATGCTGAACTGCCTGCCAGAGCGGGCCAGGAATGCACCCAGAAAGGACAGCAATTAGCACATCTAAAATAACCATTTCTACAACAGGCAGCTCAAAAGCTCAGATATCTTTTCATCTCAACTCGCACCGGTTACCAGCCACAAACACATGACTACAGGAGAGAATCCTGCAGCGCTTTACAATCCAGATGACCCTCTGCCACTTATTCTTGACTTCTTCATTGAAAACACCGTTTCCGTTTCATCTCCCCCTCCTCCCGAGCACAGATTTGTCCCGAGGTGTGTCCTGTCCCACCACTCAGGGAAGAGCCGCCCCACAGGCTCCTGTCGGCGGGTACCAGCCCCCCCAGACCCAGCAGGTTTGCTCCACGCTCCACCATCAAACATGGCTGCAACCGTGTCCTCTTTGTGATTGAATATGTGGAACGGCTCTCCTGCCTTCCCAGACTTCTTTTATCTCCCTTCCCTTATTCCTTCTCATCAGCAAGGGACCATTTCACATGGCTGTTGCCCACTTCTCATTCCTTTTAACAGTCCGATATTTTCCATTAACGTTCACCGTAAACCAAATGCATTTATACTTTCCAGGTTCTCCTCAAAAGCATCAAGGAGCTTTATACATTGAAACCCTCTGCACCATTAAAACCCGCTTTTATTTACACACAATACAAAACTCTCCTCGTAAAAATCTCCCGTCCTTCAGATCCAGCGTGAAGAGAAGCCCCTTCACAGCCGCAACGGGAAATTTTATCATCTGGCTTTTCTTCCCTGCAGCTCCCTCTCCTGAAACCGGACCCCCTGTCCGTAGATCCACCTCGGAGCCTCCCGCAGCAGCCACACACAAAACCCACCCCACGCTCCGCTGCGAGCCTCCCTCCGCTCGCCAGCCGCCGCCGCTTTTTTTGTGCTATGGAGCTTTTTCAAAAATAAAATTAATTCCTTCAGCAAAATTAAATCAAACTCCTGAACCTCCGCTGGGATTTCCCTGCAGAGGCTGCACATGAAACTTTCCGGGGCCGGGGAGGACCCTCGGGCTGAGCTGCGCCGAGGCGCCGGCAAGGAGCGGAGCCGGCTCTCCACACCGGCCCCAGGCACGGACCGTTATGCCCCGCTGCGGCTCCCGCAGCCCCGCTCTCCCCCCGCGCCCACACTCACCCACAGCTCCGTGCCCCAGCTCATGGCTCCGCCGGCGCTGAGGGGGCGGGCGGGCGGCGCTGGGGGTGTCGCTGTCCCCTGGCTGTGTCTGCTCGCCCTCGAGGAGGGCCGTGCCCGGCGGTGCGAGCGGAGCG
>JANPWX010000219.1:987285-1040565 GCA_024734555.1 Trochalopteron elliotii
GGGATCGGGGGGGAGAAGAGAGTCAGTGGGGAACGGGGATCCGCAGGGAAAAGGGGATCGGGGGGTAGCGGGGTCAGTGGGGAAGGGAGATCAATGAGGAACACGGGTCTGTGGGGAATGGGTGTCACTGGGGAACGGGCAGCAATGGAGGAGCAGGGGTCCATTGAAAGAGGAGTCGCTAAGGAATAGGAGAGGAGGTTTTCCCCATCCTGGTCACAGAATCATCAGCACTGGCACAGGTTGCCCAGAGAAGTGGATGCTCCAACCCTGGAAACATTCAAGGCCAGGTTGGACAGGGCTCCGAGCAATTTGGTACGGTTGAAGAGGTCCTTTCTCATTGCAGGGGGTTGGACTGGATGGCCTTTAGAGGTCTCTTCCAACCCTAACTATAGTATGATTCTGTGCTTTCTAAAACTTACACGAGTTTTAGATGTCCCTTTGCTGGATACACTCCAGGACCTCAATGTCCTTTTCCAAGTGAGGGACTCAAAATTGAATGCAGTATTTGAGGTGCCTCACCTGTGCTGAGGTGGGGATCCCAGCCCCACCCACCCTCAGGTGCCCTTCCCTGCCTCTTACACCCTCCCCCCGAGCCAGGTGAGGCTGGTTTTGAAGCAAATGTTCCTGTTTTGATCATTTGTAAAGAAGGAGAGGGTCCTAGAAATGAAGAGAACCCACAGCCTTATAACTCGGAACCCTTGAAGCTGTGTCATATGTGGTTTGGGTTAGACATCATGAGGAATTTCTTCATTGAATGAGTGTTTAAATATTGTTAGGGCTGCCCAGGGAGGTGGTGGAGTCACCATCCCTGGAGGTGTTCAAGAAAAAATTGGATGTGGCACTCAGTGCCATGGTCTGGCTGACAGGGTAGGGATTGGTCACAGGTTGGACTCAACGACCTCAGAGGTCTTTTCCAACTGAATTAATTCTGTGAACTCACTGCAAGGGCTGGCTTCTAACTCAGCTAAGCAGTATATACATCCCTCACCCCCAAAATAACCCAAATCCAAGAATATTAAATCCACCATCTGTCACCAAAATGCTCAACAAGCAAGTAGGAAAATAACCAAATTATCTGCCTTTGCATAAATGTGGGTTATCGTAGCAATTACACAGGCCTTGCAGAAAATGGCTCATTTCCTTGCCAGAAAGATATTTATTTTGTGATCCTCTTCCTCTGTGTCGTTTATTTGAGCTGTGTCACTTAATCTCATTTTGCATTTCTGCTTTTCAGCTACAACAAATGTAGAAAGAGCTTTAGACTGATATATTTATTGCTGTTATCTATTCATGAGAGATTTTTGTAGGGGGGATAAAAAGAAGGAAGCATATTAATTCACCTGAGGTAAAAAGCTTTGGCTCATAAAGGGTGGGGATGCTTTTGATGTGAGAAGATAAAAATTGACCAGCTGCTACAACAAGCATTATCTCCCCTAGATTAATGCACTTCTTCCACTGGTGCTTGGCTGTTACCCTACATGAGGAAGAAAAACACATTAAGCAATTCCAACATTTTGAACAACAGTGAAGACAAATGTTATGTTAATAACAGAACTGCATTTATTTTTATCCAAGTTCCATTGATTTGAACATGAGAGGAGAGTGCTGCTCCTCACACAGCTGTCTTTGAAGAGAGACACAACAGGCAGTGCTTTTGTTCATCATTAGAAGTTATTACTTTAAAGGGCTGACTTCATAACAACTAAGAGACACCCTGTTTAGCTCATTTTAGAATATTCTTCCTTCTACTGCCAACATATTTGAATATCCAAGCCTGCCCTGCTGCCTGAAGCACAACCACAGTCTTCCAAGGTCCTGTACTTCCACAGGCTCCCAGACCACCATCTTCAGCTCTACATCCACCCAGGACACATTGCAAAACCAGACAACACAGTTGCATCACGACTTTTTGAGAACTTAACCCATAAATACTGACAGAAAAAGAATGTACAGAAACAGAGAGCAGCACTGGTATCATCTAAGTGTGGAATTTCCTTTTGCACAAAGAGCTGGGAGGGGAACAGGGCAAACCTGTTACACCAGCACGGGCAGGGAAACCTGTCCACACTGAGAGATAGAAATGCTCCACCAGTTCCAGGGAGATAAAGGCCAGAAATACAAGTTTTGTATTATGATGGTACATTAGAATAAACCATGCCAAAAAAACTATTACAAGTTGTCAAAATTTCTGTGGACAGAGGCTCAAGAAAAAAAACTAAAAAAACAATGAATTCTAGATGTTTCAAGAACAGGATTTTCCCCTGTTTTTGACTGCCTTTATTGTTTAGCCTGAGACTCTCCAAGGTAGGGACTGCCACTTACATTATTACTTTCAGTTGTGCAGTGCCCAAAACAACAGGGCCTGCAGCTTGGCTAGTCCCTAATTACTAATGTAATTAGCAATGACAGGAGCATTAAGAGCCGTTTATGCCAAAGTTGATGCCGGAAAGCTCACTAAGTTCCAGCCTCAAAATTACACTTAGAAGTTACATTATCTAGCACTTCTCCACTCAACACAATCCATATCTGAGCAACAGAAGCTGGGTAGGAATTTTCCCTCAGCCAGGCTGAGAACAAGACCATGCAGATCTGTTATCCAGATATGGGCCTATTCCTGTAAATTCTCTGTTTATCTCCCCTGTTGTTATGATTCAGAACACTCCCAGATTCAGCTCCAAAACCCAAATAGAAGCGATTCCATTTTTAGAAAGCCAGGACTTTGTTTAAGAAACCCCAATCCCCCTTGAAAACAGCCAGATTCATTGCTAAGTGATTGAGAAACTATATGAAGTAGATAAAATAAATCCCTAAACTACAATTCAATCTAAACCTTTTTACTCTGTGTTTGTTTACTTATGCAAAGCAAGAAAAATCACAACTCTGAGTGCATGAACAAGCACTTCCAGGATATAGCAGGAAGAGGACATACTGTCCCCCCCAGAGTTATCACCCTTACAGCTGCTTCCCTTTGATTTTACAATTCCACCCGAATTATCCACGTCCAAGATAAGGAACTTGGATGTTGCTTGTAACCTCTCATACACTGGGACTGAAACAGCACCGGGAAAGGAAAAGGACACACCTTTCCTAGAGGCCATCATCATCATCATCATCACAGCTGTTTCCTCTCTGCTGTTACAACACTACACAGATCACTCACACACAACAGGGGACCTCGGTGCCCTTTAATGCCTCATCAAGGCCCAGAGGGGCCCGATCAAAACCTGATAAACCTTAATGGCCCTGCCCAGCCTCACCTGGGGCCTCTGCCCACACCCTTCTGCCATGGATCCAGGGGCTTCATTTAAGCTCCGGGCTGAAAGCCCAGTTGCTTTGCCCCGTGTTTTAGGGGGTCCCAGTTCCAGCTCAGGCTGTGTGTGGCGGTAGGTCCTGTTGATATGGAGCCTAGCTCACATCTGACCTTATCTTAGACTTGCCTTGTCCCTGTGGACCTGTCCAGCCATCATCAGACCGTGACTGACCTTGGTTCCCATCACCCAAACTGCAGATGGATTCCCAAGTCAGCCTTGTCTCATTGCTGTGAACTCAGCAGATCACCCCGATTTTGGCAGCTTCCAGCTTTGACCCCTGGGCCTGCTCTTCTCTCTTTCCCCCTGGACTGTGGGACTGGATCCTGAGTGGCTCCTGCTCTGGGTCTGTGTTATCTTGCTCACCTCCCCACCCCACGCCTGTACACTGGCTCACAAAATATTTTAATAAAATGGCAACCTGCTTCATTCTGTGCTGAGCTGTACCTGCAGACTGTTCCTCCATCGTGATTTTCTGACACTGCTGACACCTTCCATCCAACCTCGACAGCTGTCCATGATATACTTAAAAAAAACCAGACTGTGATTTTTACATTAGATTAATCTGTGATTAAACATTAATTGAATGCTTAATTACAATTAAGAAGTAAAGAAAAAAGATATCCAGGCTAAGAATAACTGCTTGTACTGGGAACAGCAGACTTACAGCAAATTGATCTTGTGTGGAAGCTACAATGAAACAAATTGATGTCACAATGAGAGTTATTGTTACAGCTTATTAATGACAGTCAGAAGCTGCTTTATATCTTGACAGAGATGTAAATTTAAGTACAGACACCTTTTAACGTACAAATTCTTAGAAAAATGCATAGCCAAAGAAAGTAAACATAGTATAAATTCTATTTTTTGTTCATTTTGTACAGGTAATTGGGGAACTTACAGTTAGTACAATATCCTAATAGTTGGTGAAGAAACATCAGGAAAAAAAATCTTCAGAAAATTTCCATTATCTTGCATAAAAATCCCTGATTTCTAGGAATCATCCTCAGACTAAGGATGATTATTCTTTTTAAGGAAGGTTCTGAAGGGAGCTCCTGAAGGCAGCATCCTCAGACTAAAAAAGGCTTTGCAGCTGAACCAAATCCCAGAACTATAGGGGAAATTCTTGACCACTCAAGCAGTCAAAGTGTGCCTGATACTTGTTAGTGGAACAAGGCACGACAGCCTGTGCTACAGCTGTGGTTGCAAACAGCTGTTTCTCAGGAGCCAAAACTCCCCAGGTTTCCCAAGTAGTCCGTGCACAGGGATTATAATAATTGCAATCTTTAAAAAAAAAACCCAAAAACCCCCAGCAACCCCTCACTCCCCGCCTAATTTCAAGAAAATATCTAACCGGGGTTTTTTAGAATAAATCATCCGATGCTTGTAGGTCCGTGGGGTTTTTGCAACCTGTGTTTAAGCTCCGTGCGGTGCAAGGGCTGATGCTGCCAGGACATCTAGTGGCACACAAATGTACTGCCAGGGAAAGAACATTACCAGATAAACAGATTTTTTTTTTTTTTTTTTCATGCTTCCAGATAGTTCCTGGTATCTGTCCAGGTTTCTTTGGCTGTTGGTGAGATTTCTCTGTTTGTTTTTTTGCCTAAGAATATACAAGGGGGAAATGAAATTGTGAGAAAGAATCTACAGGAACATCTGAATCATCTCTCTAAATAAAGATGGGACATACTACACAATCTTGATAAAATAAAGGTCAAGGCCATTGATTTTTCTCTCCTTTTTCACCCTCACTAGCCTAGTCCAGTCCAGTTGTTTTTCTGTCTCTAGACAACAGAACTTACACAGCTGTTACTCCACACACTGAAAGGGAAAAATCAGAATATCTGAGTGTTGGGAGCTGAAAGCACAGGGCTCCCCACTGAAAAATTAGGTTTATTGACATTGATGGCTTCCCACTGCACAGTGTTTCAAATTTGTGGTTTTTAGCAGCGTGTCAACCAAAAAGCCATTTTAATTGCCCCTATGTTCACTTTGCTTCTTGTGTTACTCTCATTTTGAGCAACAAGTAATGGAAACCAGGCCCAATCTGCTTTTTGTTTTACTTGTAAATGTGACCACAACTACTAGTTTAAATTGGTGCAAAATAGTTTAAATACGTGCAAAACTAATCCTGTAAAGAAGCAAAAATCCCTTTGTTTGTCACATATTTTTCTGGCCATATTCAAAATCAATACTTTAACCCTGGCTTTAAATAGAAAAGCAATTTTCCTGTTGTTTGGACTACCTGATGTTCAGACGTCTGCTGTTGCCATAGCTCCCAGGAAGAAGCTGGAACTTGCTGGTAGATCCACGGCTGAGCTGGAAACAACCACTTCACCCCTCCCTGTAAACAACCATCCCACATCTCCCTGTGGACGATGCTGCAGGGCTGAGGTAGGAAGAGCTTCAGTCTTTTTTTGGGGTTTTTTTCTTGGCGCCACCCCACAGAGGCCGGTCTGGGGGAGGCTCAGGGGGTTCCTTTTGGCCAGTGCCCCACTCTGAGCCCCATAGCCATGGGGAGACCCACCACCCAGGGGGGGACCCCACTGCCAAGGGGGTCCCAGGGCTGAGGAGGGACCCACCACAGGGCCTGGCTGCTGCCATGGTCCTCATTGAGGAGCCCGATCCAACCTGGGGGGCATCGTGGGGAGCAGCCTGTGGGCAGGGGCGACCCAGCAGAGCCCAGAAGGGCCTCAGGGGGAGAGAAAAGGGCAGGGAAGCGCCTTCCCCATGGGGAAAGGCTGAGGGAGCTGGGGCTGTTCAGCCTGGAGAAGGTTGTGTGGAGACATCAGAGCACCTTCCAGGATCTGGAGGGGCTACAGACGCCGGAGAGGGGCTCTTCGGTAGGAGTTGCAGGGACAGGACAAGGGGAAGCGGGTTCAAACAGAAAGAGGGAAAATTCAGGATGAATATTGGGAGGAAATTCTTCCCTGGCAGGGTGATGAGGCACAGGTCGCTCAGAGAAGGTGTGGCTGCTCCCCGGGAAGTGTTCAAGGCCGGGTTGGACGGGTTTTGGGGCACCCTGGTGCGGCGGGAGGTGTCCCTGCCCGGGCAGGGGGTGGCACTGGCTGACCCCTGAGCTCCCCCCCATCCCCAACCCCTCCATGACTCCCTGACAGGACCCGGCCCCGCCCACCGCCGTCACGTGACGCACCCCCGCCCGACACGTGACTGGCCTGACCCGGAAGTGGCGCGCGGGGGACGCTGACGCTGGAACAAAGATGGCGGCCCGCGGCGCTGGGGCCGTGCTGGGGCTGCTGCTGCTGCTGCTCCGCGCGGGCCCGGCCCGCGCCCGCGTCCATCACCTCACCCTCAAAGTAAGGTCTGCGCCGCCCCCGGCCCCGCTGGCTCGGCCCCCGGGTGCCCTGAGGGGAGCGGTGAGGCCGGCCCGGCCCTGCGTACCGCCCGGGGGCCGGGATTGGTCTCCCCATGTCTCTATCTTCGTTCTGCTGCGTGCCCCGACCCTTCTTTCTCTTCGCTTCTCTCCGAGCTCTCCCCCTGCGCCTCAGCCCGCCCGGGCCCCACCGTGTTGTGCTTTTGCCGTTATCCTGCCGCTCCCCCTGACCGCATCCCCGAAGTCCCGTCCTGCTTTCTCTGCCCGCCTGTTTCTTAGTCGCGGGTAAAGCGTGTGCAGGGGCCTCAGAACCGCAGTAGTTTGAAGGTGCAACTGCTTCACGTTCCGTTGAAGAGAGGGCTAGACGTGAGCTGAGGGAAAGGTTTCTATAAGTGGATTTTGGTTGAGTTTCCTTTTAGGTCTGTTCTGTAGTGCCCTCCTGCCCTGGTCGCTCCGAAGGGTGTTTGGCTGTAGCTGCTTTGTGCTAACCGAGAATTAGTAGAGGCTGAGGGAACTGATGCTGACAGCTTTCTCTTTTGGTTCTGTAGGCTGTTGGGTGTGCTTTGATGTGTCATCCATCCTGTGACTGTATTTGAGAAAAACTCGTTATTCAGGGTAGTTGACAGGAGGTGCTGGAGGTCAGGGGGAGGATGTGCCTGTTGTGCTCTGCCTGAGCTGCTGCCCAGGTGCTGTGGGACAGGGGAGCTCTGCCCTGGGGGTGATGCCCTTTAACGGCTTCTGTGCAGCTCGTGGAAAGCTCTGTAACTCTTCAGAATTTAAATTTTGTTTTAGTTGTCAACAACGTGCAATATTTTGCTAGTAGAAACATTGGAAGAGGTAATAAAGTGGTAAATGACTGGGAGCTGCATTGCTGTGCTGTTGGAGCAGTTTAGGGAGAAGCCAGGACTTTGCAGGAATTCCACCTCAGGCTTTGGGATACAGTGACTGCTGGAGGTGTTCATGTCTTACTTGTAGGAAATTCTCCAGACTATGTAGTTGTTTAAAGTGCAACCAGATGAATATTGTTGTACTTGAGGAGAAGTTAACTGTTTCCTGAAGCAGTAAATTAGGAGGCTTGTGCTGGTTACATCATTTAGAGGAATTTGTGACAAACAGTTGAGTGCTGAAGGATTTCTCCTGGGGTGAAGAGAATTCTTCTTCAGGGTAAAGAATTCTTTACCCTTAAGTAGGAAACTTTCCAACTTGTGTCAAGTAAATGTTCTGAGCAGCAACTCAAAAAAAGTGTGGCTTTTAGTCCCTATTAGGGACTGCCTGTATCAATTACTGAATCCTGTTTGCTGTTTTTTCCCATCAGAGTGGGGTGTGGGTTTGGTTTTGCAGGGGTTCTGTGGAAGTTGCAGCACTGACTAAGGGCTGTGAGAAGCAGCAGTGAGTTAATGCCCCTGGCCCACCTGCTTTATAAACATGAGCTTTATTGTTAGAGCCCTTTCTCTCTTCCTCCTTCATCCCCTGCTTTACAGCCTTTGTGTAAACATCAACAGGCTCCAACAACTGAGTCCTTTCACAATGAAATCTCCTTTCTGGTGTTCTTGCAAGTGTGCCTTGACACTGAGCCAAGCTAAAGGCCACAGCTTTGTGGGAGTGTTTGATATTAGAGTTCCTCAAACAAGCTGTTATTGCTTAATTCAGAATAGCTTCATTTTTGTGTCTTCATAATTACTGAGCTAATGGGAAGCTTTTTTTGTTGTCAGAAAAACAAACCACAGTCTGGTAATTTCCAGTTCTAAAAACAACTTTTCATCTTTATGAAAGTGAACAAAACAGTTCATTTTTTTTTTTGGTGGTAGAGAAATGATTTGCTTGAACGTTACTCTTAGACTGACAAAGAAGCTCCTCCTTAGTAGCAATTGCTACTAGCTTAATTCATTAATGAGATATGAAATGAGATTAATTTGTTAATGAGGTATGAAAAAACCCCCAGAACACCTCAACTAAGAAAACCTACCCCCTACAAAAATTGGAAGTTATAGGAGACCAACAGAAACAATTTTCAGTGGATTCCAGAAGTAGCTGTAGTTGAAATGTTTCTCTTGGCCAAAAAGAAGGCCTTTGTCAGACATGGAATTACAGAGAAGATGCTGGTTTTCAGTGGTTGCTTGTAAATACCTGTGGCCTTTTAATGTTGATAGGCTTCAGACTTCAATAGCTCAGGTTGAAATTACCTTTCACAATATATACTTAGTCTTACACAAATTATAAGCCTTGTTATTAGTTTCACACAAGTAATAAGATTCTTTCCAGGTAAGGGTAAGCACTCTTTTGTGGAACTTTCTCTGCACTGACAGTGTGATCCCAATTAGATTTAGGATAAAATGGTAGAGAATATTTTTGTACCCATTATGAGCTACAGGGTCATGGGTTCCACTTCCCTGTAACTTTATTCAGGTATTACATGATCACTTGTTGTCCTACAAGAGTGGAGGAACTGGGAAAGATTTTTATGGAAACAAGGTTGAGAACTTTGGGTATTGGTTTTACTGTTAGTGATGAGTTCCAGATAATTTCCTCTCAGTAGGGCAAGCTAAATTTTAAATGCATCCTGTGTAAATTAAATTAACGTGTGTTTTAACAACTTAGATGCTGAACCATTCACTTGTATGGGTTCACACCTTTGTTGTAAACTTAAATATTTCTGGAGTCAGTAGTTGAGTGATTACAAATAAGAGCTGAGTTCTTTCAACCCCAATAGTAAGCCAATGTCTTTAGGCTGTCAGTATGTGGAGCAGTAGATGCTCTTGCTGTTGCTTGGTGGCAACTGGTGACAGTGTGTGTGTGGGATCATGTAAAGGATTTGTGAACTAAATCTGTAAACTCTAAGCACTCAAATCTGAGATAAAACCAGGGAGGAAAGTGGTGTGTGTTGTGTATTAATTATCTGCTGGTGATGGGGAGCAGATCAGTAAATTAGCAGAGTAAATCACTTCAGTTGAACTGAAGAGCTCTTGCAGGTGCTCTGAATTGAGCAGCTGCCTCTGGTCACATCTGCAAGGCACAAAACCTTGTGGCTGGATGACACCGTGTCCCCCTCAGAGTCACCCAAATTCTTCTCTGTCCAGATGGGATTAAATACATCTGCTGTTCCCTGTAAAGAGCCAGGATGAATTTTCTGTGCTGGCAGGGAAGTTACATGGAATGCAGTGTTAGAGGAACCAGCTGGGCTCTTGTTCCAAGCACGTTCCATGAGCTAGAACCTGAAGACAGCAGAGCTCTAATCCTCTGTTAAACAAAGCATCTGCTGGAAACCCTGTGTCACTTAACTTTTTTTCTCTTCTGAGCATTAAGGGACCCATCTGGTTATTTGCCAGGTTAACTTGATTCTATTAGGGTGATCTTATTACAGCTGGATTACAGGTTAGCTGTGTCAGGATTAGTGTCCTGCTGTTACAGTGAGTGATATTTGTGAGTCAGGAACGTTTTGTGCAGAGATGTCAAAATCAATACTGGGGTGGAGGGACAGAAAGAACTTTTTGTACTTGTACAATTTGTAGCTCAGTCTTCCAGGACTGTCTCCAGAACAGTTTGCCCTTAGCAGCTGACTTCTCTTTATAGAGTGTTCTACAATCTGATTATCTTTTCCTAGAAGAAGCAGGAGGAAGAAACTTTTTTTGTAGTGCCAACTTGGCAAATGTTTTAAATTCCATTGGAAATTTGCTTTTTGATTTCTGTTGCCTTGTTTCTGCTTTTCCTCTAATTAATGACCCAGTAGGTTTGAGGGACCAGCTGCAGACATTGAATGTGAACTTCTGTCATCTGATGTGGCAGTTGTGTGTGACGTCAGCTACTTCCCATGTGAGGTCCTTCATGACCTCCTTATTTAAAAAAAAAATTAAAGCTCACTGTACTTGAACCTTTATCAGCTGTGTAGGACATGAGAAGAGATCAATTTCCTTGCTAGACTGAGAGGAAGGAAATTTTTCTGTGGCTGAACTGGGAGTAGAGGAGGGAATTTGCACTTTTCTGCTAGAGAAACCAGCCCAAGTAATTCTGGTTTCGGTATTTATTATGTTTTTATTTTTTATTTATTTTATGGTAAAAATCATTTGGAGGTATGGGACTACATACAAAACTTTATTTTCACACATAGTTTTCCAGTGTATTAGTGTTTGTCTGTCCAAACACTGACCCTGCCTAACAGATGACTGAGGGGATGACAATGCATTTGCTAAACACTTGGCCAAACTCCAGCTCTTGGTTAAGTAAGATCCCCAAAGTCACCTGTTTCCTCTTCAGTCTGTTGCAGTGACAGTAGCCAGCATTCAAACAATAGCTGTCTTGATGTGTCTGCAGTCACTTTGGGGGATTTTGCTGTATGTTGTTTAATCAGTGATGCCAGATGTTTAAATTCTTCCAGAATTTTGCTTGCATATTTCCCATTAGCATAGCCAGGCAGTTAGCAGAAACATGTCTGTTTAGAGTTCTTGCTGTTCAGGTTATTGGAAAAATTGGTCCATTCCAGTGAAATAGTTGGTTACATCTGAAGGTATCCTAAAGAAATTTGCTGTTTGCATAATTAGATATTTCGCATGAATATTCAAGTGTCGATCACTCACCCTGCTTCCCCTTTGCTGCAGCAGATGACTCTGCATGTGTTTATAAACTTGCTTTCCTTTCTAACAGGATGACGTGAGGCAGAAAGTGCACCTGAATACCTTTGGCTTCTTCAAGGATGGTTTCATGACAGTCAATGTCAGCAACCTTTCCCTGAACCCACCAGCAGGCCCTGAGGACAAGGGCAGTTTATCAGTGAGTTCCTTCCTATGAAGCCTCCTGTGAAATTGCCCTTGCACTGGTGGTCTCCACTTGTCTCAGGTGGCAGATCCAAACTCTTGGTGCTGTTGGCTTTGCTCCCCAGCATGAGCCAATTATGAGGATCTGTGTATTGAGATTTATCCCTGAGCACTCTCCACTGTGCTTTAAGGAAGAACCTTTAACTTACTGGTCCTCTGCTGAACTCAATGCACACATCTGTGACTTAGATTGAACATCAATTTCCTAACAGTCCTCTGATGTGAGGTTTTTTCACACTGTGTTGCATTGCAATTCAGCTTGTGATCATTGTGTCAGTAGGTTTCCAGAACAGTGACAGTGTTATTTTTAACAGAACTCTAATATTACATGTTATATAGCACATTATATTAGGGATTTTAATAGTAAGACTGAAATACTAGATTAGATAACAGACCTGAGTTCTTACTCTGCTGCACAGTTTCACCTCTTCATTGTTATGAAAGTACTGAATGTTTTTGTCAAGCAAAACCATGTGGAATAATACTGAAATAAGCTAAAACTTTAGAGACAGAAGGTACTCCAGATTTAGTTTGGGTTTGAATCATATCTTTTTTCCTGGTGGATATGGATGAGTTTGTTACATTTGAATGTATTTTTCTGCCAAATTACTTGATGAGAAAAATACCTGGACTCTGCCTTAAATATAGGTTAACTTGTTTAGAAAGCAATGTCCTTGACTCTTTCAGTAGTGGTTTGGCTTCAATTTGACAGATTCTTCTCAATTGTCTCATAGGTGGGATTCAGTTTGGATCGAACAGGGAATGATGGTTTCTCCACTTACCTGGTAAGAGAAGTGAACTTGCTTTTCTATGCTGGGCCATCTCATTACCTGACTCTGGAAATGATTGGAAGAAATTAAAAAAAAAAAAAGGTGGGGGGTCTTTAAACATGGGAAGATACAAAGGATAATTTGGATTTACAACTTGCTGGACCAAGAATGGGAACCTCTACCTGGAGGGGAATGTGTCCAAGAGGGAGGGCACTTCAGAGATGTTTTGTTCATGTTACCAGGATGAAGAAGTGGATTATTGTATCTTGAAGAAGACACCAGGGCCAGATGTCTCTGTTGTGATCTTACTTCTGGAGATGGAATCTAAAGTGTGAGTAAAGAGCATACAAGAGACTTTAAAGTTACTTCTTTACTTGAATATAATGGAACACTTGAGGTTTTTTTAAGGGCTTGGAAAGCTGCTGTGCATGTAGGTTGTTGTTTTTTTTTTTAAGGGGTTACAGGAGGGTCGAGGGGAGGTAAGTGTAAAACATCTGCAATATAAAATGGTCCCAGAATTTTTCATGCATATTGCAGGGGTAAAGGGACGACAGGCAAAAGCAACCTCCCTTAATTGTGCTGAATGAGCTTAATGTGTTTTGATGTCTTGGGTCACTTTTGCACTCAATATGCAATTTCATTGTTTGTTTTGAATTACCTTTTCTTATGGAAGTACCTTCAAGTCTGCATTGCTTTCTTTTGCAAGAGCTCATTTGTGGTAACGAAGTTTCTAGTGTGACTCTGCTCACCAAAGCTGAAGAAACTTAATTTTCTTCATCTGCTCTTGTATTTCATGTAGAATGTAACACAATTATCAGTTCTGCTGTAAGTCATGATCTGGTTCTTGCCTGTTCTTTGTGGTACAAAAAACAAGTCAAGACAAGTTGATTTTCCTTTATTGGGTATATGGCTGTGACAGCCTCTTTAAAAATGTTGGTTTGCTTTCATTTTGTAATAAAACCTCTTTGTTTCTTTAGTATGAAAGTACGGTTCTCTTCAGAAGCTGCTTCTTCGTTACCTAAAATTTTATTTGTATCTGAGGGAAATGGTACTGCCTTAAACACCAAGCTGCTAAAAACTTCTGAACCAAACAGTGATTCTGCTAAAAATCCTCCAAATCCTCCAAAGACCAACGAAAATACAGATGGCAAAGGTAAGCCAGCTCAACCTGACCTGTGTGCTCTCATTGCTGTGCATCCAGCACTGAGTTGTGGTCACATTCTGGGGTCCCTGGGGCTAGAATTGGATGTACATCCTCTGTAAACCTGTGCACAGAGCTGCCTTTGGGGCTGGAGTCTCCTGCTCAGTGATTTGTCTTCACCAGTCCTGTTGATCCATCAGAGACAATGACTGTTGGAGACCTTCAGTGCCTCTGAGGGGGGGCCAACAACTTGGTTATCTTTTGTTTGGCAAAAAGAAGGCTAAAGAGGGCATTTTATGGCCACCAACAACTAGTTGAAGGAAGGTTAGGAGGACAATTATTTCAGGCAATTCTTAGTAGTGGCACCCAGTGTCTGTTTCCTTTTATTAAGTCTTGGATGTCTCAGATGGAAGATTAGGACAGAAAATAAGTAAAATAAGTAAGGTGTCTTTCCTAAATAGATGTTCCAGTATTGTAGTAGATGATTTGTGCAATCCAATCTCCATGTTTTAAATGCTTGATGAAGTAAAACCAGGGCCAACATGATACAGTTGACACCAGGTGTGCTTTGAGTCAGAAGTTGGATTTGTCTTCCCAAGTCCTTTCCAGCCAACATTTGTATGAGTCTGTGTTTGCCTGAAGAGTTGAAGTCCTATCACTTGGAAACTATGGGGAGGGAGGAGTAACTGTACCAGTAATCTTTCTAGGAGGCACAAACCTTTGTCTGGCTTCCAGACCAGCAGACAAAACCATTTTATAGTCTCAGCTCTAATAGGATTAGCTCATGTTATCCCTTCCTGGCAGAGTTTAGACTTCAGATCAGACTGTTGAGCAGTCTGATTTGGAGTGGTCTGAGTCTGTCTTGGCCTGTCACGTTCACAAGCTTTGATACCATTCAAAAGCTTGGGCAGCTGTTGTTACAAGTCATGAGCCAAGGATGGATGGCCCTGGAGATAATGGATCTGACAGCTATTGTTCAGCTTTCTCTGGTGTAGAAAGTGTAGCATGAGTGTGGACAGTGCACTGAGGTGTGGGAGCCAAAAGCAAAGCTCAAGTCTTGAACTTTTGCTTCCTGATAGAAAAAGATGACCTTATATTTGAAAAGCTTCTTATAGGAGCAGAGTCAAACTGTAAGCTTGACTGAAGGCTCCTGTCACCTCAAGTTCAGAGGACATGCTGACCTGGCATGTCACCTATGCTTTTGTGTTTTGTTTGTTTGTATTTTCACTGGGAGCTCAGTGGAAAGCTGAGAATTTATTCCTTCCTCATGGTTAATTAGGATTTCCATATGTTTGTCAGGCCATGTATTAATGCTCAGATGGAGATTTGTCAATAAGATTAACAATACTCAGTCATAACAAAGTCAGAGCTGTAGCTTGCATCTGGTTTAGGTCACCTGCCTCTGGTCACTCTCACCAGAGGAAAAGATTTCTGGGGTAGGCTTTTGTAGGAGGTGTAAGAGTAGAGAATCATATCCTGCCATTTGAGGATGCATTCAGAATGAATGCTGACTGTGGGAAGAGTCCTCTGGGAGTAAGGAGAGACTGGGGAAAAAAAAAATCTGTGTTAATGATTAGCTGGGAAACTGCCACGCAGACAAGTGTAGGAAGATGTGAGTAAGGTATTGACAACCTGCTGGTTTCTGAGGATGTCTAAATGCAAACACTAATTAACATTAACTAACATTAAGACTTTTATCTCTAGGTAAGAAGTCCAAACGAAGTACAACACCCTCCCAGGTAAGAAATTACCTGGAGTTCTCTTTCAGAAAGAACCTGGGGGGATATTCCAGTATAATCATAGCAGAAAAGTGGAGAGTATTTGCTGTTGCTCTCAGCCTCCACTGTAAATATACAGAATGCAAATTTGATTGTCTGGTTGATGTAGCCAAATGTTTTAGTTACCTGCTTAATAAAATCTAAAGGTCTCTTTTCCTTTTCCCAGCACATGATAGAACAAGAACATCCCGTTCACAGTGATGGAGAAACTTTTTCATTTCAGGTAGGGTGTCTGCCAGTGTCTAAACACAGTTCCTTCACTGTCCTACTTTGGAAAAGTAAAAGTCTGGGATATAGCTGTCTCTGATAGCAGGAGTTTGCCTGAAAATTTATTGATTTCCATCAATGATGGAGATCTTCCTTTATAAGTTATGGGACCTGCTTTTAAATTGGCTTTGTTGTGATGCTGTTATATCTATCACAGTCTATGAGCCTCAGCATATTAAAGTTTACTGTGATGCCAGAAGTGCAGATCACTGATAACAAATAGCTGTGACCTGGCTGATGACTCAAGGGGAAGATCCTCTGTATGAAACCAAATTAATGCTTTGTTTGGACACCCCGGTTCAGTTGTGATGGTTGGTTGCTATAAAACAAACACATTCTAAATTCTGTTATCTGACACAGATCTCATTTCCAGAGCTATCACAATTTGCATAGTTGGGGGAGGAACAGAAAAGCTGCAGGGCAAGTATAATAAAAATTTTATGCTTTGCCATGTCAAATATATGATACTTGTGGTTATCTTTTCTCTGTGGTGAACAGAGTTAAGCACTGATACTTAACAGGCTTGAATTATCAGAGTGCATAATCCTAGATAGGTGCAATGATTTTGCATCTGGAATTCTGTTGAAACTCCAGATGTGCTGCTATCCTCAGAACAGTCTGTTTGCTGAAGGGAACCAGCTGACCTCAGATGACTGACTTCTTTCATGCTTCAGTAGAGATGACTTCCTACCAGGGCAACCCTGTTGTGAATGAGAAGAATGGTGACTTTTCTATTCCTCATTTTCAGTTCTTTTTTAACATCAGCTCGGATAAACAAGAAGGTCTCTACAGCCTGTATTTCCATAAGTGTGTTGACAAGAACGGGCCAGCTAACGATCACCAGCTGTTTAGTCTTGATGTGAGTATGGCTTCTAAAGGATAATTAACTCATTAGCTTAGATTGCAGCATCCAGCTTCCAGCTCCAGCTTGTAACCAAGCACACACTGCACATGAGTGCACATATGGGGTGGGAAGTGATTCAGAGTTGTGTGCCAGTCTCTGCAGTGGCATTTCTGAAAGAAGTGACTACTGTAAAAATAATTAAAATACTGCTTTTGCAGAAATGCCTGAAAATCTGAAGGCTGAATGTGGACTGGGTTCAGTCCACATAGTTGTGACCTGATGCTGTGAGGAGATGGGAGCTACAACAGCTGCTTGTGTTTTGCTGCACTTAAAAGTCACTTTTTCTCTTTACATGATTGCAGATATTAAGGCTGTTGCTGCAATGTAAATTGTTGGTATTTGAATTCAGTGTTTTTGCTTTTTCTGGCCTAATTAAAGATATGTTTTTGTGGTGTTAGATACACATCCTAAAGGCAATATGTTCTAGCAAATGTCTCATCTCTTTTGATGTACAAGGGTTTGGTCCTGTGGGGTTTTGGTTATTATCAGAGCTTGGGCTTTCCCTTTTTTCTCTTTCCTGTGCTCATGCTGGTGTATAATGAGCTGGTCTGGTATGAATTCTCTCACTGACTGAGGTACCTCAGCCACATCAGCCCCTGAACTGCTTTTTACATGTTTGTGTTAATGCTACTGCAAGGGAACATGGAGGTGATAAAATTTAGCAGCCCTAACTTGACTCAGACTACTTCAGATCTGCCTCTGAAGTTGTGTGTTTAGAAGACCAGCTTTCCTGAATTGCTGTGTCACTTTGACCCACTGGAGAAATTGGAAAGAAAAGAAGACCTGGATGATTGATCTACTGGGGTGTACTTAGAGATGCAGGAGAGCTTCAGTACTTCAAACCAGACTCGATGCATTATATTGTTGAAGTCCTAGCACATATGACTAAGCCACTTAGGGGTATAAATAGGATGCTAAATAATACTTCTGTTTTCTCAGTCACAGGAAAATAGGCTGGCAGCCCATTGTAGATATTGTTTCTGAATCAGAGGTGGGCAAATTGTGATGTTTGGTAGAGAGAACAAATATTCTTTGGGAAAATTACTTTGCCTTTCTGAATTATGTTGCATAACTGAAGCAGTGTTTTGCAAGGGGATTATTCTTGTGGGAATAGTCTTGCAAAATGTTTTGAGATTGAGGATGAAGGGTAGGTTTTGGTTTTTTTCTCTAAGACTCATAAGTCACCACTTCAGAAAAGCTCATGTGAAATGAATGAATTTGATTGTGAAATGTGATTGTTAACTCACTGCTTTAACAAAATGGTTTTTTTTTTTTTTCAACTGTGCACATAACACACCTTTAATATTCAGATAGATATTACGGAAAAGAATCCTGAAAGCTACCTCTCAGCAGGTGAAATCCCACTGCCAAAACTTTACATTTCCATGGCTATCTTCTTTTTCCTGTCTGGGACTGTATGGATCCACATCCTTCGTAAACGCAGGTAAGTTCAGTGTCTGTGACAAGTAGGGGCCTACCTTGTTTGGTTTTTATTTTTCATTCCTCTTGTAATGCTCAGTTCATAGTCACATTTGATCACTTAAAACTCCAAATCTGGCTCAGATTTGTGTGCTTAATACACACTGTTTATATTTGAAAACTGCTTCAGTCAGTATTGTTGCAGACTGTCATTCTAAAGTTACCAAATCTTACATTGAAAGTTCTTCAGGTGGTTTAGATATTGTGGCAAAAAATAGACTGGAAACTCCTATGTTGACGTCAAAAAGAAATTAATTCGAAAATAAATAATGAGAAAAATTTGGTCACTTTCTTCATTTGGGAAATGGCAACTTATGGCAGTAGAGAGCCATAAATATCTTGATTGTGGTTTGAATTTTGTTTAGCAAATTTTCTAACAGTTAAGATAGATATGTATAGATATATATGTGGGATATTGTTATTAGTTAATAATTTCACTTATCCCAAGCAGTAAAAATCAGAGGTTTAGAACATGGAGTTGAAATATTGCACAGGATGTTGCAGAAACTTGGACTGCAGCATTAAGGGGCATCTTTTTTACACTGATGGTCAGCTCAGCCTGGGAGCAACCGTTTGACACTTACAGGTTTTAAAGAAATATTCTTGGAAATTGAAATTTTTACTACTTTTGAGTAATGCTCTTCCTTCTTTTTTTTTCTTCCCAGAAATGATGTCTTTAAGATCCACTGGCTCATGGCAGCCCTTCCTTTCACCAAATCCTTGTCTTTAGTCTTCCACGCGGTGCGTACAACATTTCTGCCTGAAGCTGTTCAGCTAGGGAGTGCAAACATGGAATCCAGGACATGGTGTTAGGGAAATCTGCTTTGGAGAGAGGACAGTGGGAGGGAGAACTGGTCTTAGAACTGAACTGCAGCTCTTTGGTGGAAGTGTTTGTTTTCATCAGCAAATTCTGACTTTAAATACAATCGGGATCATGGCCTGAAGTGTTGAAGCAGCAAGGGTTGGGGGTTGAATGAATTCCACAGATTTTAATGTTTTGGCCATCTACAGCAGGCCTGAAAGCTTGGGCTGTGCTGCTGCTTCAGCTCCAGAGCTTGCAGTGAGTATTAATAAATTAAACCCTTGATGAATGTTTGTAAAATTCAAGGGCAAAGAAGTATTATGGTATATGGTGACAGACCTCACCTTATCAGCTCTGACATTTTCCTTAGATAATGTCTCTGTTGAATTGTATTGACTTTCCCTTTCCACTGGAAACAGCTCATGAACAAAGGTAATGGCAAACATTTAATCCTTCAGTGTTTGTGCCAGCCATGATCTTCACCTTCATGTCCATGGTGTTATACATGCTATAAATATTTTTGGAGTCTTGTGAAAAGAATCTGGCTTCCAGTGAAAATGAAACTAGCAAGCCTCTAGTCACCTAATGCAACTGAACGTGAAAAATGAATGAATAAATAGGTGCCAACTGCAGTTGTTTCACTGTAGTTAAGCAAGGGAGTTGTGTGGGAAGGATGTAGATTGTACAAGATACATCCACTAGCACTTAGGAAATAGAGCAAATGGAAATGATCTCATTGTTGCTAAACAAAAGTAGAATGTGTTGGGAGGAAGTGCTCTCTAAATGTGACAGAGCTGGGTTTGTACACAGTGACTGGAAAGTGAAACTGGCAGTGGATGTGGAGCAGACCTGGTTTTAGGGGGTGGGGTGTCAAAGAGCAGCTCGTAAAGTGCTGTATTTTCTGCTTCCAGATCGACTATCACTACATCTCTTCTCAGGGATTCCCCATTGAGGGTTGGGCTGTTGTTTATTACATCACTCACCTGTGAGTATGTCAGAAGATTGATCTGATAGATTCAAATTGTCACTGGGGCTGTCTCCTTCCTGAACAAAGTGGGAAATGCTTGTGTTCTCATGCAGACCACAGTACCACTCAGCAATCAGCCCTGTGTGAAGGGGAAAGCTCCACTTACAGAGGGCAGCTGCAGAGAATTGGCACTTCTGTGGGTGGAGGAGTAAAAAGATAACAAATGCTTTGCTTTTCTTTGTTCACACTAATATTCAAGTATCTAATTTGCTGCTGGTGTGAATGGTAAGTGGGTACAGCTGCCAGTATTTGCTGCTGTTCACAATGGTGAATGGATGACTCCCCCAGGAAAAGATTGCATGTATTGTGAATGCAGCCTAATATTGCTCTGTGATGCACAGTTGTAGCAAGTACATCTGCTTCACTATTGTGGGATGGATAAGTGATTGCCAAAATTAGGGATACGAAAGCATTTGTTTGGGTTTGTGGCTTTATTGGCAGTGGGAGAAACCTGAGCAGAAGAGGAAGTGTGATAAAATAAAGTCTCTCACTGCAGTGTCTGTTTCTCTTCCAGACTGAAGGGAGCTCTTCTGTTCATCACTATCGCCCTCATTGGCACAGGCTGGGCTTTCATTAAACACATCCTGTCAGATAAAGACAAAAAAATTTTCATGATTGTCATCCCACTTCAGGTGAGGACTGAGCTGTGCTGATACTTCCTGTCTTGTGGGAGAGCTGCTTGTGCAAACTGGAAAAGGCTGTGAAAGCTTCACACAGTGCCATGTAGTTTTTGCTTGTAGGAGCCTATTGGCTATTTCCTAGTCCAGAAGTTACTGTAGTTCTCCCAATTTTTCTCTCATATTGAGCATGAGATAATAGTGATCACACAGTTTCAGCAGATGAAAACTGGATGTAAGGAGTGGGATAAAACTTGGGCTGGAAAACAGTGCTAAATGACTAAATAGAGGAATTGAATTAAAGTTGTCACTGCTGAAATGCTTGCTGAATATCTTCATGAAATAAAAAAATGGGGAAACAAAACTTGTAGGTCTGTTGGGTCTGAGGGAGACTTTCTCAGTGGTTCAGAGTGGTCAGTGCTGGTCTCCTACTTGAGGAACTGAAGTATGTAGGAGAACACCACTTTTGTTTGTTGTTGTATGTAGAAGAGATTTTCTGCCTTTCCAGATGCAAGCCCTTACCAGAAGTATATATAATTACTGTTTGAGACTCTTACAGAGCTCAGGCGTGGAGTACAAAAGATGGTCAATGACCAGTCTGAATTACTGGCTTAATTTACAATTACATGTTTTCACTACTGGCTGTATGTGCCACACAGTCCTTTGTCTGTGTTTCAATAAGTAAATTTTGCTCCTTTTTATCTCAACTGATACAGTAGACTCAGCACAGTATATAACAAAAGAACTACTTTCTGAATATCAGCAAGAATAAGTTCTCATCAGTTTTATTTCTGTATATCTTATGAAGAAGCTGCTGAACGTGTGACTTTTGGATGTAGAGCTGCAGAAAAATTACTGCTGTTACTGGCTGGGCTTTTGTTGAATTGGCATCCTACCTGTAGTGGCTCCTTGGGCAGTTTCTGAACCATAACCATGTCTTGTGTAGGTACTGGCAAACGTGGCCTACATTATCATAGAGTCAACAGAGGAGGGGACAACTGAGTATGGACTGTGGAAAGAAATCCTTTTCCTGGTGGACTTGCTGTGCTGTGGAGCCATCCTGTTCCCAGTGGTATGGTGAGTTACTGTATGTGAAAAACACGTGAGCTAATGGGCATCAACAGCTCTGCCAAAGCAAAAGAGCTCTGTGGTCCTGTGGAGTCAGGCATTCTGTTAACTTTTATGGACCTCATCAGCCTTAACATTTCAGTCTAGTGCTGTGGAAAGTGCTTGTTTTTGGGGATGTTAGAGTGGGGATAAGGGAAGGTGGGTGGCAGTTTAAATGTGGCCAACACTGAGCAGACCGTAGGTGCTTTTGAAGCTTGATGTTTTGCAGAAGTGTTGACTCTCTAAATTGAAAAATGGGGTTTGGCTTCACTGTCTGAGATTAGATACTTGACTGCTAAATTTCAAAACAGTAGTCTTGTCTAAGATCAGGGCTGCCTTCAAGCAGAGTAGCTGCATGTTTATGTGACTGTTTATAAGAAATAATCCCACAGGGAGCATTTCCCCGCCCTTCCTTCCACTCTACTTGGCAGGGAATAATGTTGGTTATATAAAGCTCAACCAAAACATAGATAATTCAGATAAACACTATTGTTGCTGCTTGCCAGTTAGCCAGAACATTTATCTTCTAAATGCATTTTGTCTTAATTGGATAAACAGCTGGGTTTAAAGGAGGATATCAAGGAGCTTCTGGCTCCTTGGTTAGTAAACACAGTATAATCCTCTTTTTCTCCAGTATTTCCATTATTTTTTTCTGAAATGCAGATTATATAAATGTCTGGTAGCATGTCATCACTCTAGAGTGTAACTCTTGAGTGTTTCAGAGAAAGGTGTCGCTCAGTAGATGGAAATAAGCTTCAGCTTGACTTGTGAAGGTGGGTTTCCACTGTCCTTCTCTTCCCCTACACACTCCTGGTGGCCTTCTGCCAAGGCTGGGAGATGTCTTCCAAGAAATTTGCACTAGCCACTTGTCCTTCCCCTTGCTCCAGTCAAAATGCTTCAGCTCTGAGGTTGAGAGCATTTGGCAATGGTGAATAAAATCTCAGGGATATTAACTTTAATTCCAGAGGGACTCGCTCTGCTGTGGTAAAGGTGACTTCTGCAGTCACAGTTCTTGCTACCTAATTCTGGGATCTGTATGTCCAACCTAGTGAGGTATTGGTACAAAACTTACTGTCCATAAAGGAATTGTATCTGAAGAACAAATGTGAGCTGTCTTGTGACTGTTTATGGTGTGCATCCAGTGTTCCTGCATTGCCATGGTGCCAACATAAACTGGCAGTGAAGCCCCTGACATAAAATCCTGCCCCTTTTTTCCTCTGGGTAGTGTCACTGCAGCTGGTGGGATGACTCATGTGAGCAAGGTGACTAAGACTTGGCCCCTGAATTTACATTCCTGCAGGGTAGTTTCTGTTACATAAGTTGCCTATGTAGACATGTAAGCTGTAATCAACTATTTAAATGAAAAGAGCTTAAAAGAGCAGTAAGATGCCAAATGCTTGGCAGTACTTTGAAGAGTAGCTCAGCTTAATTGTACAAGTGGAAAGCATTATGCTGGAAAATGCCCCAGTTTCTCACTCTGCTCCCTCCCTCCCACAAAGCTTTCTGTAGGCTGAAGAAGGTTTTAGCAATCTGCTTTCTTAATCCCAAGGAAATAGAGATACTTGAGCTGACTGCCTGAGCTGGGGGCACGAGGCTGAAGTGTGTGCAGTGCTAAGCACACTTAATTATGAGCATACTCCAGCCATAAAAAGGTAACAAAACTTGTCAGTGATCTAGAGGACTACTGTGAAAAGGGAGTGTAAAACTTATCATTAATCTATTCTTTATTTTTATTTTTCAGGTCAATAAGACATTTGCAAGAGGCTTCAGCAACAGATGGGAAAGGCAAGTAATCTGTGCTCTTTCTCCTCTTCTGTGCTACATGTTGTAATGCCAGAATTTCAAACACGTGATGCTGATGTAAAAATCAAATTAAGACTGTACATCTACACCTTATTAGTGCCACTCTGCTTTTCCTCAGTGGGCTCACGGGAATAGCTTTTGGAAAATGACCTTTTTCCTGCATTACTTGAGTTATCAGAACTGCAGTGTGTAACCCATTCTCTGCTGCTTGCACAGCTCTCGGTACTCAAGCTTGACATGACATCTAGAGCAAATCATCTTGACAGATTTGCCATTTTTTCCTCACTTGAGTGTTCAGAAACAGAACTAGAAATGAATTCCAGAATTGCTGACGACTAGCCCAAATAGACCCACTTATTTCAGTTTCTGCAGAAATGTATTCCTGACAGAACAGAGGGAAATAAACCTCATTGTGAAACAAAACATAACTTGGCATTCAATGTAGCACAGTTCCTGACTTGTCCATGTTTGTGCAGCAGCTCCAAGGGCTGCCTGTGGAAAGTGGAGTTATGTTTATTGTAGCACTGAAAAAGGAGCTGATGGATGGAAAGGCCAAACGTGGCTGCTGTAGTGTGTGCTTTTCTTGCCTTATCTGCTCATTTCTTCTGGATTAGTTCCTTGGATACAAGCTGTGGAGCACAGCACTGGCTTCCTTGGAAGCAGGCAGCCTTTTCCATCTTCTGTCATCTGGTGGTTTACTCTTTAAAGCTTCATTTGGAGAAGGTCATTTGTTGGCAGCAGCCTTTTAACTTCGGTGCCATCCTTCAACTCCTGTCTCTCCTTTCTGGAATTCTGTAGCCAGGTCTGGATACTTCTTCCAGCCATTTCCTTGGCTTTCACAGATACTTCTGCATTTCACTGCTGATGGTAGGTGAAATGCAAGGCAAGGCTGGGTACTGAGCTTAGCTCTGTGCAGACCACAGATTAGTTCATTTTTTGCCATCTGTTGAATTTAAACAATACTTATGATGCTCCAAGCTGTTAAACAAGCCACCAAACAACAGCCCTACAAGATAAAAGGAAAAACCCCAAACCTAATGGTGGAAAATTATTAATTTCTAATAGAAACAAATGTTAAAAAGGTCAATTATCAAAGTGTAATATAAATGTTATTGGTAGCTTTCTTATCAGTGTGTTCACTTGGGTTCTGTGACAGTTACTGATGGATTTGTTTTACCTTATCCACTGAACATATGTTCTGGAGTGTTTATGCTCTTACCTTTAAAAAGTCTGGCAAGTTCAGATTTCCTTGAAGCAGTATTCCTTCTGAACCAAGGACTTCACACATGTCAGGCCTGGTTCTTAGCTGGGTGGCAGTGGATGTGACTGTCCTGGTGGTGAGCACACAGCAATTAATGCACGTAATTAAGACACAAACCCTTCAGATCCATGTAGCCCCAGGTGATCCTGCTGTACCTACTTTGGTTCTTATCACAAGATGGTGCTGTGGAGTTTGATAAACCTCAGACATTCTGAGAAGGAGAGAAGTGAGCTGGCCAACAGCAGGGGGATGTTCAGTGTATAGACTGAACCTATCCACTGTCCCTCATACAGGATGAAATCCAGATCTGAGTAAATCCAGGCAGTTCTATAGGATGCACTGTGGTGTGTGAAAAACGTGAAGGGAAAAAAATGGGACTTTGAGAGGAACTGGTTGTGTCTTTACAGCAATTCAGTATTATGCACAGAAAAAAATGGGAATTTGAGAGGAACTGGTTGTGTCTTTACAGCTATTCAGTATTATGCACAGTAGTGCTTAAGGTCTGGTTTAGTCCTCTTTTTTGTGTTGTTCTCCATGGGTGATGATGCTCTTTATCTTGAATGTTGCTTGTTAATCACCTACTACTGTTCCCAGCTTGACCCACTGGTGTTGCCATCTGGTTGTGCAGATCCTGCAAGTTCGGTAACTGTGTATTCAGGGGGACTTAGCAACTGTGTTATGCTACACTGATAATAAAAGAATAGCTCAGGAATAGATTTTCAGGGAAAACATTGCACAGGCTGAGAGCAGATTGTGGCTGCAGTGCTGGGACTCACTTGTGAAACACAATCTGGTTGGGCTATTTAGAGGCTGTTGATAGGAGCCCACGGGGAGCACGGAAATGGCAATGTGATGCCAGAAGCAGAATGTTACCTAGTGCTGTCATGCTGCTTGTGTGTCTGGTTGAGAAAACCAAAAGTGATTTGGTTGCACTGTAAAAATATGAAATCATTCATGTTAGGCTTATCAATGAATTTTCCTTACTAGAACCACATGCTCTGTAAGCTTCCCTTGGAGGCCCTGTTCTTCAGAGGTGCTGCTCCATGTCTCAGTTTCTCATGAGAGTAAAAAATAGAACCAGTGCTTGCTGTTAAATCATGAGCATTTTTTGTCCTGCAGTTAAAGGTAGTTTTCTCCTGTTGTAGTCAAAGTTACTGGATCTTCTCATTATGAAGTTTAACTGTCATGTGGTTAGAGCTGGCTGGATTGTGTGCAGACACTGGTAGCTGGGCTCCCTCTGGCCTGCTGGGATTTATTGTCTAGTCAAAGGCTGCTTTCCCTCTTCTCTCACACAGACTTCATTAACTTATAGGATATATTGGGGAATTACATACTACACATTCAATAGCTGTTTTTCCTGGCACTGAGTCTTCTGGTGATGTCCTTGCTGCTGAGAAAGACCTAAGGAAAATTATTTTTACTTCCTTGCATCTGTTAGGACTAACAACTCCAGGACTTTATGGCATGGTATCCTGGTGGTGTTTCCTGACTGTTTGTCATGCTCTCTTCCAGCTGCTTCTCCACCTGTTTATTAGGTAGCAGTCCCCTGGATCAAGTGACAGCCATGACTGGAGTGTGACTGGACTAGGAATGAAGCAGATTTGGATTTACCAGACCTTTAGTCTGGGCTTGTCATAGGCCTTTGTTTCAGCAATGTAAAATTAATAAAAAAGCCCGTTACAAGTGGCACTAATTTGGAGTTGCTAGCTAATAGTCATTTAAACTAAATTAGATATTTTAAAAGAAAAGCAAAGTGGGAAAGCTGGAGAAATGGGTCTAAAGCCAGAATTATCCAGGGAGACCTTACATACCCTGATGCTGTGGATTCCTAGTGAGGAGTAGGCAGGGCACAGTGCTATGGCTGAGTTTGAGCTGCCTGCTTGTTTGCTTTTTTCCCTTGAAGGTGATCTTTAAAGCAGCATATCTGACCTACACAGGCTTCTTATCTTGCACAGCAGTGGGCGTAAACATCCCATTTTTAGAATCCTTTTTCCTCCCCTTTTAAAATCGCCACCTTCAGACTTAAGCAAGTGCTTAGCTACACCTCTTTGATCTGTCACTATATCTTCCTTCAGGTGGGAGCCTTTGCTCTCTGTCCATTTGTAGATCTGCATGGCAAATGTCTTGCAGATTTAAGGAAATCAGCCTTGCAAACTGACCTAGAATTGTTCAGCCTGCAAAGCTGCTCAACTGCCACCCCCTTGTTTGCAGGCATCTCAAGAAAAGAGAAGGAGTATATATATTCTTTATACATCATTTTTATTTGAAACCCCAAGTTTTTGGTCACTCTCAAGTCTCATAGCACACCCCTGTGATCACACCCTCTGTTGTTTGAGGGAGGAATGGAGTTGTAAAGCCTTGCTGCAGTTTGTTCTGGTGGTACCTGTTTGTGACGAGAGATGTGACATGGCACAGTCAGATCATGGGTTGCTGTTTTCCTGGAGCACTGCAGCACGTTACAGTTGGCAGCAGAATTAGGGGAAATTCATTGCAGCCTGTCACTCCCAGGCATCATTCATTCCCAGTGTTCTGTGCAGTGGGCAAATGATGATTAATGCTTTCGTGCTTGCCCCCATGTCAGGAAAAACCATTTGCAGTATTCAGTGTTTTCCTGCTGCTGTGCCATGAAAATGCTGTGAACAAAGAGCCTGGTCCTGTGTGGTACAGACCAGCCAGTGCTTGGCTGAGCTCAGCACCACTTCCAGGTGCCCCAGAGAGCTGTCCAGGGCTGATGTGGCAACTGTGTTGGAGATAGTGCTTATACTGTACTTTGGACTTTCATCTGACTCTGGTGGAGCACTTTTGTGCCAAACAGGTGATGTGGTTCAGAACATTCAAGATTAAGGAGTCTGTGCCACCTTCTGTGTGATACCAAGCCTTGCTGTATCTGACCTCTTCTTTCTAGTACAGGAATGCTTTTAAGCAGGGAGTTCAGGCTGTAGAGCCCCACTTGTCAGAGCTGAGGGTTTTTGAGGGTTGGATCTACATGTGCTGCATCATTGGGGAGAGCAGAAAGCTTCCATTTACGGTTTGATAATGGCACAGATCACATCTCAAATGCACCAGCGTGAGCAGGGCAAGCAAAGCATTGCAGAAATACTCTCAGCTGTACCTTGAGCACGTTCACTGCCTGCATTATGGTTTTTCTTTATGGATTTTGTTGTCTGGGCTCGAGCTCCCTGCAGCCTCAGCTGCAATCCTGTGGTTGTTATTACATACATATACTGAAAAGGTCGGATTTATTCATCGAAAGGCTACTGTGTGGTGTGCAAGTGGATGGTCTAGCTTCTTTTTCCATCTTATAGACAGCATCAACGTTGGAAATTAGCATGGGGACAATCTCAAAAAGAGACTGCTTATCAAAATCCTGGGGTGTGCTGTGTTTTGATTGATGCAGATCAGGCTACTGCAGGCACAAGCTGTTAAAGTAAATGGTGATAGAGAGGGAAAACTGAGGAGCAAGGTATGGATGTTATAAATCTTTCTTGGAGAATGGCTTTTATCTTTTTAATTACTGTCTGAAAGAGCATGAATTAATTTCTAAAACGTTTGGTGGAAGGTCTCTTTTTAAATTCTTTTTTTCCTTCTCTGCAGTTAAGTACTGTCCTTTGCAGAATGGTTATCATACTCAAAATATAAATTTACCCAACCTTTACTGCAAGCTGTGATTGCTGCTGTGTTATCACAGCCTTACAGGTTCAGGTTGCAAGTGATTCAAGTTGTAAGTGACAGCTGCTGGTCGAGCCTCGCTCCTTGTAAATGCTGCTGTCACTGTCTGGGCTGCCAGGCTGAGGTGAACAGAAATCTTTGAGTGTCCACAATAGCAAGACTCAAATAATACTGCTTGGAGCACATTCAGCCTATGAAGAAGCAATTCACAAGCTGCTGATGCCAAGCAATGATGACTTTAGATTTTTCTCCAGAACAGTGCGTCCTGTAACTTTGAGTTGTTCAAAAAAAAAAAAATAAAAAAGCTGGCAGAATTTTGTAGACATGCATTAATGCTGACTTACGTATCTGATAGTGGAGAGAAATACTGCTGCAGTTGAGGAGAGCAAGTCAGCTTCCACAGGTGACTCCTTAGCCTTTCTCCTTGGTGGTGGCTGTCTTTTTTTCCTCTCCTTGCCCTTCTTTCCCATGCCCAGACATTCTGGATATGTGACTATACCAATTTATGACTCTTTGCTATTGATTATCATGAGATGTCGAGCTGTGCTCCATCAGCTGAGAGAAGTGGAATTATGACACTTCATTTGGCAGTCAGGTCTTTGGCTTTGCTGACCTTTCATCCTGTGCAGTGCAAGAATCCACCAGAAATGACTCCCCTGCTCACTGGTGTTGACTGTAAAGCACTGATAGACTGGCAGTTTGAATCACAGCTGTTGAGTTGGTGTTCCTTCAGCTACAAATTCTGGTAATTCTCCTGGCCTGTCAGTGCACCAACTGGTGACAGTTCTTGAAGTTGGACGTGTTGAGTTCAAAATAGATCCTTCTGTGTGCAAACCAGTGTGTGGGAAATCACAAGATCTTCATGGTCACACTTAGTGCAGCTCTTCTTTAAATAGGACAATACTGCTTCCCTGTTTCACAATTCAGTGCACTTATCATGCATATTTACATGCTTCAGCTTTTCACCAACTCTATTAGGAAAAGCTTTTAACTTCAGATCATCAGTCAGTTCATGTCTTGTGTTGGTCAGGTTGCTGCTCTTAGGGTGTGTCTGCTGGAGGAGGGTTTGTATGTGGCTTGAGGTGTCTCTAGCTTTCAGTAGAACCCCAGGAATACTAAAGGTAAACTAGAAAGGGACTCTTGATCTCTAGATTATCTAAGTATTTTTATAACAGAATGCTGTCTGTCTGCACTGTAGTTTCTGTAGTGGGAACCTACAGGAATTTATTTGCAGTGGTGCATTTGACATTTCTTTTGCATAAGAAAAACAGCTTTGTTTTTGTCAGAGGAGGTGAAGCATTTCTTTGGGAGCTATTAGCTCTCCCTCATCTGAAATACTGTATTTTGCTGTCTTGTGAACCTGGAAGACCTTACATGCAAATATATGCAGCCTTTTATAAATCATTGCAGTGGGTGAGTTCTGTGAGGGGGTGCAGGTGAACTTCAGCTTTATGTACTGCACTTCCACATCTGATAAACACATTATGAGGACTTGGAGGGAACACCAGTAAATATGTGGCAGTATTTTTTAACTGCCACCTCATGTTCATTGGCTCTGAACTGCATCTCTGTGTGCTGTCAACATACCTTGGACTCTTTGCCTCTCATGTTGTCACAAAAGCATCAGTGGCCTGTGTTTGTAATCCTGCTGCACATGTAAAAGCTGACTGTCAGACCAGAGCTGACAGCTGCTCCATGTGTTGTTGACCTCAGCTGGTTCAGCTGAATGTTGTGTGCTGCTCCAGCTGATGTGATCTGTGCAATATGTGCAGGTTTGCCTGGGGCCTCAGCTCAGACACGTGTTGGGGATGATTTCCTCTTCCACTTGTGAGTTGTGGCTGAGCCACGAATGATGGAGGACCTTGCTGAGGTATTAAAGTGCTTGTGCTGCTGTTCAGCAAGGTGCAGTGGTTCCCAGAGCTGTGATTACCTGCAAATTGCTCAGCTCAGCTTAAGAGTGAATTCACCCCAGCCTGGGAGTTATCCTATATGTGGGCTCCTCAGTACAAATCCTTCTAGCCTGGTATTATCCAACCCCTGGTTCTGACCTGCCTACCTTGCAGACAGGCATCAAAAGAAATTGTCTCATGTTAACAATTTTCTGATGGACTCTTGTCTTCTCTTGATAGCTGCCATTAACCTAGCAAAGCTGAAGCTCTTCAGACATTACTATGTCATGGTAAGTAAAACACCTGCACACATACATGTGGGGAACTTGGAAGCTGTTCTAAAAGCTTTTGATGGAATACTTGTTGGAAACTACTGCAGCTAGTGGATGTGGTAGAGACTGTTGGCACTGCTGTGCTTTGGCATCTTGGTCAACAGGCTTACAATCCTAAAAGCAACTTCCTTTTTTCTCCTAATGGTTATATCCTTCTGTCTCTCTTTAAATTCCAGCTATTTGTAATGCTTCCTGATTTCCTCTGGAGACAGCTTGAGCTGCCAGTTGAATTGATGGGCTTGAATAACGTACTGTAAACTTGCTAAAAATTAAACTTGGGACCAAATGGTGCCTGGAGATGCATGTGTGCAGTTCCTGATTAAGTCAGTGGGAGCCATGAGTACGTTTCCCAGGAGAACACAGGCTTCTTAATGATTTCCAACAGCCTCATTTCAGACTCTTCTAAGTGGCAAGAGTAATAAATTGCAATTGTGATTCTTGAAATTCCATGAAATTGTAATACTTAAAGCATTTCCTGCTGTAACTTGAGTATGTTACCAATAGCTTGAGTTATTGGGTGTTCAACAAGCAGTAGGGCTCTCAGCCTATATCTTCCATGTTTATTGAGGAGCATAATAAAGCTAGTCTGACATAATGAGTTGCCTGGGAATTGCTTGAGCTATTTCTCTGGGGTAAGAAGGTTCTGTAAGGATAGTGCTATTGTTCTCATGCTTTCTCCTTTTCCTTCCCAGATTGTGTGTTACATTTACTTCACACGGATCATTGCAATTCTCATAAAGATTGCTGTTCCATTCCAGTGGAAATGGCTGTACCAGGTATTTGCCAGCAAAGGAAAATACATCCATTCCTTGATGTTTTTTCTCCATTATTCTTTAAATATAACTGCACAACAAAATTCCATAAAATGTTCCTCATGTTATAGTAAAACATCTCAAAGCACAGTACTGCACCCTCTCTCTTCTTGCTTTTATCACTCATGTGCTTAAGGTGAAAGAATATATTCTTAGTTTTATGTTTGTCCAGCAAGGCTGCTGGATTATACATGAGATGTGCAAAAGTAATTGTGTTATTGATTTTCAGTCTTTCAATTTAAAAATGTCTGAAGGAAATTAATCGAGAACATACAAAGGAGAAAAAAATTAGTCAGGTTTGCTCTATGTAATTGAAGCCTGAGGGAGCCAGGGAAATAGGCTTTTGCTCTTCCATCTACAGGTTTCTTTTGCCTATAGACTTCTAAATACTTGGTTTCTTAACACAGAATCCAAGTAACTGGAGTGCTTGGAATACATTAACTGTTGAAAATACTAAGCAGCATAGGGATGATTCCTCCCCCCTCATTTAAAAGCCAAGTCTTGCTGTAGTTCTTTGAAAGCTCTGGAGAGATGGATAGAACTGTAACTGTATTTAAAGTGACAGGAAAAACTGAAAGAACAAAGGATTTGACAGCCTTTAGCCTGGGATTAATGACAACCAGACAGAAATTATTTTATTTCTGCTGTGGCCCAGGCCTCTTGGCTATTAAACCTTGAACCTTCTGAATGAGGAGCAATGTTTCATGACCACAGAGCATAGCAGGGCTGAACTTCAATCTGGTGTTTTCACTTGCAGCTGCTGGATGAAATGGCCACACTCGTGTTCTTTGTCCTGACTGGGTACAAGTTCCGTCCAGCATCAGACAACCCTTACCTACAGCTCTCCCAGGATGATGAGGATGACTTGGAGATGGAAGCTGTGTAAGAACCCCTCTCCCCTTTTATTTACCTCTTCCCTTGATTGGAGAAAAGTAGTGCTTAAAACCAGTTTACTTTAATCTCTCTAAATCCTTCTGTGACAAAGATGAGCATCTGCCCACGTTTAAAGGTGTCTGTTTTGGTGTGAGTAAAGAGATTTGTGGTGTGCATAGGAGCCTCTGACCTGGATATTGCAGTAGTGTGGAAAAAGCTGGTAAAGCTTTTCATGGGGAAAATGATGCCCATGAAAATGTCAAGTAAGAAAACTTCTAATTTTAGTTTAGGTCATGGTATATGAATGAGTTTTACAGTTCATCATTAGTGCTTCATATTTAAAAAAATCCAAGTGAAGAACAAAAATAACCCATCAATCTGCAGAACATAAATAATAATAAATGTATAAAAATAATATAATAAATGAAGAGGGTATAAAGTCCCTTCTGCCTTGGTGTTCAGCATATAGCTTGGCAAAAATTTATTTTAAGCCAAGGAGATGGATTTTTATCAATACTCATCCCTGATTTATTCCCTGCTGTGAAACCATGAGGTGCCACAAATGCTTCAGGAAAAATTATATAGCAGGGCTCAGGCTAAGTCCCTGTCATTTTCTTTGCAGTGGTTTTCTGAGGACTTAAAAAATGAGTGGCATTTTTGAATGTGTAATTAAAAATGCCCTGAGAAATTCAGCCTGCCAGGAGTGTTGGATACAGCTTTAGGGGCCCCAGAGTCTGCTGCCTTAATAGGAGCACAGCTAACTTAATCCTTTGGTAGTTATAGGTTTGATGCATAATTGCAATTCATGTACAGGCTCAGAAGCCTGTTCCTAAGAGTTTTTTCCAGTCTGGCAAATCTCCTTTACCTGGGTGAAATAAATCAACACTGTTTTTATTACAGAGGCAAAAAAAAAAGTCCAAATGTGTTTGCTGTCATAGTTAGCTCAGAAAGAAATGAATCTTATTTGAAAACTGCTACAAGGAGGTTTGAATCATAGAATCCAGATTGAAATGTCATGTAAGGAGTTTAACTTCTCAGGAATATGGCTAGTAACAAAGATCTTTTTAAATGCTTAGCTATTTTTGCTTTGGGTCTAGAAAATCTGTCATTTTTGCAAGTGGAATCCAACTAGTGGGTAGTGACCTTAAAATCACCATCACTTACATGTGTTTAAATGGTTTATGTAAGAAACTGGTCTCAGTTTGGAAACTGTTTGGTAAAAAAGCATTCACATCAGGAAGTCAGTGTCTGCACTGGCAGGATCTGTGATTGTACCAAAACAAACTTTTTTCATTTTGCCTGTTAGAGCAAAATTCAACTTTGCATTACGTGCTTAATGTATTTTTGCTTGTGGGGGTTTTGCTAGGACTAATAATAGGACACCTTTCAAATACAGTGATTTTAGTCAATTGAGAAGTCGCTAAATTTAGGAGAATCTGCCAGAAATGAGCTGGAGGAAGTTTAATGAAGTAATTCAGTGATTTACATCTCATCATGAGATAGACGTTGCTAAAAACTCAAGGGTTAGAATTCCTTGTGAGCCTTTTCCTAGTAAGGCATTTTGCTCTTTGCTCTGGGAGTTTCCATTGTTATGCCTTGTGGGTTGTTCCCCTTAGCCTTGCTTGAATTTTTCTGATCTGATTCACCAGAAGTTATATTCCATTTGGGCACTTGGCAGGGTATAATCTCTGTCTGGTTCTCCCTTCCCCAGCTCCATCAGGAAGGTTATGATTGTAGATATTTAAAACACAGAGTTTATATACATTCTGAGACAGGTGAAGCACTGCAGTGGAAGTGTATTAAATTTCTCATTGATTTAGTCTTGCTGGTTCTGTTTTTGTCTTCATAAATATTAAATGTTGTTTCTGTGGGGGGAAAGAATACTTGGGTTTATTTGAGCAGGTGACTAAGTGTCTGACAGTGTCCTGACTAACCACTGCATGAGTGTTTGTCTTTCATGTGATAAATACCCACTTGTCTTCACAGGCTATGGCAGAAACTAAGAACCTGCAAACTTCATGGTGTTCTGCTATGTCAGTTTTATTGTTATTTTCCTTTCCCAGAGGGTTTTTGTTTAAAACTGGGTTCTCTGAAACAGCAGCCTTCAGTTCCTTTAGACTCAACATTTTTATGAGCCAACAGAGGGGAAAGCTGTGAGTTTATCAAACCTCTTTTCCAGGCTTGCTTGTCTTCCATGAAAAAGAAATAGGACATTTTAAGTGCAGTTCTCTAGTTTGGGTCTGTTTTCATGCATTGCAAATGATACAAATCTCAGTCTGGCAGTAAATGCAAATATTGCTAAGGACACTGGAAATCTGGAAAGCTTCAAGAAAAATCTGCAAATTAGGTGTCTGTACAGAAGCAACACAAGGAACAAATCCTCTCTTTTACTCCTTGTAACTCTCACGAATAAAATACAAATCAAGAATAGCAAAGGCAACTCTGGCTTGGAGCAAGGATCCACAGACTTTGCAGGAATCTCTTCAGTTATTCCAGGCTCCACAGAAGTTGTACTGGCAGGGAGGAGAGTGTGACTAAAGCTGAGCTAAGGACCTGTCTGTCCTTTTTTAAGCAGGTTCAATAGCCATTCATCAACAGCAAAGTGGCTTTCTGTGTATTCTGTCCTGGGCAGCCTCTTGAGTTCTGTCAGTACGTGGGCTCGTCGCTGACAGTTTGTTAGATTAAAGTTCCCTGCTTGAAAAGGTGCAGCCACACTTGGCAGAAAGAGCTGTCAGGCTTCCTTCCAGTCCTAATGCCATTTCTGGGGCATGAACACAAAAATATGAACAGTACAGTAGATGAGGTGGGGTGAGGAAGGGGAAAGGAAGAATTTTTGGTGTGTTTTTTTTTTTTTAATTTCATTAACTTGGTGAGCTGGCTTTAGATGCTGGATATCAAAGTGCTCTTCAACAGGTCTTGGTTGAGAATGATGTTCATGCATGCATGGGAGGTTAAGATATTTCCCCTGAAGGAGGAATTGCAGGAGAAGAAACCATTAAAGGTTTTGTTCTCAAGTTGGTAAATCCATCTTACTCAGTGTGTGGAGACTTTGCTTCTCTTTAACACCCAAAACAGCCTCAACACAGGGAACTGTTGTGGTAACACTGATCTTTGCTTATGCCTTGGTATCTGGAGATTCTCTCTGTGTCATGAGGCAGCTTATTCTGTGCTGAGATTTGATGTCCTGCTTGGTTGTTTTTCTCTGCTTTCTCTCAGGCTGTGCTTCATGGCAGACTGATTCATGCTGCTCTCCATTTAGCAGTGATTTTCTTCACCTAACACATCTTTTGCTTGCAGAGATCAGCTTTTTTGCTCTATGGCAAATCACTTTTCACTCCAGTTTGCAGTAGCTTGTAAGGGCTGGCTGCTGCCAGTATTGCAGTGTTTCTTGTTGGACTATAAAACAAATAAACAAGAGAAAAGACAGCTGAGATCCACCACTGTAGAGAACTGGAGATACTTCTGCATGTTTGGCCTTCCTTGATACCTTGGATACAATGCAGGAGAAAAATAAACCCCATGAAATCTCTGCAGCACATACCACTATGATGGAGTGCTTGGGGACTCCTTCTCTGCCTCATTTGTGATGGATATCCCTCTGGCAGGCACAGAAATGCTCTCTGGAGAGGAATGGTTTAGTGAGAAGGATTTCTTGCATTTTAACTGCTGCTGATTTGTGGGCTGGAAATGCAGTTCAGCAGACTGCAGGTGAGGAACATTTCCCTGCTGTATTGCAGGTCAGAGCTGAAGTGCTGAGGCTGTTCTGAGGACAATGAGGATTTCAGTGTGCTTGGTCTTAGTGCTGCTACCCTTATTTTATTGGGCACTAAAATGTGATGACTGGACTGTTTTTGAGAGCAAGGGGAATTGCCTGTTGTGCCTGAACAATATGAGAAAAGGAGGGATTTGAGAGCTACTTCATGCACTTGTCACAAGACAAGAACAGTCTTTTCAGCTCTTCAGATGGGCTTTAACTTTCACTGTTGGAGAATCCACACAGAAATCTCTCCCAGTTATTTGCTGTTACTGAGGGGGGACACAGTAAATGGCCTCTCTGGTAGCAAAGGATGTGATTTGATCTGCCTGCACTTGCAGTGTGTAACTGTCCCATAAACATGGGAAGTGGATTATTCCCTCCTAGCCATCCTTCTGTCACCACCTTGGTGTGCAGTGCTGGAATCTAGGCTGTGTGCCAGGTGGGATCTTCCCAGCTGTGAGGCAAGTGTTGGGGACTGCTTTGGTGTCATGCATGTGTGAAACACCTCTTAATATATCCCAGTGTATCTGCTGCTGCATTGCTGTGTGAGATGCTCATTTCTGGTTTGTAGTTCATGGCAGTCTTCAGCTCCTCCCTGAGGAGTGGATACTTAACTCCTCATTCTGTAATTATGAAGTTGATTATTTCTGAAGAGTAAACTTGGTAGCTGTCTTGCTGCATCCTCCTATACTTTTCAGACTATTACTTCCATTTGCCAGAATCTTTGTGCATTCTAGTCTTGTTCTCCAGTATGTAGCTCTTAGTGTCTTGTGCAGATTTAATAAGCAAGTTCTCTATTCCATTACCCAGGCAATTACTGAAAATACTGAGTAGAAGTGAACCCAGGACAGGCCTCTCTGGAACCACACTGAATGTTCTTACATTTTTGACAGGAAACCATTAAGTACATCTCAATGCATACTTTTCCAATTATCCATCTGCTTTGATTTTGTCTAGCTTATGTTTCCCCAGATTTTTTCCTATCTGACTGTGGGAAACCTTTGTCAACAGGGAGAACTTAAAATATCTATATTTCTCTGTACTGATTAGTTTGATCCCTTCTAGGAAATGTCTGTTTACTAATTCCAACTTTCTCCTTTAAGCAACCTGCTTACTTTTCTCTGTACTTTTTCTTATTTTAGTAGGGGAAAAAACTTATTTGATCTGTACTCTTGTGACTCTTTCCAGTTAAGCCCAAGCTCATCTAGGCCTCACTCTAAAGTGAGAACCAGTGGTGATCCCAGTATGGCCACTGCTGGAATGTCATTGAACACAGCAGGCTGAGTAAATTATTTTTACAGTACATGAACAAAAGTTGGGATCTAACATGGAACTAAGAGAAGAAAAGTGTTACCTGAAGATGACTTCTCCTCTTGGGGTGATGGTGTGGAGATGTTGTTAGCAGCTCTGATCAAATAAAGCACTTTGACATGGTAAACAGCAGGTGAAAGCACTCACACACCAACAGGGGCAGCTTTGAACAGGACAGGTCTGTGTGTGCTTCCAGACATCCCTTGGGAATGCATTGAGCTATTGCCACTCTTACCTTCAGCATCCAAAATAACCTTTGTAGCATGTTTGTGGGGGGGAAAGAAATACCTGTATGGAATGAGAATCACACTGTGCAAAAGAATAAAGGAAATGTGTTGTGCATCCAAATTGCCTGTTTGGTGTAGCAGCAGAGAAAAGCTGAAGAGCTGTTGGAGAGCCAGGGCAGTTCCAAGAGGAATGGTGCTGTTCTGCCTGGATAAACACTTCAGTCTACCTGATATTGAATGGTGTTGTAAAGCTTTTCAATGGTCAGATTGCCATGACAAATCCAGAGTTGGATGGTGTAAAAAGGATCACCTCTGGCTTCTGTTTTGTTGCTGCTCATTTTGCTATTAAGAGGAGCTGATGTGCATTAAGCTAATAAGGTTCATCTGGGGCACTGTCCACTGCTTGTGTATTTGTGTAATATGTTGTACCTATTAAAATGCAGAAGAAAGTCACAGGAATAAGGCTGGTCAGCTGCATAGTAAAATGGGAGTTTTAAGTGAACTGCTCAAATTTAGCATATCAACACCTGGTTTAACTGTCTTATCACCCCTGTTACCTTTTTTGAAGTATGAGCCAATATTACTTGCTGCTTTAGTTTCATGATAGACGGGAAGGGCCTTGAGGTGCTCAAGGACAGTGGTTGTGCTTCCAACACCCATCTGTGCTGTGTCAGGGTGTTACAAGAGATCAAACATGGGAACTGCTCAGGGTGGGTAAAGACATGTGATGAGTGTTGTTTGATGGATGTGAGCTGTTGCTGAAATGGATTTTACAGTTCAAGGTCTGATGTCTAATGCTCGTCCCTTCTCTTCTAGGGTGACGACTTCGGGGGTAATGGAGGGCATGAAGAAAGTCAAGAAAGTGGTGAATGGTTCAGCAGAGCCTCAGGGCGAATGGGAGAGCACAGCATGATGGACTGGACTAAGGCAGCACTTTCAGAGAAACTTTTTTAATTTATTAATATTCCTCTCAGTGGAAAGGGAGCAACTTGCACTCCCCACCACTGAAACTGCAGAGTGGGGTGTGTCTAGGGAGAGCAAAGCAGTGCAGAAATATAACTATTCCTTTGATCATAAGAAAATGGGATCTCCTGGTACCTGCAAGGAGCGTGAAGCTTTCCTAGGGATTTTGGGTAGCTTTTTTTTTCCCCCCCCTTTCTGGATCGGTTCTTTATTCTGAATTGTTGCGTTCCTCAGAATGTGTAATGCTAATGTGAAGAAGGATCTTCAGTGTGTATGTAAAGAATATATTTTATATAATGCTCATATATATATACACACACACACACACTTGCTATGTAACATGAATGCTGGGACTTGCAAAGCCTGTCAGAAGGTGGGAAAAGAAGATAAAGACATGTAAGTATTTTTTTTTTTTCTTTTTATAAACACTCCTTTTGGCTTGGACGAAGCATTGCAAAACAAATGGATAGGAACAACTGCAGTTATTTGAGAGACTGAACGGGTATTGGATCAGATGACTTCTGCCTCTGCCCATGCAGGTGTGAAAGGTGATAAGTATCTTGTTTTATCCCTGCAGGTGTCCACCCGAATGTGTCAGGTTTTCAGATATGTTGCTATATGGGAAATGAGTGACTGTTCTCCATTAAAGCACTAAGCCCATAGTGCAATAAGCATTTATGTACATTCTCTGCTGTCCATGGAGTTGCTCTTGACTCACCCCCACCTGACAAGAAGTACACAAGAGGTGTAAGACTGATGCTTGCTTTTTAGGGGTCTGCCTAAATGTTTACTTTCAAGCTGTGACCCAGAGCACTTTGGTTTGCTTCATAAAATATTTTCAAGGTATTTCAAAAGTCACTCCTTTCTGGCACAGTATAAACAGTACCAGACTCTCCAGTGGAAATCTGTCTAGCCATTTTACTGCAGTATAAATCTCTGGTTCACAGTTACCCTGAGTTACTGGGCCTCTCTGGATGGCTACTTGTACCTCTCTGGCTGTGTAGGATTAATGATACTGCTGTTTGAGATGAGCTGAACTGGGCCAAGTGGTATTGCCACCAAAAACAGGCAATTGTGACTCCCAGTCCTAAATGTTTGGTGTTCTGGTTTTTTGGGGTTTTTTTGTTTGTTTCTTTTTTTTTTTTTTTTTTTTTGTCAGGAGAGGAGAATATTATGACCAGAACCTTGATGCAGGAGAATATAGAATCCTTGACTGTTAGCTGCAGACCTGCAGTGGAGTCTTTCCAGACATGTTCCAAAGTGCCACGTGTGTTTTCTCTGTAGTCCTTGGGGTTGTCAGTAGGGCAGTTGGTGTCCAGAGCTGTAGTAGTGAAAATGGGTGCTCATTTGGAGGAGGATGGAAGTGGCTCCCTGGTGGAATGAGGATTGGCTTTAACAAAAATAAATCAGCTATAAGTCACTGACCCACTGAAGCCTTAATATTCACACAGAGACATTGACATGTGGAGCCAAGTGCTTCTGTCAGGGAGAGGCATCATCAAAGCTCTGGGTGTGCCAGCATCACTTACAGACTCATTCAGGAGCTGGTTTTCTGGAGGGACTACATTTCTAGGGCACAGCTGATTAGAGGACTGTTACCCACTAGTTTATTTTATTCTTCAAGCTGAGAAGCAGGATTTCCTCCAGAACCTTGAACCACTTCCTCCCTCCTGAGCAGGGATTGTGGAGCTCTTGGTGAGCTGCCTGTACCAAGACTTGCTGTTTTAGGAGCAGCATCACTTTCCCCCACTGCCAGTTCTTTTCCCAGGTGTTGGCTTCTATGCACCATGGAGATGGTAGAAACAAATCTACCTGCTTTGATACCTGGAACTGCTTTCTCTTCAGATAAAGCACAAGAAGAAGAGCATTTATCTCTGGCTACAGAATGCTGTTCTGTTTTCCTCCTCAGCTGTAACTTCACAGTAATCACAGCAGTGATAGTTTGTCTTTGCTGTTGTTGCCTTGCAGTGAGACAGTTTTAGTGGGAAGAGATCCTGTACCACTGGAAAGACTGGTGATCTATGGGGGCTTTTAGGCCTTCTGAAGGAAGAAATCTGCACATTTAGCTGAAGTGTGAGAAATTGGACCATAAATAAACACAGGCAGTCCCAGCTGATCGTACATTGAAATGCAATACCTGAAAAACTCATCCTCTTCCTCTGCAGTTACTCTGTGAAAGTGTCACTCCCCTGCATCCAAAGGGCTGCTCAGACAGGCTGTAAAGTCTGTTCAGAGAAGCCCACTGAAGACTTGCAGTGTGTTGGCACTGAGGTATGTAAGGGATAAGGGTGTGCTGTCAGGAACAAAGTGCATCTGGACGATGCTATTCTAAAGCCTGTGAACTCCTTTTGTGAATGAGATGTGAAGTTGTCATGGGTGTGGCATTTCACCCAGAACCACGAGGGCTGTGCTGTGATCCCAGGGAGTGCTGAGCTGTTCCAAACAGCTGCCTATTCCATACCTCAGCATCAGTGGAGCTGACAACTTGGCAGGTGCTGTTACCTTAGTCTCAAGTTTCTTTTTTTTTTTATATGCACTTTTTTTGCTCAAGTTGCATATGGTGTAGGCTTATCTGCCAAGTCCCTGGCTCACCAGTCAAAGGCCAAAAAAATGGGTCATTTCTTTTTGTCTTGGCTTGAAAAGCTGCAGCAGTATTCTGGGGTAATTTTTTTTCAAGAGCTTTTTCCAAGTTCAGCCCTGAGCTTCAGCTGGTGCTTTACACAGGATGCCAAGCAGCAGGAAATGGTCAGACCTGAGCATTAGGAAGAAAAATGAAAGTGATGGACAAGTCAAAAACTGAAAGATTATTATTGTGGCCATTTCCAAAATGAATTTTCTCTGGTGCAATTCCTTGGATCCGGACAAAAATTGTCTTGATGGATGGAATGGCAGCTGGGATGTTGAGGGTGGAGGGAATGGCTGCAGTTGTGCTTCTCTCCAGCACATCGAGTGCTGCATTGCAAAGCATCAAAGGCAGGACTGCTCCCTCCCCTCCTTCCCAAGCAAACCCACCGCTGCATGACTGGCAGTGCATGACTCCAAGGCTAGTGGAGTGCAGCAGCTTGGAGCTTCCCAGGCAGCATAATCAGTGCTTGCCTTTCACATGCTGATGGCTGCTTATCTGCTAGGAAGCTCTGCCTCTCACAGGGAGGGAAGTGAGAGGAGCTGTTGTGGATTACAGATCGTTTAGGGATATGCAGCTTTGCTTCCCTGGCTGCTTTTACTGAAGTGAGGAGCTGAAGCAATCACCAACAGTACCCCGCAGCAGAAACAGGAGTTCTGGAACAGCAGGTCTGGTGCAATGGGAATAAATGGTTTGAATGCTTTCCCATATGCTGCTGCAGCGCAGCACTCAGTCCCCTCTGCAGACAAAAATGGGATTGGTTCAGTCTTCACTTGTACTGCAGGTTATGCCCCAATAAATCCCTGTGGATGCTGACATGCACATGCCACTGCTGCACTCCTCCTTCCTGCCGTAGCTGCTCTGCAGGCTGTCTTCCAGAGGAAGCCTCCTTGCAGTGCAACTGCCAGACTCTTGCATTCTTCGGGCTGGAAAATGTTTTCCTTGATGGTTCATCAAGAGATGTACTAAAAGAAAGCAAGACATAATGGGGTCATCTGAACCGTGCTGCTGCCTGCTCGGGGTGGAGCAGTTTGAGCTGAAGAAGCCACATGCTGCCCTATTAAGATGCTCTTTCATGTTGTCGTCTAACTCAGCGTGCTGTGATGTGTGCAGTGCATTGTTCAGTGTTTCCCTCCAGCTGAGTGCCCTGTTCCTGGATTTCCATGCTGGCATACCCTGGGAGAGCATGTTGTAAAAATTTGCTGCATTGCAGCATTTTGTCCGGAGCTCGTAGTGTGGAAGATGTATTTTTTCTAAGCTAAGTGGACTCTCTCTAGCATGAGTGTGCATCCACCATGTATCCTTGAGCACTGTAACATTCCTTCTGGCCGTGAAAGGGCATGTCCTGACCACTCCAGAGTGCACATCTGGTGCAAGCCCTGTAGAAGATGTTTTAGTGTTAAGTCTTTTTTCCTTACTGTGTGTTCCTCTTAGAGAAAAGCAGTTGAGCCACTGACAGTCAAATTGATGAGAAGGGAGGGGATTTTGTTGTTCATTGGAAAACACAGTGTGCACAATTTGAAGCAAATACTGGGTATTGTAGGCTCTATTGAGCTCTGAGGACTGGAGTTCCCTAGCTGTTAAGGAGAGGGAAGGAAATCTTTCTTCCTTTAGCCTATTTGGTTTGTCTCCTTCAATTTGACCTGTCATGCTAGCTAACAGATTGCTGTCACTTTAAAGAAGATGTTTTATAGCTCCTGTGTTATAATCTCTGCGTCACTCATAGAGCACATCCCCATTTTTCACCTGTGTACAAAGCTGTGGTCTGCAGGAGTGGGAGGTGCAGTGAGGTTTGAACATAGTGGGACTCACACTGAAACTGTGACCTTGTGTGCAGCGTCAGTAGCCTCAATGTTTCATGAAAGCTGAGGTGGTGCTGCCCAGAGACACTTGACCAATGTTTCTTTGTGTTCCCTGGGGTTGATTGGCTGTAAAACGTTGTTCTAAATTGAATTTAGCTTATTTTTTGTAGCTGCTGGATACAACACTTTTGGGCTGATTAATCACTTTTCCTAAGCAATATTGGGAAGCTGTGCATTTTCCCTTTGTAGTGTCTTGCCTGGATATAGCAATGATCCAGTGAGAGCTGCACATGATCTGTGCTCCCAAGTGGCTGGAGCAGGATGTAGGAAAATACCATACTCAGGTGTTGAGTGGTGTAGGAAGAAAGTGGCTGAGAAAAGAGTCACTCCTTATAGGCTGACTGGCTCAAGAACCCATTTATGTTTTGACTGCAGCAGTCCTCTAGAAAGGACAATTCTTAATAAATATTTCCCTGTGGGATTTGACTCAGTGTTCTGCTCTCTGTGTACTAAAGTAGAGTCCGACCTCACATCGTCAGATGCACTTCATCCTGTAGCCAGTGGAGCTGGTACCTGCTCTGTTAAAACAGAGTATGGGTCTAAATAGCTTCCCTTGCCCTTTAGGAACTATTAATAATTAATTCTAGATCCTCTTGTGTCATTAAGCAGCTTTAGGGCACCTTGTACAGTGTAGCTTTGAATTCATTTAGTAAATGATCTCCAGAAGAACTGAAAAAGACTTTTCTGTGTACAGCAAGGTCCAGTTCCTGGGGTTTTGGTGACCTGTAAATATCCTATTCCTCCGTTCCTGTTCAGATGTAAAAATGGATTTTTTTTTTCACGATTTTTTAAAACTTGATTAAAAGAACAGCAAACAGTATTTGAAGAGAAGCAAGGTAGAAACAAGTCAGGACAGTCTTGTGTAACTTGGTTTCCTTGCTGTGATGCAAATGTGTAAAATAAAGATTGACCAGAAAGAAGTTTTTAATGCATCTCATTTTCTCCTTCTGAACTGCCAGCAGTCAAACTGACCCATTGATCCCTAAGTCTGCATTCCCCTCTGCTCAACTTCTGCTTCCAGCCATCAACATCTGCATCATGGATACAGGGCCAAATCACAAAACTTGTGTGGAAGACTTCTTTTGAAGGAAAAAGCTTTCCTGTCTGTCCCAGTGAGGTTCAGAGGTGCCTTTTCTTGAGCTTCAGTTACTGGAGCTGTGCTTGCATGTGCCCAGCTGCTCTTTTAGGTTTGTAAACTGAATTTAGGCAGTAGTTTGTGGATTGAGTCTTGAACAAAAATGTTTCTCCCAGCCCTGTGTTGCCTGCAGTCTCAGGCAGGCAGGAATGCTGGAGCATCCAGGCTTGTTGCTGCTCTCCAGCCCTGTGGTCTGTGTGTTCTCTGGTGTCAACTTGCCAGGCAAGGGCAGACAAGGAGCTGATGTTCTGAACCTTGGTGTCCAGACACAAATTAAGGATAGAAACTTACTTTAAAAGTAATATCTTTGGTGGATCTGGCCACGCTATCTCAGAGGGGCAAGTGACCTATTTTAGGTTGGACTGATGGTGATTTGGGACTTCTGTAGTTGTGCTCTTCCTGAGGTGTTGGGATCTAACCTTGCATTTCAATTCTGCAAACTGGTTGGGTTGGCAGGGACAAAGGAGGGCACAGCATTCCTGTGAAGTGTTCCTCTTCATAATCCCCCATCCCTCAAAAGCATATGTCCTTCGACACGAAAATTCCAGTCTTCAAGATGTTTCTTACAGTTCAGCCTATGGTTCTCATCCTACCACTGAGGGGTAATGCCAGAAATAGCCTGTCTTCTCCACCCTGCACCTCCCAGGCAGCCAGTTCTGTGTTGCCTCAAGCCTCTGGGTGGGTGGTGTTTTACCAGGGAGCTAAACTATTATAAGTACTTGGAATTTGGATTTCCTAATACCTCACTGTAGGTTAGAACAAACTTTCCTGATGCAGGTGGTTGCTAGTTGTTGCATTGGAGTGGTCTAAATCTCTGTAATGCAGGTTTCTCCAAACTCAACATCCTCTGCATATTCTGGCTCTTGTGTATTTTGCCTTAAAATGTTCCCCCTTTGCATTCCTTGACAGCAGCTCTAAGACTCATGCCCTGACTTGCCTGCACTGAGCCAAACATCCTTCAGCCATAAGGAAAGGTGAAATATTAAGGGTGGAGGGGGTAAGGTGGGACTAAATTGTGGAAACACTCACTTGAGAAGGAGACCAAATGAAGTTATCAGTGGAAAAATTGATTCCTGACCATTTTCTCCAAGGAGACACAAAGAAGAGCTCCCAGTATTTGAAGTCTATTGCAAGCAGAGGTCATCTGGCAGACTTACACGGGGAGCAGAAGAAACAAAATCAGAGCTGGCAAAACTTTGCTCAGTGTTCTGTGTTTGGCTGTAATTTTGTAGGTGTTTTCCTACCCAGGGGAGGTAAATTGTTCTACCTGCACTAAGGTTTTTCTTCCAGTGTCTGAAATTCCCAGCTGCTGATCATTTGCAGCTCCTCATTGCAGTCCTGGCTGCCTGCTGTCAATGCATTTGCTCGAGCAAGGTTATCTTCATGACTGCAAAGAGCTGCCTTCTCCTTAAATCTGCTTTTGCCTTCCTTTGCCTTCTGACTGACAGGCTCTAATGAGGGGAGAGTGTTGTAGTGCCCTGTATAGCGAGTGGTCAATAAAAACCAAATTGCTTTTTACAGCAGAGGTAATAACACAGCTTGTTATTGGCACAGCTGATCCTGATGTTGGGGCCCTTGGTTAGGAGACAAGGGCTTTCTTCTGTCTTAAGCAGTAAAAAGTGCCTGTCATCCATTCCTTTTCTCCCCTCTCATCCATGGAAAATGGTAATTGGGGGTGACACTGCTTTGTTGTGGCTCTTCTCCCCTGTGGGATATTTTCTGTGGGGTGGCTCAGACACAATACATGAGATGGCTCTTGTATTCCTGAAAAAGAAATAAACAAGCATGTGAGGTGAGGTTGTTATGGGGTGGCAGGTGGAATAGATGAGGATTAAAATGGAAGAGGCAGGGTGAAATTCCTTTTACTGCTCTCTCTTGGGATGATTGTGCTGAGCTTGTCAAGAGCACCCTTGATGAAAGGAGCAGTTAAAACATGGGTCACCTGTAAGTGTAGTAATAATTTTTGGGGGGGGGTAGTCCCTGGGAACGTTGTTTTGGGGTGCAGATCTTCTATGCATGCCTTCAGTCCTGAGTCATTTGGGTAAGGTGCCACAATATCCCCCCCCATATCCCATTGCCAGCTTCTCCCTGAGAATGCACCCACAGAATGCTTACTGTGGGTGTGGAAGAGTCACTGTCAGTGCTCCAGCTGCCTCATCCCTGAACTGCTCAGGATCTTTGTTCTGCAGGAGCTCTGAAGCTGGAAGGAATCCTCCACCCAGCACAGCTGTGAAGGTATTGATTTGCCTCTCCCAGGAGAAGCCAAACTTGTTCATTTTGGGATAGATCTCATACCAGGAGGTGGTAGCCAAATTGGAGGGGCTACAAAGAACAGCTGCACTGACTGAGAGGAAGGAATTGGGCAATGGCAGAAGACTACAAGAATTAAAGCTGTAAGCCTGACTAAGTGATGATTAAAGAAAGTCAAGAAGATGTAGCTCAGTACAAAATGGTTGCATGGGGGTAACCCACAGAAATGGGTTTGGAATTAGTGTGGACAAAGGCTGAGCTGTGGAGAGGTGAGATGTAACGAAAGCAGAGGAAAACAAGATGTTAGGAGAAACCTTCTGCCAATGAGTTTGGCTGCAAACAATCTCCCTGGAGAAATGGAGGCAGTTCTGTGTTGTTTTAGATAATCAGCACTAGGCTGGACAAATCATTGCTAAATACACTGCAGGGAATGACCCCTCGTTGGCTGAGAGCTGGATGAAATGCCTGGCTCAGCCATTTTCCATTTGCTTATCTCAGTGGGAAATATATTGCGTGCATAATTCCTGATTTGGGGGGGTCATTTTAGTCTTACTGTTAAACCTCCTAGATGCCTTGAGTGAGCCTGGCTGCTCCATAGGAGGAGCACGTTGAAGTGAAGCTGGTTGGTGTGTGCCCTAATCTGTATTCTGAGCTAGTCAGGGTTTTAACCATTGCTACAAAATCTGGGCAGAAGTATCTGCTGGGATTTACCAAACACACAATGCCCGAGTGCTGCCATGAATCACAGCAGCCTTATGGGAGGCAACAATTCAAACTCTTAAACAGCAACAAAATTTGAAGAATGGGTACTGGTCGATCAGGTCGATTTTGTATGTTTGAATGTTTCTAGGGATTGTTGTGGTTTTGTTTGGTTTTAACGATTGCAGGCTAGGATTTGGGTGGGCAGACGTCACTGCTGCCAGCACAGTTTGCTTACAAAGCTTGCTCAGGAGACCTCTGTCTTGTCTTAAACCCAGAGCAGGTCAGCACTAGCTGCCCCAGCCTCCACATGTCCTCAGCAGACAGACCTCAGACACTGAGGGGCTGATGAGCCAATGTAGGATTCATGAGTAACCGAGAGGCTGATTCCTGTCTGGTTTGTAGTGTGAAGCCCACCACCACACCCATGCCCTGTCCCCTCTGCATGCTCAGAGCTCAGCACAGAACGGACACCGAGCTGCCTTCGGAGCAAACATCTGGGCAGGATCACAGAAGAGCTAGAAGCCACGTGACTTCCCTTTATTTTGAAGGTTCTTATAAATATGTATATTTTTTTCAAAGCTCTGTTCTGCTCCAAACCTCAGTCTTTCAGATTTAAGGACGCTTCTCTCACAGATGTGGGGTTTGTTATTTAAAACCCCTGCTGAAGCTTGGCAGCAGTCCTGGTGAGCCGTGCTCAAGTCACCTGCAGTGGGTGGAGAGCAATGTGGAGAACAGCTTCTCCAACCCCTTTTCTAGCCTTGAGGGTGCTGGTGGATGCTGCTGGGAGCCTTTGTTGCAAAATGCTGCTGCTGCCTCTGTGACTCTGATGTTATCTCACCCAGACAAAGTGCACAGCACTCCTTGGTTGTCCTTACGAGGAGCCTTTTCTTTTCAGTCTGTCTGGAATCAAGCCTTGGCTCAAGGTGGCTGGGCTGAGCTCTGCAGGACGAGGAAGGCAGGAGCAGAACAAGGGTGATTTCGCACTTGCCAGCCGGGATTTGTGATGTGCCATGAAGGAAGATCGAAGGAAGATCCACAAAACCTCCTCCTGCTTGGCTTTGTCTCAGCCCAGAGCTGCCTGCAAACTGCAGGCAACGGGAGAACAGCTGATGAGTTCACCACAGCCACCCTTCCCGGGTTCCTATATTAGCATAACAATTACAGCCCCAGAGGCTGTAAAGAGAATACAGGCTTTAAAAAATAAACTGGAATTTAACAGAGAAATTAATAGCGTAGCAAATTGTAACGCTCAGCGTGCCGGCTGCGTGTCAGTCTCGAGCGACAGCTGTACGTGCAGCCTTGGCACAGTTTGATTTCCAGACCTTCCGCTGCATTTGGCCATCATTTCAATATCTGTACTTCCATTTCCTGGGGAAAGAGCCTGCAGGGCACCATCCCTGCTGCTACTTTCCCCAAAAACTTGGGAGTGTTTTGTGTCTGTTGCGTTTCTCTGCAGCCGTGTGATATATTGGCATTAAAATGCTGTGCGATAGAAATTAATTTATGGCAGTGATAGCCATTAGAGCTGCTGGTGTCCGAGTCTTAAAATGTTTTGGGTTATAAATCTTGATTTTTGAGGGCTTTCTTGTTTAGTAATATATAGCTCAACTGTCAAAGCAGTTGGTAAATGCCAGCATTGGGTGCTTGCTGTGACCTGCAGTGATACCAGGGGCGAAGCAAGAGCAGCTCACTCGCATCTTGTCAAGCATAAAAGAGCTTCAGGAACACCCTGGCTGGAGAGCTGGAAGCTGTGGAGCCCCGTTGAACGCTGCTCACGGTCTGGAGATCATACGTATGTAAAATGGTTGTAATCTGAGCTGCGGGTGATGCCTGGGAAGCCGAGGGTGTCCCCAGGAAGAGCTGATGCATTCCTGTGCTTGCGGTTGTTGCACCAGGATGTTGAACTCACTCCAATGGCGTTTTTGTCAAATCCTCTGGAAAAGCAGCTATTTTGGTGGCTCTCTGTGCCAGCGGTGACCATGGCTTGCCTGGGGGAGCAGCCAGCACTGATGCCAATAATTCCTTTGGCTCTTTTTCTGACTTAGTCAGATCACTCAAGCATTAACTTTAAAATAGCAACTATTTTTGTAGTTGATATAATTAATCTCCTCTGTGTGTATGTTCCTTCCCCATTCCAGGCTCTGATGCTTCACCACTCCCCTGCTGACCCACTCCTGCTTTGGCACAAGAAAACTCTGAGCAAAACTTGGCTTTTCCACAAAAAAAGGCACAAACTACAGGCTCTGTGTGCTCTGCTCCGTGAGTTCACTGCCAGACTGGTGTCTCCAGTCACAGATTCCTCGCTCATGAGGTCTCTGTTGGTTTTGGAGCATCTCCATCTGCTTTTGGGTGGGTGGATGTGGAGGGGGGATGTTCACAAGCTGACAGGACTGGGGGTGACACTGGCCACAAAGACAACTGTGATGGATGGGTGGGTGAGTGGGTTTCGTGATGCAGTAGGAAAAAGCGGTTTGGAGAAGCCTGAAGCCTGAGCGGACCCCGTGTGACGCCTCGTCCAGCCCTGGGAAGGGGAGGAGCGAGGAAGGGGATGGGATGGGCTAACCGGGGTCCATCCCCTGCCTCTCTTCTCCCTTTCCTGGGGCAGATCCTGCGTCAAAACACGTCTAGAGTGCAAGTGTGCAATACTGGATACTACCCCAACCCCAGTTTCCCGCCCCACAAACAGCTCCAGCCGTGCCCAAGGTGCGATTCAGAGCGTGCTGTGCTTGGGCTATGTGACACGATTTTTTAGGTCTGAGCACATCAGGGAGGAGGATGAAGGGGAAAGAAAAGACCATTTGTGATGAAGCACAGAGTGAGCACACGAGATGGGGGCAGACTGCGCCTCGCTGCTTGCATGCAGTGCTATTCCCACGAGGCAGCTGCAATCCTGGCAATTAAATCAGGAAGGATGCGTTGGGGAAAACCCCCGTGATGGCGTCTGAGGATGCTGATTAAACGTGCACAGCCTGGTGAGCCCACGTGGAACAAAAGGCTGCGTGGCTGAGCCTGACAGACTTGCCGTGTCCGGGGGAAGAAGAACTCTGGGGTTTTGTTAAACACTTTCAAGTAGATACCCGAGGAAGGAAAAGCTTTCTGCAGACACACACTCGGCTGTGCAGCCCACAGAGCTCCCAGCTTTTACAGTGGAGCATCGGATCCATCCCAGCCTCCAGCACTGGTGTGGCAGGAGGGGTAACAGCTTCCCTTGGAGCAGGAACCCGCTCTGACCACAGCAGCAGCAAATATTGCCCAGGGAATGAGCATTTCCACGGCTGCACTGGGGGATCAGACAGCAGAAGCCCTGCAAGCAGCACATGTTTGTAGAGGATAAAATCCCAAAACACCAGTTCTTGATTAAGGTGCTAGTTAATTGTCTTAAGGTTAATGGTTTCTTCTATTAATTGTTAATTTTTTAATATCTCTTCATAAGTTAAGACCTGTTTAATTACTGTTTATACTGTACCTATACCCTCTCCTCCGTTGGGTATCACTTCCACTGCTCCCAAGAGAAACAGAGACACCTGGTACCATCCAAGACCCAACAGCAACAAGCCAACATGAAACCAAGGACTGAAAACAGCTATTCTGGGCTGGCAGAACAATAAGGAACCTCAAACCACCAACCAGAGCTGGGTTCCACCTTGTCACCATAACTTTAACAGCACTTGACCAAACAGACACCCCTAGACCACGAGCCAGCAAGTGTTTTTTCCCAGGGACTCTCGTGAGGATGGAAGCCCCAGCTCTGCCTGGCAGTGAAGCTGAACACCTCATGCCCTGTGTCATCCATCGGGAGCAGTGGTGCTGTGAGCTGTCACTCTGATTTTTCAGCCTTCTGATAGCTTGCATTTCTGTACTGGAGTTTCTCACGAATTGTAAGATAAAGAAAGAGTGATGTTTTGTACATATACATTCCTTTCCAGGGGGAAGGACAAATTGATGGACTTCTGGCTTGGCCAGTGGGGTTGGAGAGGTGTTAACCTTGTTCCCCAATCACTGGTCAAAGTCCAAACCCTATTTAAACCCCAAACCAAAATAAACTTTCTTTTCTTGCTTCTCAACTTGATGGATGAGTGTGTTTTTTTGTGTCTGTCTAGTAACATCGCACAACCTCTCGGGTCCCCACCTAGAGCTGCTCTTAATAAAGGCCTTTACAAAGGAGCTGGTCTCCTGGCCCATTCATTTCACATTGCTTAATCAAAAACCCATCCCAGGTCAGCTCTGAGCTTGTCCTGCAGTTGCTGGCAGTGGGAGATGTGAGCAAAGCCTGAGGTCTGTCTTGGAAGACAGAGCCAGGAGGATTTATAAAGCAAAACTACTCTCAAGGACTGGCCTGCAGTGGATTTTCCTCTGAGCAAACAACCCAGCTCCTTACTGGGCACACTGACCACATTCAGCTGAGCACGATTGTTTTGTGTCCAGACGCTGTTCTGATTTCAGTCCTGTCGGCCCCAGGAGTCTTTCCAGGCTTGGGCTGTGTTTCTCTGCCTGTAGAAATGTCACTTCATCCTAGAAAATGTCACTAGGGTTGTTATTTAAACAGTAATAGGGTTAAAGCTAATAATTGGGAAGTGAAAGTGACTGGCTCACATAGTTTCCGATTACTTTTCTCCTCTTGTCTGTGTGATTTGAGTTCTCTCCTCAGTGTTTCACGTGGTGGAGGCAGGGTAGAGTTTTAAATAGAATTAAATCCTTTCAACATCAGTTTTGCAGCAGCAGAGGCTGTGCTAGAATGCCTGTGCTGTGCAGGAGGGAAGGTTTGGGACCTCTCTGGACTCCCAGCTGGGCACTGACAGGTCATGCTCTGCACACAAAAGGACACCCCTGCTGCAATGTGGTTACAGCCCAGGGGCCACAGATGAAGGGAAATACTGCAAAAACTGGAGTTTTGCTGATGGGCAGCAGAGAAGGGGGTACACAGGACATTTTTGCAACACATTTGGGGACTAGACTGGAATCTGCCGAGGCCTGTGTTGGAGTCACAGGCAGGCCTTTGTCCCTAAAAGCCATTCAAATGCTGGAAGTGACTGGGAGGGATGCTGGAGGGGAGACACAGCCTCACAGAGCTCCCACTGCCACGTGCTGCCAATCCCCTGTCGCTCAGTGCCATCCCTCCAGCTCATCCCCCAGGCTGTGCTGCTGCTGGGACATGGGGATGGTGTTTTTATCCTCTTCTGCCTTAATGAGCTCGTTTGTGTGAGGCTGGGTAATGGAGGACAAAGCATTTTAGAAACATCCACTTGGGGAATATATCCCTGGAGAAGTGAGTGTCAGGACACGTTTGGCTGGTTAAAAACAATAAAGGTGCAAAGAGCAGCGCTGTGTCAGCTGTGCTCCTCTGTGTCCTCTGCAAACACCCAGTGTGTGTTGTGTTGGGCTCCCCACAGCCTCGCAGACAGGTTTTGCTGTATCCAGGCACAGATTTTTCCCCCTCTTGGGCTGCTGCCATGGGAGTCCAGGCATGCCCGGGCAGCTCCAGCAGAGCCCTCATTGCAACACAGGCAGGAAGAAAACAGTATTTTATCCTGTGCATCGCTACAGTTAATGACTGCACACAGACACCGAGCTGTTGTGGAGGCACAAAGCCCTGCATGGGTTTGAGGTGGGGAAAAGCTGGGTGCTGCTGCTTTTAACACTCGTGTGGTTTCCTGGCTGCACCACAAACCTGCTGTAGGTTGAATCTGTGGGGCTTTTGAAGTGATTGAACTTCATCATCCAGGTACACATTGCAGAGAGAGAGTGAAGGCTCAGTGGTGTGAGAGAATGGTAGAATCACAGAGGGGTTTGGGTTGGAAGAGACCTTAAAGATCATTTAGTCCAACCCTCTTTCCAGGCAGGAACACTTTTCACTAAACCAGATTGCTCAGAGCCCCATCCATCCTGGCCTTGGGCACTTCCAGGCACGGGGCAGCCACAGCTTCTTTAAGAAACCTGTGCGAGGGCCTCACCACCCTCGGAGAGAAGAATTTCTTCCTGATACCTAATCTAAACCCTGCCCTCTGTCAGTGTGAAGCCATTCCCCCTCGTCCTGTCCTTTCATGACCTTGTCCAAAGTCCCTCTCCAGCTCTCCTGGAGCCCCTTTAGGCACTGGAAAGGGCTCCAAGGTATTCACAGCCTTCTCCAGGCTGGACAACCCCAGCTCTCTCAGCCTGAACATCCTGAGTGGAAAGGGGACCACATGGATTGGACTCCTCCACGTGGGGAACAGACCCCTCTTCATCTGGGGAGCCCAGGGCTTAGAAAATGCTTCTACAACTGGAGGTGCTGATGCCCCACCAAGGTCACCCCGGGCTCCGAGCTCAGCCCTGCTCCAGGCTCTGTGTTCCCACCGCCAGCTCCCCTTCTCCTCACCCCCCTCTGCCCATCAACCCCCCCACAGCAGGACTACGATTCCCGACATTTCCCTCCGAGCGTCCCCGCTGATCCCTGCGGGGCTGCTTGGGGGGTGCCAGTGGCGGGGGCCGC
>JANPWX010000219.1:1040964-1136792 GCA_024734555.1 Trochalopteron elliotii
TCTCAGTATCAGTTTAATAACCTGATTTTCTGAGCGAGTGGCTTTCCCGTCTGGACCTCCACCGTAATCTAATTAACGTGGCTGGTGCCTCAGCCATCCAGGTTTAGCAAAATCATTTTTTTTCCTGAAGGATGCACAAAGGAAACAAAGGCTTTGGTGGCTCAAGTTTGCCTCCCCGCTTGCCAGGTCGCAGATATTCCCCAAACGTGCAGCAGACCTGCGAGCTCTCCCCTCTGTCATTGCTGCAGTCCCACGGCAGCGCTTACCCAAAAAGGCAATAGATTAGGATGCAGCAAGTTCTCCCATATGGAGAAGAGGCAATACTGGTGCATTGCACAACCCTACACGCGGGGTTGCTCTGTGCCGTGGCACAGCCGGCAGCAGGCGGGAGGAGGGCAGGTGGTGGGGGCATGTCCGCATAGCCAAGCCGGGTGTGATGACAGGAGAGGTTGGGGTACCCCGGCTCGGCTTCCTCACAGTGCTCAGGGGGAGGAAGTAGTGAGAATGTGGCAGTGCCAGGTGGGCACAGCCCCGGCTGGAGCTCTGAGCGGGGTTTTGGTGTCCTCACTGCAGCTGTCCCCCACGGTGAGTGCGGCCACGCCGGGCCAGGTACCGATAGTGCTGTGCTGCAATCCCCTGCTCGGTTTGCAGCCTCTGTGACGACCTGATCTGTGAGGGAGAGGAATCTGGGAGCAGCCAGCCCCTGCACAACCTTGTCTGCTGGTGATCTCCTGTGTCCTGGGCTTTCTACACACCTGGGGTGGCTCCTCTGCCAACACCAGCGGGGCTGACACAGGGCACACAGGCAGTGGTGCCCCATGTCTTACTGGAGCCAGCCAAACACAGCACTGGTGAAACCAATGTCTTTGGGCCCAGGGATGTCTCTTTGCTGGATAAGGCCAGCAGATCATTGCTTTTTTGAATCACTTCATTCCCAACTTTGTGCTCCTCTCTTTTGGGTGCTGTCCCCTTTTCACTGCACCCTTTCCAAGAAGGATTGTGGTCCTCTGATCCCTCCCTCAATGAGTTTCCAGTCTGTCTGGAGCTTTGCCTGCCTGTTCTGGACCTCTCGCTGCCTCTTTTTAAAGACCCCTGTACCTGTGCAGGTGAGGCAGCAGCATCCAGCAGCATGTGGCCCTTTGCATGGCTGGAGTCTGGTGCAGCATCCCAACGTGCCCCAGCAGCATGTGGCTGGTGGTATGGTGCCTGTCAGAGAGAGCCGTCGCTAATTCCAGGGTCTGTTTGTTGAGCTCTGCTCATTCCACCTCTCGTCTCTGGGATTAATTACTTTTGCTGAGTGCTTCTGCCCCTTTTCTGCAGCTGTCAAGGCGAGCGTGCATTCCCTTGTCTGGTGAAGCACTTCACAGGGCCCTCCCAGGCATGGCTCAGAGCCTCTGATTTATCTTCAGACCATGGGAGATTGGAAAGAGACCAATTTCCTTCTGTGTTTTGGGGAAGCCAGGCAGAGGAGAGGCAGGTAGGAGGGCAGGGCTGCGCTGAGTACAGCGGGAGGAACTGATCCAGACCCCTGTGCTGTGCTGGTGGAACAGCTGGAGCAGGGGACACTCATACACACAAATCCATGGCCTGCTCAAGAATTTCTGGGGCCCTCCTTGGAAAAGAGGTTTTTTTCCACAGCATGTTGATATTTAAGCACATTTCTGGCAGACACAAGAGCATCCCTGGTCTGTGCTGCCCGTCCCATGTCCTGGCTGCCACGTTACCAAGCAAGTGCTGTCCCTGCCTTGTGTGTGGTGCTGTTTCTGCTGTTGCTACAGCACATCTGGGCAGATGTCTCCAGCAGCCCAAACTGATGGGAACCTGTATTTGTCCCAGGGAGGTTCCCGTGGCAGTGTGAGCCGTGGCTGTGGTATGTGAAGGGCTTTTCCCACGCTGGGATTTCCTTCCATTGCATCATTTTCTGTTTGTATGAACTTCTACACAAAACAAAGCAAATACCAGAAAGGCCCCTCTCAGGTCTGCAGGATCAGAGGGAAATGTCATCCCCTCTCCCTGCCCCACACTGCTTTTCTGCTAATTTATCTCATCCATGGGACACAGAGGACCTCTGCTTCCCCTCAGTGCTCTTCAGTACCTGGTGGCTTCTTGTGTCCCTTGTCCTCTCTGAGCTCTCCATCTCCTGTTTGTGGTGTTTCTCTGGCCATGCCTCAGTTGTAGCAATCCTGGGACAAGCAGGAGGTGGGAGCAGCCAGGAGAGGAGCATGGCAAGACTCAGGTGCCAGGGCAGTTGTGGACAGGGAGGTTGAGCTGAGGATGCTGCAGGGCTGCCATCAACAGCCTCTGTGAGCTGTGAGAAATATTTCCCTGCATGCATTCAGAGCAGGTTGTCCCAGGCCCTGCTGGGAACTGGACATGGAAAGGCAGGAGCCTGGAAACCTCGTCTCTTGGCTCCCCTCCCCACTCTGCTCCTGACTTACAGTGCTGGGGGCCAGATTTTAATGGCACTTGGACACCTAAAGGCGCAGAAGGGCTTCTTTGAAGTGCTGGCTGCCCAAATTCTGTTGGTTTGGACCCATCTCCGTGTGCCTTTCTGTGTCTCTGGGCACCTGAGTGCCCAGGAATACCTGGCAATGCCAAGCTCCACCATCTGCCAGGTGCTGGAATGGTGCTGGTGGGGACAGCCAGGCTGCAGGGCTGTTTAACCCTCCTTGGAGGCCAGGCTGGTGCCACACAGGAGCGTGCAGGAGAAGTCAATGCTGAGTGATAATAATACTGAATAATAAATTATGTAATTCTTTGTACTTTCATAGATCCTTTCATCGAAAAACCCTCAAAATGCTTTATAATAATTAATTTATTAATCCTCCTGATGTCTCATTGGGGTAGCTCAGAGATGCAGTTTGGTGTTGTGTCCCAGGAGGTGGTAACTCCTAAGACTTGAAGGAACCACCATCCTCCCTGGATCACATCCTCTTCCACAGGGATTTAAACCTGAGCTTAACTTGGGCCAGGTGCTCACGGCTTAGGGCCACAGTGGGATTTGGGATTGTGTTTAAGAGCCTTGTGGGGCCACAGTCAGCAGGTTCTGCTCAGATGGAGATTTATGAAGGTCCTGAGGCATGACTGTGGCTTGAATGAAGTGTGTGACGTGCACGTGTGCAGTTGTGGGTGCACAATACATGTCCTGGGTGGAAATGACTTGGTGTGGACTCCTGGGAGAGAAACTGGGAGAGAAATACAGTTCTGAATGTCCCTACTCACAGCAGCACTCCCAGGCCAGTCACCCTTAAAATCACGAAGCAGTTTTAAAAATGTGCACTTGTTTCAGAAGAGCACATTTTAGCTCTTTTTTTCCAGTCATTTTGGGGACGATTCAGGGTTCCCTTTGCACAGCTATTGCCCGTGTCCAGAACTAGCACTGTGTTATTTTTGAGGCTGCAATAGCTGAGCAGTCAGGCATGCTCAGAGCTCTGTCGGTGCAGCAGCATCGCTCTGGGGCCAGGTTGGGGTCAGAATGGCTGGGGATGGTGGTTCTGGTGCTCCTGAGGCCACAGTGGGGCTCAGGGGAAGGGTGTGGGAGCCACAGCAAGGGTGCCAAAATGACACCCAGGCTGCAGAGTGGGTGTGAGGAAGATGCTCTTTTCCCAAGAACCGCATCCCACCCACTGTGATCTATTTTGTGGATTTTAAACTCACTCTGGCATCATCATTTTCTGCTCTTTCACAATAAGCTGCAAAATTGGCTCCATTGCTCGACAGTAATGCAGGGAATTAATGGGCATTAGTTTAAGAGCAAACTATAAACATATTGATTTGTAGTTACGGGGGTACGTGGTGGCGGGTGGAATTCTGTGGGAAAGGAAAGGAAATTCCACGATTGCAGCAGTTTTTAGCCAGGAAAATGGATTGGTTCCCTGCTGGCTGAGCCAGGCTGGGGCTTTGCTCCACCGTGCCACCCCAGTGCTGAGGAAATGTGCTAGCTGGGGCAGTGGGCAGGAGCAGAGGAGGGACCTTGGTAGCTCCCCCCGTTGCTGATGTTTTATTTTTAGCCTCCGAAGTGTTTGGCCTCAGGCACTGGGTTTCTCTGCCAGGTTGGTTTGTGTTGAAATCCCTCCTGTTGCTCATCCAGCAGAAAGTGGGGTGAGCTGGCCGGGTGGCTACAGACCCGTTATCCCTCAGTGGCAAATGCTGGGTGAAATTGTCAGTGTGGGTGACTTTTAACAGGCCTTGGAGTGACAGGACAAGCGGGAATGGCTTCAAACTGACAGAAAGCAGGTTTAGATGGGCTATCAGAAAGAAATTCTTCCCTGTGAGGGTGGTGAGGCCCTGGCACAGGCTGCCCAGAGAAGCTGTGGCTGCCCCATCCCTGGAAGTGTCCAAGGCCAGGTTGGTTTGGGGCACTGGGGCAGGACAATGGGCAGGAGGTGCCAGAGGGATGCCCAAGGGCTGGAGGTTGTTTGGGGCCTGGTTTTGCTGCAGCCACATGTAAGCCGGAGCTGTGAAGGGGGTTACTGTGGTGCAGGTTCACTGCAAGGTCCATGGGGACCTGCTGTGCTGCCTCTGGAGGGCTGTGGTGGTCTGGAGGCATCTCCAGCTCCTTCTCCAAGGCGACCCCAACCTGCTCCCAGTGAATCCGACTCAGGGCATCCCACACGCACATGGACCTGGGGATCTATAAGTAGATGCAAGCAGAACAAGTTTTGGGGTTTCAGAAGCAAGTTTTGAGGAGTCCCTGCAGTCTCTGGGAGGCTCTTGCAGTGCCAGGGTGGGAAGGGGAGACGTGACCGACGCCCTGAGGTTCCCTCTGCGGCAGAGCGGAGCAGCCGTCCCCGCCGGCCACGCTCACACTGCTGCTGCTCCAGCATCACAAGAATCACATTTCATTTATCCCCTGACATGTTAATGGATCTGCTTAACCACTCTCCTGACCTTTGCTGCTGCCGCTATAATTAAGGTTGTGAAACAAGAAGCTCTGAAGGCATCAAAAGAAGCGGCTGCTTCAGGGAGGAGCCTGCGGGCACGCTCACTCCGTTATCGGGGCGACATTTGTGGGGTCACTTTGTTCCTCCTTCCCCTCCTTGTTCTCCTGGAACTTCTAGAGAGCTGGATGCCAAGGGAAGCCAGGGTTCGTGCCCTGGGCACTACGGGGTGCTCAGCTCCAGGGCATGGTCTGTGTTACTTCCATCCCCATCACTGCCATGGGTTCCCCAGCCCGGTGGTGCCAGCACAGGGCTCCCTCCCCACACCTCCTGCTGCAAGGAGGGCTGCCTGTGCTTCATCCACCTGTTTCTCCAGCATCTTCTGATCGATGGCTGGACAGGTGGAGCTGCTCTGGGTCTCTGTGCCACCCCTCAGTGCACAGTGATCACTGCAAGAGAGACTGGGAGGGCAGCAGAGGTGGCCCTGCTGCCAGAAAGGCTTTGCCTTGAGCATCCTCCTGACCGTCCCATGGCTCCCGGGAGTGATGGTTGAGCCAGAGGCACTTCCTTTCCTACTCCCCACGCTGGTCTAGAGGGGAGTTTTCTCCTCTGCCCAGGGTAGGAATTGTTCCTTGGGTTGGGGATGGTGCCGTGGACTGCCAGATCACACTGAAATCTCTGTGGCCAAGGGATGGATTTAAGCCAGTGGCAGGACACAGCTCCCTGCCCTGGCTGGGCAGGGGTGCTGCTCCATCCCTGCTCCCAGCAGCTCTGGAAATCCTCTGCCCCTCCAGGCATTGCTGTGTTGGCTCTTGGGGAAGCTGGGATTCAATCCTGGGATAGACCTGTCACAGCCACCAGTTCCTGCTGTGAGGGTTCTTCAGCCTGATTCAGTAATTTCCAAATGAAGGCACTGTCCTTTGCCCTTCCTCTCCTGCCTTCACTTCAAAGAACAACTGCTGCTTTTTTCCCTAAACCCAATTTCCAAAGCCTAATGTCGGGCCCTTAAATATTTAATAAAGTCTAAAAAGGATTTCAGCTGCATATTGGCTTTCCTGTTGGTACCAGCCCCGGGGGAGATGAGAACTGCTCATGGACCTGTTTATCCAGTCTGGGAGCGAGGCAGACCACTAATGGCAACCGCCCGGGAGGAGATGCCAAACACCCCCCTCTGCTCCGAGTGCTGCTCCGTGTCTCAGAGTAACAAATGACACCAATAACGCTGTCAGGCTCGAGCTCCCAACGTCTCAGAGGCTCCCAGACCTGTCATGGTCCTGGTGATGTCTGTGTCTGATGGGGAGAGAGGCCAGACTGGGAAAGCTGGGATGGGGATGTCCTGCTGTGACAGGCAGGCAGCTCCGGCTGTGTTGGTGCCCACACAGTTGGGGTTGGTCCCAAATCCCTTGGGGATGTTGTAGGGATGGGCTCCCACACAGGGACACCCCGGTGTGTGGGTGATGTGGCCCCGAGCAGGGTTGGGCACAGGGTGAGCTGGGGGAACAGTGACTGGGGCAAGCTGGGAGCAAAAGAAAATGACATCAGTCATATTCCAGAAACAGTTGTTTGCAGGGGGGTGACCCTGGTGCCACACTCGTGTTTTACAGCCTCTTCCCCAGAGCTGTCCCTGTGCTGCCTGGGAGCAGGAGCAAAGCCCAGTGAGGGGTGGTCTGGTGGCCCCAGAGCTGGCAGAGAGCACAGGACTAGGACATCATTAAGGAGTTCAATCTGAATTTTAATGAGACCACATCATCAGGACTGAACTACCCAAATTTCCAAAGTGCTGATGTGTGGTGTATCCTAAAAGTTACCGTCATCAAACGGGGTCCTGAGTGAATTCTGAGTGCCCCAGGATGGGCTAATGGACAGTCCCAGGACAGGGCTGAGCCTGTGCAGCCTGCAAGAGTTCACGCCTTCCCTCCACCACCATGTAGCTCCTGTGGGCACTGGGCCCTGTGCTGAGGGTTGGTGCTGGAACTGGGAGCAGTGCACTGGGAAGCCTCATGCCAATGCTCCAGCTATCTCCGGAGTGCTTACCCCTGACCCCCCCAAACTGCACAAAGCCACCTGACAGTCCAGGCTGCCACAGGTGACCCCAGGCAGCCCTGGCATACAGGGCATCTTCTCCTCTTGGCAGGGAGGTGCCCATTCTGCACCAGACAAGTGCTGCCCAGCCCCTGTTTGGGGGCTGGATGAAGTCCCACAGCTGCTGCCGTGCTCTTGGCTGAGTGTTTTGTAGGGACAAGGTCTGGAACCGGGAATGACCACTCAGGTTGTGAGGTGTTTAGCCCACGTAGCTGCAGAGCCAGGGGCTGGCACTGGGTCCCCCTGTGCAAACCGATGGGACCTTGCTGTGTCCGTGTTTGCAGGTGTGAAGTCTGCACCGAGTACCTGCTGTTCCGAGCCCAGTGGTCGCTCTGAGGGACCAGAGGCGAATTCTGCAGGGGCTGTTCAGACCGCGATGCTGACGCTGTGATCCCAGGGGCTGGAGTGAAGCCGGAGCGAGCGCACGCACAACGCTGCCGAGCCGGGAGGGAGGGAGGGAGGGAGGGAGCGGGGAAGCTCCTAATTGGTCAATATGAACATTGTGATGATGTTGAGAGTGGAGTTTGTATCAGCTTTACGTTCAGAAAATTCTTAAATGCTTGTTTCGCCGAGACGAGGGGCGGGGTGTGTTCGGCATGAATCGCAGGGTGTGCAGGGCTCACCCTGCAGCACCCGGGGGTTTTTAGCAGGAGGGGCCTCTCAGCGCACCCATGAGCGCCCCGGGCTCCTCCGCCCGATTCCTGCACGCATGAGCGCCCAATTAACACACACATGAGCGCGCGATTAATTTACATACGAGCACCCAGCTGGATTGATGCATGGCTGCCCAGTGAATTCCCGCTGGATCACACGCTGCTGCTCCGTGCATGAGCGCCCTGCTGGTTGATGCATGAGTGCCCAATTAATAGGCGCACGTGCCTGCAATTAGCTCATGCCTGAGTGTCCAATTAATTAATGCATGAGCACCTGATGCATTCACACCTGAGTGCCCAATTAGTACGTGCACAAGTGTGTTATCTCCTAATTACACTAATTTACACATGAGTGCCCAATTAGCTCACGCAGGAGTGCCCAGCGAGCGGACGCGTGACTGCTCAATTAATCCGTGCATGAGCGCCCCGCGAATTCATGAATGCCCGCAAAAATGGATGCATGAGCCCCCAGCTGGTTCGTGCATGAGCGGCCCTTTCACTCTCGCCGCAGCACCGGGGCAATTCATGCATGAGCACCCAATTAGTTCACCTAGAAGCACCCACATCATTTATGCACGAGTGCCCAATTAGTCCACGCATGGTGTCCCGGTGTGTTTTTGCATGAGTGCCTCTGGCTCAGGCATGGGTGCCCAGTTAGTGCGTGCATAAATGCCCCATTCCGTCACGCCTGAGCACCCACTTCGCTCACGCAGGAGCGCCCATTGTGGGTGCCTAATTTCCCCTGGCCTGGGCACTGCTCTGAGTACCCACAGCAGGTTTAGGCAGCCCCAAACCCGATGGGAGCCCCTTCTTGGGGTGATGTGCTGGCTCCCCCAGACTGGGATGCCCGGGGACCCTGTGAAGGAGCCACAGCAGGTCCCTGTGGGAAATAAATGCCACAGGAGTGCCCCTGCCATGACCCAGTGTGTGGTGCTGGACCAGTTGCCCGTGGGGTGGCACAGCCCATGAGCTGGCATAGCTGGAGCGTTCTGTGGCGGTGAGGGAAGCCACTTTGTGCCTGGAAATAATTAACTGACTTCCCTGATAAGGCTGCGGTGCCACGGCCCCACGGGATCAAGGTACTGCCCTAGCAGCTGGGACAAGGGGGAAGGTGTGGGGGCTCGGGGGAGACTCCTCCTTGAGCCTTTGGGAACCCAAACCTGCATCAGGACAGAGCCGTGCCGTGGTTTTGGCACACAGGGGCTGAGTGTGCACAATGCTGCTCACGGTCCAGCCCTGCGGCTATGGCCAAACCCCTGCCCCTGCAGACAGGGGAAGGGATGTCAGCACAAAACAAGCCCCTGTGGGGCTGAAGCATCACGTCACCTCAAGCATCCCACCGTGACCAGGGGTCTCTGAACCATTCGAGCTCCTCCCACCTCCCTTTCCTGCCGCCCCGTCCCCGCCGCGGTCCAGCGAGCAGCGAGCTCCCTGCGGCAGGGCCACGGACGGGGATTTGCAGTCCCGGGTCCCTCCTCTCCTCTCCGCCTGGAAAACACAAATTAACAGGCTTGAGCACTGATTAACCAGAGCTGATTCTTGCTGCAGTGGCAGCTGGGTGGTGGGAGGAGAGGGGGCACGCGAAGGGCGGGTGGTGACGGAGCTGTCAGTCCTCGCCTGTGCCACTGGCATTGATGGAGAGGTGGAGGGGGGAGTTAGGTACCGGCAGCTGCGAGGAGGGGGCTGGGGGCTGCTTGGAGGCTCTGCCCCTCTGCGCTGTGTGAGACGTGAGACACCGAAACCTTCCTCCCAGCTGAGGTGGGAGCAGGAAGGGACCGGCCAGCGGAGAGAGAGGCCCCTTGGAAGCGGTGTGGCCGTGTGGGGCAGCTCCCGAACTGCTCTGGGTGCCTGTCCCTGTACCCGCTGCCTGCCCTCAGTCCTGTTCTGTGCACGATTCCCCGTTCTGTGCACGATTCCCCGCTCTTTGCACGATGCCGCTGCCGCGGTGCGGGGCTGAGCGCACGGGCCGGCGCCTGCGGGGCGCCGCTGGGGCTCCCGGCTCGGCGGTGCCTCTTCCAGCCTTGCGGTTCATAACAAATGATAATACTCTGCCTTTATTTAGCGCCTTTCATCCCCAAGGAAGCCGGGGCACGCCGCTACTAACAAGCTGCTACGTGCACTATTTATAGCCCTCCCCACCGCGGCTGTGGGAGCGGCAGTCCCTGGAGCACGGCACGGCAGCTGAGCCCGGCTCCTCGCTGAAGCACGGCCAGGGACCTGGCCCTGCTCCGCTGGGGTGCTCTTTGGGGTCACCCTCTTGTTCTGGGGCGTCGGGGGCGCGCCTGGCTGAGGTTTATATCGCTGCGAACTGATGTGTGTCGGCTGAGCATCGCGCCGTAATCGATGCCGCGGGAGGGAAATGCAGCAGCTGCCGCTGCACAGGTTCTGTCTGCGAGCCCGGCGGGGCTCTGCCTGCCGGGGAGATGCAGAGCAGAGGGACAGCCCTGTCCCCGCCGTGTGTCCTCTGTCCCCAGCCTCAGGACAGGTGGCTCAGCCACGCACTCAGTAGCGTGTCCCCAAGGCTTCTGCGGCTGCAACTCGGGCATTAGCATTCGTAATTAGTGCCACTCGGAGTGTCAACACCCAGCAGGGCCGGAGTGGCTGGGAAGTGGCAGCCATGAAGTCATCTTCTGTCCCGGATCCGTAACAGCAGATACAGGGGGGCAGGTACTGCTCAGTCCCCACACTGGATCAGGGCTGGGGTGGTTCCCTGCTCTGGCAGAGGGGACATTTGGTGGCAGTGGAGAGGTGAACCCAGTGGTGGGTGGTTTTCCAAGGGCTGGGAGATGAGCCTGTGCTCCCACCTCAGGACAAACCCCACAGATTCCCCAGCCCCCAAGGCTAGAGGACAGGCACCGGTGCTGGGGGAGGGATGGGGCTCCGTGTGGCTCCATGCCAGGATGCACATTAACAAATCCCTCACTAGGAGCCCTGTGCTGATTTCCAACCTGGCACCTGAATGGTTCCCTCCCTAGGAAAGCCTCTCCTGGGAGCATCACACATCTCTCCTGCGGCACGAGGGGAGCTGGCTCCGTCCCTCCCTCCCTCCCGCCTCAGCCCGAGCGTGTCATTACCAGCATTTCTCCCGTACTAAAAAAAGCACAAATTTCTTAATTGTTTCCTGCTGGAGTTGAAAGGCAGCTCCCGGGCCCAAAATAGCACGTTGGGGGAAAAGCAGTCGAACAAGAGAGAGCAGAAGGCGATTTGCCTGGAGGGGCTGAGCCGAGCTCTGACTGCAGCCCCGGCTGCTGCTGCGGGTCCGTTTTACCTGCCTCGAGGGCTCGCCCTCATCCTCCTCCTTCCACCTGCCCTCCTTGGTGCTCATGGATGCTTGGGCCTGCAGAGCTGGTGCCTGGGGCATCCCCTGAGCATCCTCAGGGTGGAGGTCACAGCTGTTGTCTCAATGCAGGTGTGTGCAGGGAAGCCTGTTCCTGTTGATGTCACTCAGCATCTCTCTTTTGGAAGGATGCTTCTGTGCCTCTTTTTTCTTGGGAAGGGGATGGGGAAATCCCTTGGAACTGCGGTGACTGATGTTTTAGCCCACCCCAGCTCAGCTGCTGGATGCAGTGTGTCCTTCCTGGCTCCCTCCTGCCAAGAGACTGCTGCCTGCCCAAAACAAACAACCCTCCAAATCCCTGCTGTGACCCTGCCAAAGCCCTCAGTGCTCTTTGTCCCAGGTGCTGAGCATCCCTGTGCCTGCATCTCCTCTCCTGGGGAGCTGCTGCCTGGACACCCTGTGGTGCTACAGTGAGTGCTGCTTTTGCTGAATCCCAGGGGAAGTGGGGGAATTGAAGGCTCTGTCCCTCCAGCGACCCCTATGCTGGGATGGAGGGACCCTCCAATGCATGGGGACAGCCTCGGGCACAGAAATCCCTGCTAGCAGGGATGTTAGAGACAGAATTCAGCTGGTGATGAGTGCCCTCCTGGCTGCCCCACTGCTGCTGCCCCAGCCTTCACCTCTGATCTCTGAGCCTTCTGCCAGGCACGTTACAAATCTTCCTGATGAAAAATTGCTTTCTTTTCTTTCCCTTGCCATCCAAGGTAATTGGCATCTGTTGGTGTGTCTTCAGTCTCTATTTTTATCAGCCGTTTGCACACTGACATCTCCACTCGCCTCATTATCCCCACGCCTTTCAGACCTGTGGCTTTTTCATCATTATTTAGATGCACGACACAAAGGAAACGACAAATGAGGCTGTTTCCCCCTGTGCCCACCTGCTGGCACCTGGCTCCCCGCTGTGGGGAGGCACAGGCACAGCTCCTGCAGTGGGACATGCAGTGACAAGTGCTAGCCCCCTGCCCAGCTCCCCTCATCCCTCAGAGCCTTTCCTCTGCTGAGGACATTTTTCATCTCGGCAGCTGTCCCTTGGCTGGGGACACTTGGGGTTGCCAGTGCTGTCTGTTCTCTAGTTTGTCATATTTTGGGTTTTTTTCCAGAGCCTGGTGAGGCTTCTCAGGGTGCTGGGATGGGTTTGATGATGTTTCTTCAGAGGCAGTTGATACCTGGGTGGATGCCAGCCCTGGGGCTGTGCCTGTGCCCACGTGAACGTGTGTCAATGTCAGGGCCAGGCAAGTCCCTTCCCTGAGCCGCCTCCAGGCAGATGTTTCAGCAGATGTTTTCAGGGATGTTTTAGCTCTGGGAAGATGAGACAGCAGGGCCAGATCCTCCCCAGGCACGATCAGCTTGTCCCCTTCATGGTGCATCTGTAGTTCTGCACCCCCTGAGCACAACACAAAACATCTTGGGAGTCTCCCTGGTTTTGGGGGTCCCCAGCACCTGCAGCCCTGGCCCCATGGGCTGGCCCAGGATGTGCCTCAAAAGCAGTTTCTGCCACATGGGGAACACTTGGCAGCTCATGGAACGAGTGAGCCCTGGGACATCCCCCAGGAAAGTCATTGTTGGGAGCCCCAGAGTATTCCCCAGGGAATTCACTGAGGGGAAGTGCAAAGGAACAGCTGTCACTGCAAAAGCACTAAATTTCTGTCTCTCTTTTTTTTCTGTTTTCTCTTGCAGTCACGGAGAAGGAGGTGCAGCAGTGGTGAGTGCCTGCCGTGGTGGTGAGCAGGCTGGGGCATGGGGCTGTGGGCAGGGGACAGGGGCTGGTGGCACTCAGCCACCCCACTTGCCAGGCAGAGCAGGGATGTGCAGGAGGTGTGGGCAGGTGCACCCATATTGAGGTGCAGGTGCTGCCTCACAGAGGGAAGAGGAGAAAATAGAGGGGTTTTCCTTGCATACCCTATGCAAGGACTGGGTTCCAGTGGCTCTTCCCTCCCCATACGAGCAGCCAAAGAGTATGGGGACATGGGGAATGTCCAGCTGGTGACCTGGTGCAGGAGGCTGGTGCTGTCCCAGCATGTTCCCTTTGGCTGCAGGGGCTGTCAGGGGTAGGATCCACCGTTTCTTGCCAGCAGCCCGCTCTCACTCCATCCCCTCCACCCCACCGAACACAGCGCCCTAGAAAAGCCACGGTTTCCCTTTCATCTCCCTATCCCACCAGTCAAGGTTTGCTTTCTTTATCTCTTTCTCTCATCCTTCCCCCCCACCCGATGAGTCATAGCTGCAGCAACGTGAAAACGATGTCACCGGCACTTCGGTTTCCCACCTCGCCACCCCCTTCCCCTCCTCCTCCAGCCCTTGTCCCGCTGCAGCGGGCGCCTGACAGATCTGGGCGAGGTGTTGCATAATATCCACGTACCCCACGTGATCCCCGTGTGGTCCCACATGCTCCCTTCATGCTCCCTGCGTGGTGCCCACACCCACGGAGCCACTGAGCCCCTTCCCTGCTCCCTCTGGTGCAGCTGCACTTTCCAGCACACGGGTCCAGCCTGCAGCTGGAACCGAGGGCTTTTTGGGGTGTTTAAGCATTGATGGTTTTTGGAAATGACTGGGACTATGCCACATGAGGACACAGGGACCCTGCTGTGCCCCCCAGCTCCTCTGAGCAGCTTTCATTTGTGGTCATGCAAAAATTATCATGGAATATCCTGAGCTGGAAGAGACCCACAAGCATCATCGTAAGTCCAACTCCTGGCCCTGCACATCCCAAGAATCCCATGTGCCTGCAAGTGTTGTCCAAACACTTCTTGACCTCTGGCAGGCTTGGTGTCATCACCACTTCCCTGGGGAGCCTGTTCCAGTGCCCAGCCACCCTCACAGAACTCAGTGGTCACTGTGCCATTGTTTTTTACCAGGGCATGGCTGCAGCGTGGCATGGCTGTCAGTCCTGGCTGGGCAGTGGGTCTCTGTCACCTCCCATCTCCCAGAAAATGTTCACCACAAGCCTGGTTGTGGCCATGTTGCCACTTGTGGGCTGGCAGCAGGTTGGAGCAGTGCAGTGGGCACCACTCAGTGTCACTGGTGCCACTCACTGCTTGTCCCTGCTGCCACCTTCCCTGTGGTGCCCACAAGGACCTCATCCACAGGGCTGGGATGCTGTGGGTGGGTGATGGGAGTGACACAGGGAGCACCTGGGGACCTTCCCAGTTCCAGCCCACTACAGCACTGGGAAGATCCCTCCATCTGTGTGGGGAGACCCTCCTGGGCCCACCCTATGCCCTCCATTCACAGGTACAAGGGTTTTATCAAGGACTGTCCCAGCGGGCAGCTCGATGCCGCTGGCTTCCAGAAGATCTACAAGCAGTTCTTCCCCTTCGGTGACCCAACCAAATTTGCCACCTTTGTTTTCAATGTCTTCGATGAGAACAAAGTAAGTCTGGGATGCAGAGGCACGGTCAGGGCCAGCCCCATGGGGATGGTGGGATGGGTTTGGAATGTGTCTGCCTGGCACTGGAGGAGCAAAATATTCCAGCGCTTCCTGGGGCGTGAAATAGAAACAGCGCAGCTGGAGCGAGCCCCCACGCTTATTTTAGCTGGGGAGAGTCACGTGGGGAAGGGAGATGAAGTGGCAAAGCAGGAAAGGAGAAATGCAGCGTTGTGGTGCTGCTGACAAAAGCCCATCCATGCAGTGCCCCCTGCATTCCAGAGCCACTCCTGCTGGGATTCTTGCAGCAGCTGGATCACAGTGCTGGAGATAAATGTGTATCATTCCTCCCTCCCTGCTGCCGTTTTGAATGTGCCCCCTCAGAGAGGATACATGGGTAGGGAGGACTTTGCTGGGCAGCAGTGGCAGTAGCACCCTGACCCCTCCTTTCCTCCCCCAGGATGGGAGGATCGAGTTTTCAGAGTTCATCCAGGCACTGTCGGTCACCTCCCGGGGGACTCTGGACGAGAAGCTGAGGTGTAAGTGCTCCCCATGGGGTGCTGGTGGGCTCAGCCCCACGAGGGTGCTGGGGTGTGTGTCCAGGGTGGGGCCCACAGCCCCTTGGTGTTGCTCTGTCTGGCAGGGGCGTTTAAGCTGTACGACTTGGACAACGACGGATACATCACGAGGAACGAGATGCTGGACATTGTGGATGCAATTTATCAGATGGTGGTAAGAGGGGCAGGGGGAGCACAGGGTGAGCAGCCCCTGGGGGTCCCTGCTGGGCTGGAGCTTGGCTCTGTGGAAATGCTGAAACACCCCCAATTCCTTCTTTGGCTTTTTTCAGTGGGGGTTTGTGGCCATTGTGGCCAGGGCAGTGTCTGGATCTGATTGCTCAGGGAGTTTCTAGTGCCAACACTGTCCCCTTGTGCCTGTCCTGATGTGGGGTGTGGGGGGACAATCCCCTCCTGGGGACACCCACCAGGCAGGGCACAGATGGGTGTGTGACCATCTGTCCTGCTGCTGCAGGGAAACACAGTGGAGCTTCCTGAGGAGGAGAATACACCAGAGAAGAGAGTGGATCGGATTTTTGCCATGATGGACAAGGTAAAGATGCTTGGGGTTTTTTTCCTGTGACCAAGGGATTTAGGAGGTGCTGTGGGACCCTTTGCTCATCTTGGCTCCTGCAGGTGCCTCCTTGTCCTACCAACACAAGGCCTCAGCTGCTGCCAAGATCACTGTGGGATACCCACATCCCTCTGGGATCCCTGTATCCATTTCAGGGTCTCAAGGTGGCATGGCTGCAGGCATGGGTGGCTCGATGGGGAAAACAAAGCTGAGGCAGGGGAGTGGGGAGGATGTGTGGGCTGGTGTGGATATGCCAGGGTGTTGGAGCGCTCAGCTGGGGTGAAGCAGTGCAGTGACAGGAGTGTTTTGCAGAATGCAGATGGGAAGCTGACACTGCAGGAATTTCAGGAGGGCTCCAAGGCTGACCCCTCCATTGTGCAGGCGCTCTCCCTCTACGATGGGCTTGTATAGTCCGGGGCCGAGCGGCGGTGAGTGCAGAACTGGGGTCTGGGGGCCCCATCTCCCACCTGCCTCATGCCATTCCCACCTCCCCCACGCACAGGCAGCTGATTCTCCTCTGCTGAAGCACCAAAACATGGATATCCTCCTCAAATCCAGCCAGGGGGAATGCTGCTCCCATTCTGATGGGTTTCTCCCAGTCCTCCCTGTATCACAAAGCTCCCTCAGACCTCATCATCCCATGAAGATGGAAATGTTTGCCCGCGGCACAGCTCACTCCCTCACCAGCAGATGTGGCTGCAGAGGAGGCAGGGAGGCAGCTGGTGTGCTGAGGGCGTGGGGACACTCCAGAGACAGATTATATTAAATGTTTTATTTATCTTATATCTTACTATATTATGCCCTGGAGCTGGGTTTGGCACGGCAGTGTCGTGGACACTGGTTCACAGAATCATACAGGTGCTGTGCTGAGCATCCCATGGTCCTTGCTGTGCCCTGTGGAGCTGTGCAGAGTCCCTTGGGGTGTTTTTGGTCATCACAGTCCAGGCAGTGTCCTCGGGGTGAGGTGTTTTTTAACCCCACTGAAGTTTTGAGATTTTCAATCTCTATTCTTTTTAAGCTTTGCCCTTTCAGCTGCACTGGTGTCACATGAGATTGTCACAAGGCGGGGGATCCCAGCAACCCAAATCCCAGTTTGGCTGGGTTGCACGTGGCTAATAAATGAGATGGGTACGATGGATAGCTCAGAGATAGGATTTAATGCGTCTGACTGAAGGCAGCATCCAAAGACCAGGGGCGTGGTTATCCTGGCATTTTATAGGGTTTTACCTAGGGGTAGGTGTCCAAACTTGGTTACAGGGCAGGGGTTTGACCTTATAAGTCTAAGGTATTGAACCAACGGGGCTTACTCTATTAGCATCTTCCTAATGTCCCACCTCCCAAGGCCTCAGGTTTATTCCCTCTGTGTAGGGAACCTTGGCTAAGCTTTGATCTGTCCCAGGTAATTCCCACGCTTCCACATGAGGTGGCCGCAGGGATTTCTGGCCATACTTCTCACCCTATTTCCCTTCTCCCCACCCTCTCCTGCAGATGCCTGGGGGAAGATGCTCTCCGTGCCATCCGACCACCGCCGCGCGAAGCTTGCCTATCCCTCCCGGCCTCCCTTTCTGTTCCGCGAGCCAGGGATGCCCTCGAAGTGCGAGCTGGCTCCCCCTCTCTGCACTCTGAACCAGCCGCTGCCATTTGCCAACTTCTGCTTTTTCCAAAAAAAAAAAAAACCAACCCCGCGCCAGACCCCGGTCTGAGCGGCAGCGAACGCCCAAGACTTCAGGGCCGGGGGAATGGGTGGAGCATCGCCGCAGGCAGAGCCCCCTCTCGGCCTCCTGGCCCCCTTTGCTCCCTTTTTCCTACGTTTTCGGATGGGACTGCGGATGCGCCGGCGGGATCCTCTCTTGGGAACCATCCGGCCGGAGCCCAAAGGTACCGGGGGGCTGCACCCCGGGGTGTGCCCGTGTGGGGTGGCCGGGGAGCCGAGGCACCGACGGCGATTGGGAACAGAGTCCTGGCGTCACCCACCACGCCGCTGGCAGCCTGACTCGGCTCTCTAGGGATATATATTATATTGATATTATTTTAATTTTTTTTTTTTTTGTGAGACAGTATTGTGCTTTTTGGTTTGGTTTTGTTTTGGTTTTTTTTTGTTTTGTTTTTTTTCCTTCAGTGGAAAAAAGTGAGGCTTTTTTTTTATATGCCTATCTTGACGATCGATATCCTTATTTATTTGTTGTAAATGTTGCTGCTGTGTTTCGTCTCTCGTGTGTGTATGTCCACCCACCCAGGTGAGGATTTGTAAGGTTTACATGCTCGTACACTATTGCGGGGACCCGGGAGCCTGCAATAACAATGAAGCCAAAAATCTGCCTTCCCCCCTCTCCTCCCACCCCTCGTATCCCAAGCTCCGTGGGCTGGCTGCTGTTTGGAGGGGATGCTGTAGCTTCTTTTCCTCTTCCCGTCCCCGTGTTCCCTGCATTTTTCTGTTCACCCTTCCCTTTGGGAGCTCAGTGAGGGTTCACTCAGCCCAGACTCTGAGCAGACCAAGTTCCACCCCTCAGTTGGGCAGGGTGAGGAAACTGCCGGGCACCAGAACGTCCCCATTTCCTTCCTTTTACTCATTTTCTCACTGCATGAAAAAGTATTAATGGAGCCCAGAGTTGGGTTTTGCTTTCAAGCAGATTCCTTTGCTATGTTCTGCTTTGCAAACGGTGGGAAGGTGTTTGGTGGTGGCTGTGAATCATCCTGTGTTCTGGAGGGGCAGAGGGAGAGCCTTGCTCTGTCTTGCTCCATCCCCCCATCCCAGCTGGGTGACAGGGATGGGCTGTGCACAGCTCAGGGTGTCTCCTTACCCACTCACTCCCACGGGACATGGGAGGTTTTGCTGTGAACCCAGGGCATGGCCCAAGCAGAGATGCTTGTGCCCACCTTGGAGGAGGCAAAGGGCTGGGAATACACACCCGGGGACACTGGGCTGCAGCCCCCCTGTCATGGGCAGGGCCTGCGTGGCCTCTCCAAACTCCATCAACACCCAGCACCCCTCTGGGATGTGCCCCGAGCTCAGCCCCACCAGCACCCACACCACAGTGGGACACAGTTGGCATCTCTGCTGGAGAATGAGCGTTGCATGGGTGATGCCTCAGCTGCCTTGGTGCCTGCTCTGGGAAAGGAGAGATGTGCATTCCCTCAGGAACAGAGTGCAAGAAGCCTTTGGGACCCCTAAAGCCACCCTGGGGCCTCCCCCTTCCATCTCTGGTCCAGCTGATGGTAGCAGCATCTTTCCACCCATCTTTCTCCCCGCTCCTGTGGCTAAGCCCAGACTGTCTCCATGGCAGTGGGAGGTGACATCTGGATGTGGAGGACAGTCTGACAAGTGTCTCATGATGCAGGAGACAAGGTGGTGCCTCAGTGTTTCCTGAATCCTCCCAGCCAAGGGATGCTGGTTCTTCACTGTGCAGCCCCACTCCCCAGTTTTGGGATTTTGTGCTTGTGATACTTCTTGATGCCCATGAAAAACCACCTTTCCCCATCCCCAAGGAGACTGACCTCACTTCCATGTGCAATATTTCTGCCTCTTCTGCAGTCCCTGCCCCTGAGGATGCCCATGTTTCGTTGTGGGGGTGCTTCTGGAGGGTGTCCCTCACTCACTCCCATGGAAACCTCCTTTTCTTTGTTGCTCTGTGGCCAAAATTCAACTCTCTGGGGTAGGTTTTTTGCAGTGCCTGCAGCTTATTGAATGCTCATCTGCCAGACTGGTCCCCTCCTGGTGCCAATTGATGTTCCCAATGAATGTGACACTGCTGTAATCACCTCTGCTGATGAATGATGGGCCCTGCCACATTTGACATAGTTCCCAGGCAAAGGCAAACCTCATTTGCTCTGACACTTTTCCCCTGGAAAGCTTTTAATTTTTGGAGGACCTGTCATGGTTTGAAGTCCGTCAGTGCTCACAGATATCTCCCCAGGGAGTCAGCCCTGCCAGGGCTCCTGGCACACTGAGTGTCCCTGAGCAAAGCATTTTGGCCCCAGTGTTCCCCCCTGGCTGTGGATTTGGGACCCTGGCTTGGGTGCTTCTAGTCTCCCTTTTGGGGAGCACCGAGGGCCCCTGATTTCTCCTGAACACCACCAGGATCTGCAGCACCTTGGTATCACTGAAAATAAGGCTTGGAGCATCTCGTGCTTGGAAACATTGGCCTTAACCTCCTCGTGCCTCAGTTTCCCCATCAGTGGAGTGGCTGGGGTGAGCCATCCCCCTCTGGAAAGCAGTTTGGTGTCTGTGCCCTGGCAAGCACAAGTGCTGGATGGGGCTCAGGACTGCAGGCACAGGGACCCACTGAGCATCAGGGATGTGCAGAACACCAGGAATGGTGTGTGAAAGGCTGGGGTGGAATTTACATCAGTGAGTCTTTAATTCCAGCCTCTGTTTTACACCTGCTCATGATGAAACAGCCAGCAAGCCCTGGTTTGTCTCTGTTCTTACTCGGGTTCCTGGTGCCTGTCCAAAATAGAGCCCTGGCCATGGGAAGGGGGCCCAAAGCACAGCCAGGCAGAGGTGAGGGTCCAGCCCCGGTGACTGTGGCATGTGCCCCCTCTCATTTGTCCCTGTCGGTGTTGCCCCATTAAATGCCATGTCTGTACTTTCCTTTTTTCACTTTTCTGTCTGTGTGCTGACTGTTGCTGCTTTGTATCCGTCTTTCCTTGAGCTCTGGGGCTGGGCTGGGCTGAGCTGTTTCCCCCAGGAGCAAGAACGTGGGAGAGGGCTTTGGGGGCAGATTCCCCTCTGCCCTCTCCTCACAGCACAAACCAGGACCCAAGAGAGAGAGAAGTGAAGGGTTTTTCCTCTGGAGCAGGCTGTGAATTAATGCAATTCATAATGAGACCAGGCTGGTCCCAGGAGCACCCTCCATTGGGATGGTGGAGGGGGTGTTTGCATATGGGGGACCCCAGACCCTGTTTGTGCCAGGTACCAGCTGCATCTCACCCTCTTTCACAGAAGTAGATGCCTGTTGGTTCTTCCTGTGCCATCAGGACACCACATTCTTGTTGGATGGGGAGGCTGAAGTCATGGGAATCCCAGCTCAGGTCACTCCTCCTCAGTGGGCAGGGATGGAGCTGCCTAGAGGGTGGAATTGTCTTGGAGTCTTGGGATCTGGGTTTGAGCCCCACTTGGAGCAGAGCTGGTTTTGAAGCAGGGCCAGGCATGGCATGGGGGCAGCTGAAATCACTGGCAGAGCTGCCCCCTTCCCATGTATTTTGGGTTGGGGGGTCATTTGGGATGGGTGAGTGACCCGCAGCCAGCTCACTGTCCCCCATCCAAGGAGGAGATTTGGGGCATTTAGTGAGAGCATCTGTCACCTGTCCTTCCCAAGGGCATTGGAGGGGAGGGTCTGGCTGGGACAGAAGTGAGGGCTGGGGGCAAAGGAGGGAGCTGATGGCCCCAGTCTCAGTGCACAGTTTGGGGTGCAGAAGTTTTGGGTTCTCAGTCACACATGTCAGCCCTGCCCATGCAGCAAAGTCGTCCTTCCCTTCTCTCTCTGCTCCTGTGGCCACCAGCCCCGGGCTGGGTGCCCTGTGCCACAGGTGTGACCCCTGCCCAGGGGGTGGCCAAGCTCCAGGCTGAGAAGCAGCAGCTCCAGCAAAGAGCCTTGTTTGTGAAGATGAAGCCTGTGTGTGCGTCCGTGCCGGTGTCTCGGCTTGCATGCCCCGCTGCCTTGTCTTGAGATGAATTCAAGAGCAAAACCAAGCAAATGAAACAGTTTAATAACAGAACAAAACAAAACCCAGGAACTTTGTGACAGTGGAAATAAAAGCTTAATGACAGTAATGAAGTGGCCATGGTCTGTGATGTGCTGGGGAGGGGAGGGTCATGGGGGTCCCCAAAGCTGTCCTGGTACCAGTGGGGCTGGGAGCTGGGCTAGGGGGTGTCACTGTCCTGTGCCCCAAGAGCAGGGCTGTGATGGCACCAGCACAGGTGTAAATAGGGATGTTCTGGGCTTTATGGGCAGGCAGGCAGTCAGGCACAGTGCCCACACCTGTGAGGAGCTGTCAGGTCTCAGCTCCAGGCATCCCAGGCACCCTTCAGCCCCATAGAACTGCTCTTCCCACCTCCTTTTACCCAGGCACAGCTTTCCCTCTGCTGGATCCCATCCTGACACATTGCCTGCATCCCTTTTTTTCCTTTTGCAGTGAAGACACAGCCATGTGCCCACAGGCACCATCCCTGTCCCCTCTGAGCCCCCTCATCCATGCAGCAGGCTGGGAGCCATTGGGTCACTTTTGGCACACAGTGGCTGCAGAGGAATCTTGATACGAATATTCCATAATTGTGTCCCACTGCCCTGACTGAAGCTGCCCCTTGGCAGCCCCTCCTCCCCTGGCAGGGCTCACAGAGGCACTCACAGCCTGGATTGGGTTTTCACGTGCAGCAGGGTCATGTTGGCCATTCTGTGCTGCCAACTCTTCCGGAAACGAGCACTGCAAGGCCTCCCTGCCAGCCCATGTCCCTTGTGTTTGCTCTCCTAACGAGGCTGACTAATTATTTTCGGGAGGCCAGAGGAGATGCCCTAATGGTCCGAACAAGGAGGCTGTGTTTGTGCAGGGGATTTTGTCCAGAGGTGCTTTGTGCCAGCACATGGTGGGAGCTCCCAGGGATTTCTCCTCTGTGCAATGGAGTGGGCAAGGACAGGCACAGGCTCCAAACCACAGTGGTTACCCAGAAGCTGTGCCTTAACCCCAGCAGGGATAGGGTTAAAGCCCAGCTAGCACAGGTGCTCCTGGCACTGGGAGCACTGGTGAGTGTGGGAAGGGCTGTCTGGGATTAATTTGGTGATGGGGAGAAGCTGTTTGGGTTTGTTTGTGCCAGCAGTGCTGGCTCTCCCTGCCAGGGTGCAGGATGGAGCTGGGATGCAGGTTGGTGACTGGGGATGATACAAGGTAGGTTTTGTGGCATTTTGGGGTGGGGGACTCCCCTCAGATCTGTGGGGCTGGGAGTGCAAGCCGTGGTTGTGGGACAGGAGGCAGACAGGCCACTGGCACAGCCCCAGGGGCAGGAGTGTCATTGCCCTGATGTAAGGGGATGTCCTTGCCTGCTCTGAGGTCGGGCTAGGCTGAGCCCACGCTTACAGGGATAAAGGAATGCACAGGACGGTCCCACCGTCCTGTGTGTGGGTCATGAGGTGGATGATCTCCAAGGTCCCCCAGCTCCCATGTCTGGGAGGAGCAGGGCTGGTGCTGGGTGTGCAGGAGGTGCACAACTTCACCTGGAGCCAGCTTTTGACCATGGCTGCTCCCTGGGTCCTGCTGCGGGGGAGTTGAGCAAGAGCAGAGCATCCCTGTGGAGCAGCCATGAGCTCAGCACTCCAGCTCTGCTTCCAGGGCAGCCAGGAAACTCTCCTCACCCCCAGTCAGTGCTCCCGGCCAAGCGCTGTCTGTCCCAGCCCATGTCCTGGCTCCGGCTTTGTCTGTGCTCTGCGTGGCTCTTTGCTCCCTGTTCGTGGGGTGGCTGCGTGGGTGAGCCCACCCGAGCCCCCCACAGAGCCCCCTGACCTCCCAGCCCGGTTGCAAACCCCCATCCCAGGGGCCCTTTGCCCAGCACAGGGGGAGTTTGCTTCCTTAGGCTCCTTTTGCAGCTGTCTCTCCCCCCGCTGGGGTTTGGCAGGGTTTGCTCACAGGTGCTCGGCTGTGACCCCCATGTCCTCCCCTAACCCCCTGCTCCCCCCAGCAGAGCAGGGTGTCTCTGAGCCAGGGGGTCGGGGCTGGTGAGGGGGCCTGGCCAGTGTTTCTGACAATCCCGTGGGCTGCAGGATCCGCTTCCCAATCCCTCTATCTCCATCCCCATCTCCTCCAGCTCCCACCCACCTCCCCGCCGCGTCGCTGGCTCCAAAAGTCCGGTTTTTCCTCCCGCCCTTCCTCCTCCCTCCCAGAAGTTGAACGCTGGAGGAGCAGGTCCGCAGCTGCGGAGGGTTGGGCGTTCCCTGCCCGGGGTCCCTTCTCCGTCCCCGCCGCGTGTGGCCCCTCGCACACCGCGTCCCTCCCTGCCGTGGGGACGGTGTCCAGCGGGAAGGGCAGGGACAAGGACACAAGGGGTGTTCCTGACACCTGAGCACGATGCCGCCCCACGGAGGGGTGTTTGTGGGTCTGTGGATGCTGCTGGCCCTCAGCGTGGCCGAGAGCCCCCCAGGGTGGGCCACTCTTGCCTTTGTCTTCGATGTCACCGGCTCCATGTACGACGACCTGGTGCAGGTGATGGACGGGGCCTCGCGCATCCTGGAGCGGACGCTCAGCAGGAGCACGAAGCCCATCAGCAACTATGCTCTGGTGCCCTTCCATGACCCAGGTAGGTCCAGGACAGGGTGAGGTTGTGTCCTGCCAGGGATGGGGCTGTGGGGAGCTGGGCTGTGGTTCTGGCTGGGTATGAAGCATGCACTTCACAAGTGCAGCTTGCACTGTCCCTTCTCCCTGTTTTTAATGCCCTGGTGATGGCTGTGATGGGGATGGCACCTCAACAGCTGGGAGCTAGGCTGGGGATCCTGTCCCCAAGCCACCCTGTGGGCACAGGGTGGGCTCTTTCCACTGTATTAATCCCAGGGGTGCTGACACCTTGTTGGGGTGGCTCTTTCCCCTCCATCCTGCTCTAATCTCCCCGGAGTAACCATGGAAGGTATTTCTGTCCAAGTCCACAATGTGCTTCCAGGTGACCTCAATAAAAACACCACTTGCTAAGAGGCTTTGGTAACTTGCTGTGATACCAGAATCATTCCTTTCTGCCTCTGTCTTTGTCTTCTTTTTGTGCACTCCCATAAAAAGGCAGCTGTTCCCCAAAAGAGCCCTGGCCTCCTACAAGGAGAGTGGGACCCAAGCTTTATTTTCAGAAACACTGAGCTGAGTGAAAACCATTGCAGCCAGACAGGGAAGGAGGCAGAGTCAGTGAATTGATTCCTGCATTGCTTTGCTGGGAGCCTTCCCCAGCTGATAAGGGCACTGGGTCTGCAGCTCACCCTGGCTGGGACCACCCAGGGTGTCGGGAGAAATTCCTGGGCATAGGAATAGTTTGCTGAAGTGGTCACAGTATGGGCACAGGGGCTGGTCTGCCCAAACCCACTTCTCTCCTGGGGCCAAGCCAGGGTAGATGCTGGACCCCGAGTCTCACAGGTGTTTGAGCCAGGGCAGGTGCCAGGAGCTCTGGCAGTGTGGGTGGTGTTGGAAGAAGCTGGTGCTGGGGTCAGGGGGCTGAGGTGGTGGTGTCCATATCTTGCAGAGGTGGGACCTGTCACCCTCACCACGGATCCCCAGCTCTTCCAGCAGCGCCTGAGGGAGCTCCATGTCCAGGTAGGCTCCTAAGCCCCACACTGCTCTGCCAGGCCTGACTTGGTGCCTGGCCCCTGGCACTTTGGGGGAAGCCTGGCACTGCATGGTGGTGTGTTCCGGGAGCAGTCCCTGCATCCCCCACAAGTGTGATGGGATTGAGGCTGAGCCAAACTGGCTGGGGGCTGCACACAGGGATGGGAGTGGAGAGGATGGGTGATGCTGATGCTGTGCCTCAGAGTCCTGCAACAGGCCAGAGAATTCCCAGTCCACAGCTCTTGTTCCTAATGGAGATGCTGTTCCCAGGAGAGTTTGCACAGACTCTCCATGGAACCAAAAATCCCTTCTAGAACCACTGCTTGATAATTGAGTTTTTAATTTCTGGTTTGTTTATTTTTAAATTATTTTGTCTGTTTTCTGCCAGCTGAAATGTTCCCTGGGAGCTTAATCCTGCTTTATCCATCCCCACTCTTGCCCTGCCTCCTGTGAATTGCTAAATCCCTGTGGTGTTTCCCTTCGGATGCAGCTGTTTTGGCAGGAGGTGTAATGCTGAGGCTGCAAATGGTTTCCCAGCCCTTTGGGGTGCCAAGACTTGGGGAAATGGGAGCTGGTCCTCTCTGTGCCAGGAGCCATCACTGGGGTGGCTGGCTCTGCAGCCACAGGAGTGGGCACAAATGTGCTCACTGAAGGCATCTGTGGGAAACCAGAGGCTTCTGTGAGCTCAAATGTGTGCTTTAATTTTCATCGTTAGTGAGACAGAGCATGTCTGTGTGATCCTGAGTGTCCCTGCAGTTCCATCCTGCCGCCTCCAGAAAAATGGGGTGGTTCCTCCTCGTGAGCATCCCCTGGGTGGGATCCTGCCGGCGGGAGCTGAGCACTGGGGGGACTCGGTGCCTGTGCCACGTCCCTGCCTGTGTCCCTCAGGGTGGAGGGGACTGCCCGGAGATGAGCGTGGGAGCCATCAGGGTGGCCGTGGAGATCTCGCATCCCGGCTCCTTCGTTTACGTCTTCTCGGATGCTCGGGCCAAGGACTACGAGAAGCAGGAGGAGCTGCTGCGGCTGCTGCAGCACAAGCAGAGCCAGGTGAGCGGCCCCGGCGCTGCCCGCAGGGCTCCAGCGACAGCGGCTCGGGGGACGCAGCAGCACATAAATAAACACAGAGATAAAACCCCTGGGCTGGGGGGAATTTTGCAGCCCCCGGGCCCATTCGATGTACTGGGATGCTGGTGGGTGCCAGCCGTGCCCCCTCCCGTGGGTGGGCGGGATGTCACGGGGCCGTTGCTGTGGCAGGTGGTGTTTGTGCTGACCGGGGACTGCGGGGACAGGAGCCACCCCGGGTACCGCGTGTACGAGCGCATCGCTGCCACCAGCTCCGGGCAGATCTTCCACCTGGACAAGCAGCAGGTGACAGAGGTGAGCGGGGAGACCTGGCCCCTTGTGCTGAAGTGAGGCTGTGGCTGTCGGTAAGGGGAGATCCAGGTTTAATCCTGCCCTGCCTGGTGAGGGGAGATCCAGGTTTAACCCTGCCCTGCCTGCCTCCAGGTGCTGAAGTGGGTGGAAGAGGCCATCCAGGCTTTCAAAGTCCACCTACTGTCCACAGACCATGAGGATGGTGGGGAGAACACATGGCAGGTCCCCTTTGATCCCAGCCTGAAGGAGGTCACCATCTCCCTGAGTGGCCCTGCCCCAGGGATCAAGGTCCAGGATCCAGCAGGTAGGAGCCCAGGGCAGAGGGACAACAAGGAGGGGTGATGCTTTGCCCCTCAGAAAGACCTCAGGTGAGGACAAGCAAGAAGGGGTTCACCAAACCCTGCCCTAAAACTCAAATGAAAAGGTTATGAGCTACAAAGCTCTCAGTAAACACCAGCACATCTCCCTGCTCCCCTCCCAGGCTGGTTTCCCTCTGGCTTTGAGGGTTTTCCCTGTTGCCCTGGCTGTGAGCTGTGATGGGCTCTGCACTACCCTGAGCCCAGAGGGAGGCGACTCCTGGCTGCTGTAGGAACCAGGGGATAGACTTGGATTACCCATCTGAGACATTCACTTGCTGTTGCAGGAAAGGTCCTGGAGAAAGGCCAAGGTCTGAGGGAGCTGCTCAGCATCCCCAACTCAGCCATGGTGGTGGCCCTGGAGCCCTATGAGCCAGGGACGTGGTTGGTCACGGTAGGCTGGTGGCACAGGTTTGCCACATCCTCTGCCTTTCCCTGATGGATATTTAGCTTGTCAGGTTTTTCCACGTGTGGACTTTCCCCACCCATCTCTGGCCAGGCAGAGGATGTGTGAGCAGGCTGAGAGGGGCCAGCTGCAACCTCTCCCTTCTCATCTCCTCTCCCTTCTCATCTCCTCTCCCTTCCCCTGCCCTCAGCACTTGATTCTCGATCTGCTTCCAGACCCGGAGCAGTGGCCGCCACTCGCTGAGGATCACTGGCATCAGCAACGTTAATTTTCAAGCCAGCTTCTCCACCGAGCCGGAATTTGACACCAGCCAGCCCGGAGAGCGGCCGGTGCAGGGTGAGGGTGGTGCTGCCCGAGGGGCTGGATGCTGCATCGGGGCGTTTTGCAGCCGGGAATGTGGTTGGTGGTTTTTTCCCTCCCCGCTTTCCAGGTCTGCCCATCTCTGTGCTGGTGAACTGCACCGGTCTGAGGCCGCCCGGGCGCCTGCGGGAGATCGAACTCTTCAACACCTCGGGCCACGTCCTCCTCTCGCTGCCCGCGCAGCCCCTCCTCAACTCCTCCTCCGGCTCCACCACGCAGCTCTGGGTGGGTTCGCCGCTCTGGGTCCCCCCGGGTGACTTTCTGCTGAAGGTGAAGGGTGAAGATGCCCAGGGCCACCCCCTGCACCGCCTCTCAGGGGTGACCTACACCAGCGTGGTCCCCGGTGAGTGGAACCCGCGGGTGCTGAGCAAGGATCAGAGGTTCCAGCATTGCCTCTGCTCTGGTTTCTCCTTGGTCATCCTGCATCCCAGTGCAGCTCCCAGTGAACTTCTAAAGGTGTTGTACATCTGCACATCCCTCAACCCTTTCCAGGCCTACCTAAAGTGAACATCTCCAGCAATATCCAGGCTTACAGCCGTGAGCCACAGCTCATCTCCTGCTCTGCATGGAGTGAGATCCCTTTCCGCCTGCAGCTCAGCCGTGGCAGGAGGAAGCTCAGGGAAGAGCAGCTCTTCAGGTGAGACTCTGGTATGGCCCAGGACAAACTCATGTAGGCAGCAACAGCCCCTGAGCTGTGCCAGCTGTGTGCTGGGTGGGTGCCTTCACATTCTGAGCATCCCAAGAGGAAAATTCCAAGAGACAGGTCTGCAGTAACTGGGGATGCACCTCTTTGCCTGACTCATGAAAAAGAAAGGAAGTAAGACTAGGATGGTGGCATGGCAGTCCCAAGGTGGGAGTGATCCATATGTTCATCTTTCCCTTTTTGTAGGATTTCAGGGAACATCAGCTGGTTGATCCCTGCAGTGTCTGAGAGTGACGAAGGCTTTTATGAGTGCACGGCCACGAGCAAGGTCGGAGTGACCCGGGCTCGTGCCTACGTCTCTGTCTCAGGTGGGGGCTGCTTGTGCCAAGCCTTGGAGCCCTTTCCAAGTTTATTCCAATCCCCTCCCCGTCCCCTACCAGTTTATCCCAATCCCCTCCCAGTCCCTTCAAATCCCCCCAAATCTCCCTCCCACTTTGTCCCAGTTTGTCTGAATCCTCTCCCAGTATAAACCAGGTCCCTCCCAATTCCCTCCCAGTATAAACCAGTCACTCCCAGTCTCACCCAGTCATCTCCCATTCCCGCCCAGTGCTCCCAGTCCCCTCCCAGTATAAACCAGTCCCTCCCAATCTCTCCCAGTCCTCTCAAATCCCCCCAGATTTCCCTCCCAGTTTGTCCCAGTTCCCTCCCAGTCCCTCCCAATCCTGTCCCAGTCCTCCCCACGGCTGGGCACAGGCTCCTTTCACCCAGGCATCCTGTTTTTGTAGAGCCACCACCCCGTCTCATCGCCCCGGGCAACATCACGGCTTCAGCGGGCCAAGATGTGATCATGTCCTGTGTGGTTCTGGGGGATGTGCCCTACAACCTGACCTGGAGCTGGGATGGGAAGGTGGCACAGCCAGGGCACGGCCGGACCCGGCTGCTGCAGAACCACTCCCTGGAGATCAGCCACGTGCAGCCTGGGGACGGGGGCCTGTACGAGTGTGTGGCACAGAGCGCCCGCGGCACTGCCACCGCCTCCCTGTGGCTCTTCATCCAGGGTAGGCTTTGTGTGACCCGGGCCTGGGGGATATTTTGTGGCCCTGTGGGAGGGTGGTGAACAGCACCCGTGGGCTGAGCCCTGCTCCAACCCCGTGCAGAGGCGCCGTGGGTGAAGGTGGACCCCAGCCCCCAGCGTTTCAGCAGGGGCCAGGAGCTGCGGCTGAACTGCACGGCCGGGGGACACCCCCAGCCCCACACCAGCTGGAAACGCTGGGGCTGGGCACTGCAGCAGGATGAGAGGTAACCCCTGGGGACACAGGAGCCTCCATCCTGCCTGTCCCACAGGGATGGTGCTCCCCTTGCAGGGATATACAAGTTGAGGGAGGGAGGCTTGGGGCTGCCATAGCTCTGGAAAGAGGGAGGCATTGCAGTGTCCCAGCCCATGCTCCTGAGATGCTTGGCGTCCTGCTGGCCTTAATTTCCTATATTTATTTTTAAGCTGTCCTGCCTTATCCAGGTCACCATCCCCACTTTGCACACCTGGTGTGAGCTCAAGCCTCAAAATACTCCTTGTACTTCCCCTTAATTTCTTCTGCTTTTTGCCTTTCAACTCCTGCCTGTGTCAGGCTGTGAGTGCCAGAGTTGGCTTTGGGGAAGGCTTTTGGACTTTTGAGATGAAAAAGCCCAATTCTCAGTGCTTTTCCCTGCTTCAAAGCAAAGTCCTTCCCTGCAGCAGCTGGCTCTAAGTGCTGACCCACATCCACCACCTGCTCAGCATGGCCTGAAACCTGCTCATTTATATCAACACATTTTCCATCATCCCAGTGTTCACAGGGCTCATTTCTCCCTTTCTCTCCCATTTGCTGCAGGGTTTTCAGGGATGCTGAGGGTACTCTGCACATCAGGTCTGCTGTCCCAGAGGATGCAGGGAATTACAGCTGCCATGCCAGCAGCACACTGGGCTGGGATGAGCAAGTGATCACCCTGGAGTTCACTGGTACCTGCTCCCTGCTCCCTGGCAGCACACTGGGAATGGGGCTGTGTGTGATGGAGGGTGCTGGGGTCAGCACACTGGGAATGGGGCTGTGTGTGATAAAAGGTGTTTGGGGACACCTCCCAGGGCTCTGGGGTGCCCTCTGGCTGGATGGCACCACACCCAGCGCAGCAGAGAGTGACCAAAGACATCTCTCCCCATGGCACAGAACCTCCTGCCATCCTGGCAGTGACGCCCAGCCTGAAGGTGCTGGTGGGAGAGGATGTGACCCTGGAGTGCTGGGTTTCGGGGGCACCCCCACCCCACATCGTGTGGTACAAAGGTGGGACCGGCAGCTGGGGGGACCCCTCTGCTGCCCTGCAGGGACATCACACCCCAGTGGGGTCCCCTGGTGTGACATCAGGAGGGACCCACAGAAGCACGTGGGGTGCTGATGTGGGGGTGTCGGGGCAGGGGAGCAGGCGATGGCGACATTCCCGGCGGGCACCCAGCGGGCGGTGCTGCGGCTGCAGGCGGTGCGGGAGGAGGACTCGGGGCTCTACGGCTGCCACGCCCTCGGCCAGGCCGGCAGCGCCTTCCACAGCACCCTGCTGCATGTGGGCTGTAAGTCCTACTGGGTCCTACAGAGTGCTCAGCCTGTTTCACAGCTCTGCTTTCTGGATCAGCTCCCCTTTGCTGCTTTCCAAGTCTCCCGGGCTTCTCAGCAGGGAGGTGTTGGTGCTTGGTATAAATGAGTAGGAGCCTGGTGGGATTTCCAAGCTTTGGGAAGATGCAGAAGGCTCAACAAGTTGGGAAAGACGAGGCAGTTGTTATTGCAGGGGGACATGAGGGCTTGGGATGCAACCGTGGATGCAAAGTGCATTCAGTGGGATTAGGCAGAGGTGGGGGCTGACTTTTGTGTGTCTGAAAATCCAGGTGAAAATCTTTTGCTGGGGACAGAAGGGATGAAAGAACATGAGGAGGAGAGAAGGCTCTGTGTTGAGGGCAGCAGGGTTTAAAGCAGTTAAAGATGGAAAAGTGCAAGTTATTTTGCTGAGCCAGGGGTCGATGAGTATAACTGGAAGAGATGAAAACTGCAACAGCTCTGACAGCTTTGGAAAAGCACCAAATGCTTTAAGTCAGCCTTGTAACTTGTCAGGGCACCTGGCTCATTGGTTTTGCAGCCCCATCCCTTCTCCAGGCTCAGCTGTGGGGAAGCTGGGATTCTGGACCTGCCTGAGCCCTTTCTCTGCTGCTCTCTCCTCCAGCTGCCCCTCACTTTCCTGAGCCCTTGGGTGACATGGAGGTCAAGGCTGGGGAGAGTGTGAGCCTGCTGTGCCGTGTTGAGGGATCTCCCCTGCCACAGGTCACCTGGTCCCGGCAGGACGGGAAGCCTGTGGTGGGCTGGCAGAGACCATGGGGTGTTTCCAGCCAACTGGAGGCTGCCCAGCTCCTCATTGACAGTAAGAGCTGAGTGTGCATGCATTTATTTGTATTTTTAACTTGTGCAAGCTTAGCTGTGCAGTAACAGCCTGCAAGCCTCCAGCTCTGAGGGGTCTGTTCCCACTGGAGATGGTGCTGGGGTAGGGGATGGTGGGGCCTATCCTGGAGCTTGCTCGGGGCTCTCCAGCCCCACCAGGCTGAGGCTTCTCCCCACTGCTCCAGGTGCCTCGCTGGATGACCAAGCCATCTACATCTGTGAAGCCCAGAATGAGTTTGGGAAAATCCAGGCAGAGGTCAAGCTCACAGTCACAGGACAGGGTTTGTTTTTCTGTGCTTTGGTTGGTGAATGGATCCCAGCTGAGCTGGCAGTGAGTGAGTGGCAGACCAGAGCAGCTGTCTCTGGTGCTGAGCTGGCCACAGTGAATGCTCAGCAACCCCAGGGCAGGGTTTGGGCAATGCCCTTCCAAGCCCTCTTTGGCTTCATATGCTGAAATGCAGCCAAACTGCAGTGAATGTCCCCAGATTCCTGGGGGAGTGGAATTGGACCTGGCTTATGCTGAGCCAGGATCCAGACCTTGGAAGAAAGGTGATCTCGATCCATTCTCCTGAGCATTCCTGGCCAGTTTATCACTGATCAATACTGATTTCCTTTCCCCTCTTTCAAGCAGCCCCAGAGATAGCTCTTGCATCCCCCGTGGTCCGTGTGCTCCCAGGCCAGCCCGTGTCCCTGCCCTGTGTGATCCTGGCTGGGAGCCCATTCCCAGCCCGCCACTGGCTGAAGGATGGGCAGAGGGTGAGACTTCCATGCCTGCTGGGATGATGGGTGGGTGGATGGACACCTGTCTCTGGTGGGGCTTCACTGCAGGATGGATCCCCCCAACCTTTGGGGGAGAAAGCTGCTTGTGAAAGAATCCAGTGGAGCATTTGTGTTGGGAAGGCAACGTGGGTTTATCTCCACATCAGGATGTTGCTCAAGGATTCATGTCTGGATGTGCCCCATAGATGCAGGGATATGTTGGTGTATGACCCTGCCCTCTGTCCTGCTTTCTGCTCTCTGCCCATGTCCAGGTAGCCCCAGGTGACCACTATTCCATCCAGGCTGATGGGAGCCTGCACGTGGACCAGGCATCACAGGGGGATGCAGGGACATTCACTTGTGAGGTGACCAACGCCCTCGGCTCACACAGGCAGGACGTGTCCCTGGTCATCCATGGTGAGTGACAGGGACCTGGGTGTCCCTTCTTGGCAGTGACATGGGGTCTGCTCTCTGTGGTGGATGTGGCCATGCAGGATGAGCAGCAGCTTCTCTTCCTTCCCAGTTCCTCCCAGCATTGAGCCTGGCCCTGTTCTGGTCACTGCCACCGAGGGAGCAGCTGTCACCCTGTGGTGCAATGCCACCGGTGTGCCCCCCCCTACTGTCACCTGGGCAAAGGTAGGTGACAGGGACAGGTGGGCTGCTGTGCCCCTGCCACCCTCGGGTTCAGGGCAATGTGTTTGAAGGGGGTGTAGCTTTCCAGTGTGGCTGTGGTTGCCTGGGGAGGTGGCACCAAGTGTCCTGGGAAGCTGGGACCAGGACATGGCTTGCTCTGATGTGTCCAGATCTCTCTTCTTGCCTTTGGGATGTTCTTGCAGGAGAATCTCTGCCTTCCTCCCTTCCCTTTTCTTTTGTAGGGCACGGAGCCCATTTCATTGAGCCCACACTACCAACTTGACCCCGATGGGACCCTCCTGATCCCTTCATTGTCCCCTGGGGATGCTGGCACCTACTTCTGCACAGCCACCAATGCAGCAGGATTCTCCAGCCGGGAGATGCAGCTCTCCATCAGCAGTGAGTGCTCAGGACAGCTCCAGAGGGGGCTGGCAGGGAGAGAATGACCTGGGAACACTCCTGGCTTCCTTGGAGCACCAATCCAGGTGCCAGATGGGTTTGCAGGATCGGAAGAGGGCTGTGGGGCACCTGGAGTATCCCTGCTCCAGCTGTGCTCCCTCTCCATCCAGCAAAGCCCAGGATCAGTGTGAATGGATCACAGGCATCAGACCCTGTCACCATCCTGGCTGTGCTGGGGCAGGAGACCACCCTGCCCTGTGAGGTCCAAGGATTTCCCCCTCCCTTGGTGGTGTGGAGCCGGGAGCCCCAGCCCCTGCCTCTCGCCACCACGAGGTAAGGAGGGTGCTGGGGGCCACGATCTCCTGGGATTTTGTGTCTCTCCAGAGGGGTGTCAGGTCCATGAAGGGACTCAGTTGCTTGGCAGGGAGATGTGAAGGGCATCCCTGGCATCCTCTGGCCAATGCTCAATGCAGGAGCTGAGGCAGCCGAGCAGTGCTGCATTAGCTCTGCTCTCCTTGGAGAGCACCAGGCTTTTTTTCCACCTTCCAAACATCTGCTGGAACCAAGCAGCTGCTTCCAGTCATTCATGTGTCTACCCAGGACACAGGGCTGGGGTTGGGAAGGAAAGGCAACTCCAGTGCAGCTCCTCACCCTGCTGTCTGTCTTCATGCACATTCCTACCTTGTGCTGTCACAAGGTCAAGGATGTGCCTGGGGATGGTGGATCCCTGTGGGAAGTGTTGGATTGATGCTTCTTGGGATGAGGTTTGGCACAGACACAGTTTTTTAGCCCAGCAGTGGCTTTGTCTGCACTGGGATGTGGGGTTTTAGCCCAGTTTTGTTCCAGTGAGTGTCTTCTGAAGGGACAAATCCATTTGTTGAAGCTGATGGCAACCATGACACAGTCATTTAATGTGATTTGATGGGTGAGGATAAACACATATCCAACCATTCTCCAGGTTATCTGGTGTCTTGGTCTTCCAATGTTTTCTCCATCCGTTAGCACCATGTTGGAAGGAACCACCTGATGTCATGGGCCCTGGTCTTGGGGTTAAGCCCTTCTTTCCATGTACCTGGGGATTGCTGTGGCTAGGGGAAGCAGGAAGGAGTCTTAGTTTTGCTCTTCTTGGGGGATGTATTGCCTTGTTGTTCGTGTCTGATTTGCCGTGGCTGCTCCTGGCTGACCTGTGCTGCTCCCCACATCTCAGCTGGCTTGTCTGTGCTGAGTGATTTATGGGAGCACACGAGGAGGAATCTGCAGCCGTGGGCTGAGATGATATTATGTCTGTGGAGCACAGATGAGGCTGGGAATGAGAGCATGGCCAGCTCCAGCTGCAGGGGCTGTACTCTGGGGGGACCCTTGTCCTCCTTCATCCCCCTGGGCTCATGAGCTGCCTCGTGCTGAGCTCGTGCAGGGGTTGAGCAAAGGGGATTTGCCCCCATGGGCAGCTGTGCCACCCTCTTTGAATGGGAGGTGGCCATGGTGACCTTCCCTTGGCTGTCCCAAGGTGATGGTGAGCTCTCAGCCCAGGGCTGGGTGAGGGATGACATGGCTGCTTCTCCCATTCAGCTTTTCTGTTCCTCCTCCCCCAAGGTTCAGTGTCCTCCCTTCAGGATCCCTCCACCTGTCTGAGCCCCAGGTGACAGACACTGGGCTCTACACCTGCACGGCCACCAACGCAGCAGGGAACGCCTCGCTCAGCTACAGCCTGAACGTCCAAGGTTCAGACACCCCCCCTGGGCTGCATGTGCCCCTGGAGCCCTGCAAAACCCTGCAAAACCCTCCAAACCCTTGGGTGCCCTCATGTCCCTGTGCCAGGGTCTGAGGGTGGTCCCAGCCTGAGGTCCCCTCTCCCCCCAGCTCCCCCCCAGCTGTGGATTGGTGATGGGGAAAACCACCTGGCAGCTGTTGCCAACACCTCCCTGAGGATTCACTGTCATGCAGTGGGCAGCCCCCCACCCCAGATCCAGTGAGTGCTCCCTGTGTTCCCAGGATGGGTGGTAGGGGCTTGGGGTGTCCCTTAGGGTGGGAAGCATCCATTCCTTCTCCTTGTCCTCTGCTCAACAGTTCTCTGCTGGCACTGCCAGCCCCATGCCAGGTGACAAGGGGACAGTCCTTGCTGCCAGCACCCCACCGTTCACCCTGTTGGTGTGCAGAGACAGGGTGGGGGTGGTGGCAGGACAGACCAAGGACTTGCTGCCTGTCCCCTTCCTCGTAGGTGGCTGAAGGATGGGCACCCTCTGGATGGGCAGGATGGTGTGGTGGTGTCCCAGGACGGTGGGACAGTGCTGGTCACCCGAGTGGGGCTTGGTCATGAAGGGCTCTACATCTGCCAAGGCAGCAACTGGGCAGGGCTGGCCCAGGCAGAGGTGCAGGTTACAGTGCATGGTGAGTGCAGCATGTGGGGTGAGATGATCTATCCCATCCCATGTGTTGGGAAGAACATGGTTGCCCAATGGGATGGGAGTTCTTGGCCCAGTGTTTTGGTAGGTACAGGGTCACTGGCTCGATCCCTTGGGATCTTGTCCCTTGATCTTGTCTCAGCTTCATAGCTGAGAGGTGATGGCCACTGGCACCACAGTAAATCTTTGGTGTTTCCTGCTGGAGGATCCTCCCCCAGCCCCATTTCCCCTCCACCAGCAGGATGTGACCCTGAAGGTGCCAGGTGACAAACCAGGCAGGGAACAGAGATTCCTGCCTGGGAAGAATGAATGTCTCATTGGGGCAGGGACCAAACCTGCTGGGTGCCTTGGGGAGTAGTGGTGGCACCATGGGGTCCCCTCCCAGAGAGGGGACTGAGCTGTGGATCCTGTCTGCTGCCCTGCCAGGGCTCAGTGTGTACCCAGAGCCATCGGTGAGCCTGGCTGTGCCCCAGGGCCCTGCACGGTGGTGGCTGCAGCCAGCCCGGGTCACACAGAGCCGATGACAATGGCTGCTGGCTTGCAGTGCCCCCAAACATCGAGCCCAGCGCGGTGGATCTGGCCATCCCGGAGAACGGCTCGGCATCCCTGGAATGCCTGGCCTCGGGGCTGCCCGCTCCCGGTGAGTCAATCCTGTTCCTCAGCTCTTGAATCCCGGGGGTTTTCCCTGGGTGAGGGGGTAGAGCATCGCTCCTCACAGCTCAGCTCTCTGCCTCCCTCCAGACATCACCTGGTACAAGGGGCACGAGCAGCTCTCGGCTGGAGCAGGGCTGACCCTGTCCAGGGATGGGAAGCTCCTGCAGATCCCTCGTGCCCGAGTCTCCGATGCCGGCAGCTACCGCTGCGTGGCCTCCAGCGTGGCGGGTGTGGCTGAGCTCCGGTACAGCCTGCAGGTCACTGGTGAGTGCAGCTGTGCTCTCCTGGGAGATGGGGCTTCCCCCCTGGAATATCTCGTGTGAGCATGGGATCAGTGGGATTGTCCCAGCCCTCAGGATACATCCCTGGAAAATGGCTCTAGCAGAGCCCCCTGTCCTCTGCTTCATTTGCAATTCCAGTCATGCAATGCTCTGAATTCATCCCAAATGATGCCCTGGAAAGCCGTGGTCCCATAGATGAGTACTGCCAGGTCCCCATTATGGGGTCACCTACCCACCCTGTCCCTGTTGCACTCTGTGTCCCTGGTGACATTTTTGTCCCCCCTGGACTCAGTGGACTCAGTGGTGACTCCTGGGCTGCTGCCAAGACAGGCACTGGACACTTTTCCTCACTTGATCCAAGCATCCCTGCTGCTTCCCAGACCACTCAGCATGTCCACAGCACCGGGGGCTGAGCCAGGCTCTGGCTTTTCTCAGGGATACTCTAGGCCAGTTGGTGGAAGTCCTGCAGGCAGGTGGCCAGGGAGTGGAGAAGATCCAGTTCTCCTGCTCTGGGCTTGTTCCTGCAATCTCTTCCCAGGGAAATGTTTGCACGTTTGCCGTCCTGGCTCGGGTGGATTGTTTGGGTTCTGCTGTTTTTGTTTTTCAAGGGTTTCTGGGTGTTGGGGCTTTTCTTCTCCAAACTGATATCCCTCATGGGAAGGAGTTACCATTTTCCAGCCAGCTGTATTTATGAGCAGCTGAGAACATCATCTGATAATGGAAAGACTTGGGTAACCTTCTCAGTAAGCAGGGCTGCCTAATAAGGCTGTGTCTGGCTAACCTGACCTTGGGCTGCTTGTGGGATGCTTGGTCATCCTCTGCTGTTGGCCACGTGCAGTTAAAAGCATCCCTCTCTTGGCTGGAGAGACAAGATTATTGTTTCCACGTGAAGCCAGAGAAGAGGAATGTCACAGGGGTTTTTGTGGCACCCAGCAGGGTAGCAGGGGGTGTGTATCCAGCAGGATGGAGCTCCAATGAGGAGCTGCCCTTCTCCTCTTGTCCAGTGCCATCAGTGAACTGTTCCTCTCATCCCTGCAGTGCCTCCATCCTTCTCCTCACCAGAGCCTGAGGCTGTGTCTGTGCCAGAGGGACAATCTGTCCAGCTGGCCTGTGAGTGCCATGGGATCCCCCTGCCCACCCTGAGCTGGTGGAAGGACGGTAGGGCCCTGTTCCTCAGCCTCATCTCTCCCCACATGGGCTGACCCAGCTGTTGGGCTCCTCGGAGCAAGGAGCGCTTTTTGTTGAGCAGTATCCAGCTTCTGGGTGGGAATTTGTCCTGCTGGGAGCCTGAGGGAAAGCTGCTGTCCCTTTCCCTGGGCAGGTGAGCCCCTCTCCACACAGCCAGGGAGCCCAAAGCTGGTGTCCCCAGGAGGGAACATGGTGTACATGGAGAAGGTACAGCTGCTGGACGAGGGCACGTACATCTGCGAGTGCAGGAATGCTGCTGGCAGCAGCAGCAAGGAGCATCACCTGGAGGTGCACGGTGAGCATGGGGCACCAGAGACATGTGGGGATGGATGGAGGTGTTGTGACACCTCAGTGCAAGGTCCAGCTGGACCCAAAAGCCACTGCCTGGTGCCTTGTGTATTGTGGAAGGGATGCTGCTACCTGGGTCAGCTTTGCCCCTGCACTTGTGCACGGCTGAGGGAGTTGCTGCACATCCCCTCCACCCTGTGTCCCTCTGCCCACAGCACTGCCGAGGGTCCAGGGCAGCAGCAACACCCCAAGGAAGGTTTCTGTCATCGAGGGTGGTGAGACAGTTCTGGACTGTGAGGCCATGGGGACACCAGCACCGTGGGTGACGTGGGTGAAGGACAGGCAGCCCCTGACTGGTGGGGACGGGCTCCTGCTGACAGAGCAAGGCAGGAGGCTGCACATCCCCAGGGCAGAGGTGGCCCATGCAGGACACTACACTTGCCTGGTCGCCAAGGCAGAGGGACAGGAGCAGAGGGAGTTTGATGTTGTGGTGCATGGTAAGGACGTGGGGTGGGGCTGGTGGCTGGGGGTGGGGTGGATGCAGGCAGGATGAGGAGGGCGGTGATTGGAGTAACTTGATGTGGAGTAGATGTTGGACAATCCAGCATGTAGCAGGTCTCAGGGCTGGCAGGGTTATGCTTCAGGAATAGATGTAGAACTGTGTCCATCAGGCAGGAGTTTCTTTCCAGAGCCATCAGAGCAGATCATCTCATATAAAGTCCTCTACTACCCAAGGACTTGGGGAAACCTCATGGCTCATGGTCACTCAAGTTATAAAAAATCTGAGGTGGCTCAGGCAGGTGTCACACTGTGGCCATCCCAGTGTGGCACCTGTAAGCCTGGGCTCAGTGTGCAGGTAAGTGGCACATACTTGCTGTGGGTCCCCTGTCCCATAACACCTTTGAAGCCACCACCTCCAGGTGATGCTAATGGTCCTTCAGGGTTTGCGTCCTAAAGCTGTGCAAAGCAAGAAGGTGGGAAAAAAAAAACAGGTTCACCCAGTTCTCCCCTCTTTGCTTTACTCCTTTGATGTCCTGGCTGCTTTGTAAATGGATGTCCATCTTTTTCTGCATCCCCAGTTCCTCCTGAGTTCATTCAAGGATCAGGATTGACAACCAATGTCAGCGTTTCCCTGCAAGGATCCCTGACACTGACCTGTGAGCCCACTGGCATTCCCCAGCCCACTGTCACCTGGTTCAGGGATGGCTCTCCTGTCACCCCCAGCGAGCACACACATGTGCTTTCAGGTCAGAGGTCTGGGTGCTGTGAGAGACGAGTGCTTTGGGAACATGTTTTGCCCCAACACTGATGAGTTCAAACTCCTGGTGGAGCTACAGCCACAGAGGAGCACAGTTGGGATGTGCTGGTACCTGGATCAGGGCCCTGAGACCTCCCTGCTCTGTGCTTCCAGGGGGCTGGCTGCTGAGGCTTACCCATGCACGAGCCCAGGATGGTGGTCACTATTCCTGCCTGGCTAGCAACGTGGCTGGTGAGGCCAGGAGGCATTTCTACGTGGAGGTCCTAGGTAAGGAGGGATCTTCTGTCTGCTGCAGGATTCCTGATGGGGTTTCAGAGCTCCACCCTTGCAGGAACAGACATGAGTTAAGACTGGACACGCTGGGTGTGCTGGAGTCCTTAGGATGTGATCTCAGAGGCCAAGCTGGCCAGCTGCTGAAGTCCCTGGGGGCTTGTGTTCCTAGTTCCTCCCCACATTGAGAAGGCGGGTGAAGAACACACCTTCAAAGTGCCCGAGGGTCACCCTGTCACCTGGGCCTGCCTGGCTTCAGGTGAGCATCAACTGGGGAAGGGAGGTGGCATGAGCAAGTGGGAGATGGGGCTCAGGGGCCGACCTGAGTCTCACTTTGGGGTGTGGAGCAAACGGATGGCTCCAGTCAGAGACATGAAAACAACTGAAATCAGCTGCAGAGATCTTTTGAGATGGTTCCTGGCTCTGCAGTTGTGCTGTCCGGGAAGCGCTGGGGAGGGGACGCCCACGTGTGGAGCCTGTTCCACAATGTAAACTCCAATCTTTCCCAAATGGAACTAAAATTCCTCTAATCTCATTTCTCCTTTAGTGATGGGAATAATTAATCACCTCCCACTCAGGACAGTCCTCTTTCTTCCTACTGGCTCATCCAGCAGCTTCTAAAATCCTGATCCAGACCATGATAGCTCTGGTTTGGGATGATGTCCCTGCTTTCCAGAAAAGCTCTGACAGTGACCCCAGCCAGGCTGTGCTCACACATGGAAAAACTCCACCCAAAGGCCAAAACCCACTTTTCATCCCTCACAGGCAACCCGCAACCTAAGATCACCTGGCTGAAAGACAACCACCCTCTCCCTGGCACCTTCTCCATCTCCCCTGATGGCTCCTTGTTCCACATCCCCCAAGCCTCCCTGGCCCATGCTGGTCGCTACTCCTGCGTGGCCTCCAGCTCTGTGGCAAATCAGACCAAGCACTACCTGCTGGATGTTTTGTGTATGAGATGCTTTTGGATGGAGGCAGGGCCTCATGTGTGGGCAGACTTAGTGGGTTTTAATGGCCTGCCCCCGGTAGGTGGGGAGGATCCCCTAGTCCTACAGCCAAAGCATGGCTTGGACTTGTCCCAAGTCCTTGTGAGAGCTGTTGGAGGAGCAGAAAGCACCTGTTTAGTGCAGGATCCATCTGTGATGGTGGCATGTGGGAAGGGGGAATGTGTCTTCTGGATTTCTGTGTTTTTGGAGGGCAGCAGGACAGGGTAGAGGCTGAAGTTGGCACATGCTGTGTCAAGTCCAACTCCCTGAACTTGGGTCATGCTCTCTGGTGGGGGGATGAAGCCCTGGGAAGCCCAAGTGTGTGCTAGTGCTGATCTAACCCACAACCACATCTCTGCAGCCAGTCCCACCTTGGCTCGACATGATGCTGCTGCAGAAGAAGTGACAGTGATCATCAACAACCCCATCTCCCTGGTCTGTGAGGCTCTGCCATACCCATCTCCCAACATCACCTGGCTCAAGGACGAGGTTCCTCTCAAAGCATCTAGAAATGTCCTCCTGCTCCCTGGTACTGTGCTACTGTCCACTGGCTCTGCATGACTGTGTATGCCTTGGGGAGTGGGAGTGGGGCTTTTTCTTGGTCTGGCTGGGGTCCAGCACAGTGGGATGGTGAGAAGTCATTATCCTGCAGGACCTGAGGGCTCAGGCCATCAGCTGGATGCTGCTCTTCTAAGTGCTGCTTCCCCTGATAATAACTAGAGCCTCCTCAGTGCTGATTTTTATAAGCCTGGGACTGGGCTCTAGAAGAGCATGAGGCCCCCTCCAGCCAGGCTTGCAGGTGCTCAGCAGGTCCTTTGAGGTGCCTTCAGGTGCCGTGGGGAGAGAGAGTTGTGGCTGTGAGCAGCAACCCTCTCAGGAGACCCCTTTTGCCCAGGTGGCCACGGGCTGCAGATCCTGAATGCCCAGGAGGAGGACACGGGCACCTACAGCTGCATCGTGGCCAACGAGGATGGGGAGGCTGTGAAGAACTATGCTGTGAAGGTCCTGGGTGAGGGAGCTCCCCGTGTCCTTCCCAATTCCTGCAGTGCCCCCACCACTGTAACCGAGCCAGTGCTGCTTCCTTTTGCTTCCTTTTGCTTCCCTTTGTCTTTCCCCATTAGTTCCTCCTTGGATTGCCAGAGAGGATCCTTTGGGGGAATTTGCTATGAAAGAGGTGAAAGCCAAGGTCAACAGCACAGTGGTGCTGGAGTGTGAGACCTGGGCTGTGCCCGAGCCAACCATCCGGTGGTACAAGGACAAGCAGGTGAGGTCCCAGCTGTGAGCAGGGAGGAGCTGCTGGGTTTGGGGACTGTCCCAGCTGGATGGAGTGGGAAGATACCCTTTATGCAGCTGGCTGGGCTCTGCCCCATTCCTTGGTGTGTAATCCTCCTTCTCTTTCTTCCCTTCAGCTTCTGGCAAGCTCCGAACACCTCCAGATCCTCAGTGAGGGGCAGGTCCTCCAGATCCAACCAGCTGGTGTCTTGGATTCAGGACACTACACTTGTGTGGCCACCAATGCTGTGGGTGAAGATGACAGGGACTTCATCGTGCATGTCCAAGGTGAGCCCTGGGCATGGAGCCAGTACCCAGAGTGGGGGGTGTCTCAGCAAGAGCAGGGCTCCTTGGGGGTCACTTGGAGCAGAGAAGGGTGAGCAGGAAAAAAGCTTAAGCCTGCTGGAAAACACCATCTCCTCAGCTCCAGTGAGGGCAGATGCTGTGGATGCACCTGGGGGTCGATGTCCCTGTTCCCCACAGCTGACCACAGCCTGTCCCTGCAGTGCCCCCCATCTTCCAGCAGCAAACAAGCCCCAAAGAAGCCCTTGAGATCTTCTATCGGGAGGAGGACCAGGATGGGGAGGTGACAGAGCACCGACAGGCTGTCCTTGGCCAGCCCACTGCCCTCTACTGTGACACCAGTGCCATCCCACCCCCCCAGCTCACCTGGTACAAGGATGGGGAGCTCCTCTCCCCTGGCCCGAGGGTGCTGATGCTGCAAGGTAATGGGTAGTAGTAGTGGGTGTGAACCCCCACTGTGGGGCTTGGGGGTGGTCCTGGAGCAGCCTGGTGGGTTGAGAGCATCCATAGCACGGAAGAGGTTTGTTCCTGTCCCCTTCCTCCTGCCACCATACACAGCACCTGTGGGACCTCTGAGTCACTGGGGCTGTGCAGGGCTCTATGCAGCGTGGGGCTGGCAGGGATATCCCACAAACCCTTCCCTGTGCCCTGTCCCGTGTCACAGGGGGCCGGGTGCTGCAGCTGCAGGCAGTGCAGGAGGAGGACAGGGGCAGGTACACCTGTGAGGCGGCCAATGCTGCAGGATGGGACCGCCTGCACTACGAGCTGGAGGTGCTGAGTGAGTACAGGGACAGGGGACACTGGGTTGGGGCACACAACAGCCCCATAACCACCTGCTTCCAGCTGCCCCGGCCATCCGTGGTGGCACAGAGGACCTGGTGGAGGAGGTGACAGCCACCATCAATGGCACTGTGCGCTTTGAGTGTGAAGCCACTGGGCACCCAGAGCCCACAATGTCCTGGCTCTGGAATGATCTCCCCATCGAGGCTGGCCCACGGCACCAGCTGCTGGAGGGTGGCACAGTCCTGCAGGTTGGTGTTCTGCTAAGCAGGTGGTTGTGTTGGGGAAAGACACCGGATGGAGGGGATGGGGCATTCTTTCCTCCCAAAGGAGGTTGCCCTGGTCTCACCAAGGTCCCCATGTGAGTCCCAGCATCTCCCCAGCTCGGGGCAGCCCTCAGTGGTGCTCTGCTCCCCCTCTGCAGGTGGCACTGGTGGAGGCGGGTGACACCGGGAGTTACACGTGCATGGCTGAGAACCTGGCCGGGTCAGCCGAGAAGCACTTTGCCCTCGCTGTGCAGGGTAAGGCATCTCCCCTTCCCTGGGTCACTGATTTACTCCCCTCCTCCTCTTTCTCCACCAACTGGAGTTTCCCGTGGCTCTGGAGCTGCCTCTCTCCCTGTGCTGGTCACGCTGGCCCCGTGCGAGGAGCCTGAGGTGCCACACGCTCCGAGCAGGCAAGAGGCTCGGTGCGTGTTTCCTCCCGGGGAGGCATCGACCTCTGCACTGATGGCTCCCCTTTGGCACTGTCTTTTGGGTGCACTGGAGCAGAAGCTCCCTGGAGCGCGGGTACAGAGCCCGAACACGTCGATGGCATCGTCAATGGCAGCGTCTCACTCGTGTGTGACATCCGATCCCACCCGGCTGCGGAGATCACCTGGTACAAGGATGGCCACGCCCTGCGGCTCGGTGAGGAGGTGACCGTCACCCGAGGTATGCTGGGATGAGCCAGGATGATTACTCGTGCCCCAGCTCTTGACAGCGAGCTCTAGGTGCCCTAATCCCCCTTTTTTGGATGCCCCATGTGGGTCTCGAGCTCAGCCTTTGGGTTGTACGACACACTAATGACACTGCTGAGTGATCAGCAAGGGCTGCATCCTGCAGAACTCCATGCTGCTGCTTCCTGGGAGCTCAGTGCCCTTTCCTGTGGGGCACAGCAAGGCTTTGGACCTCAAAGATGAGACTTCCATGGCCACATTCCTTTTGCATGGAGCTTGGCCAGGTGCTGGGGGATCAGTCATCTTGCTTGGCATGGTAGCCCAGACCTGGTTCTGCTCCAGGCTGTCCTGATTCCCTGCTCTCCACTTCTTCCAGGCTCTCGAGTGCTGCAGCTCCCTCACCTGCAGCTTTCCAGCTCAGGCATATACACGTGCATGGCACTGAACGTGGCCAGCCAGGATGAGAAGAGCTTCATCCTCACCATCCATGGTAAGTGGTGAGGACTCTGCCTGGAGCTCTGTCCCCAGAGCACACACTCAGGAGCTGACAGTGAACCCCAGTCTGTCTCACACTTCCTGTCCCTGCTTATCCTCCTCAGAACCCCCAGGCATCCAGGACCCACAGCAGGAGACGCTTGAAGCTGACATGGGGACACCCCTGGTCCTGACCTGCCAAGTCCCTGGCGTGGCTGTGCCCACTGTCACCTGGCTGAAGGACGGGCACCTGCTGGGTGTGTGTGCAGGGGAACGCTGTGCCACCCCCAGCCTTGCTGCTGTTCCTCTCCAAGCAGTCCTGCCTCAGTTTCCCAACTTCTAATCCTGCTGCAAGAGACCCTCAGGGCTGCACAGGGAGGGGACAGAGCATGAAGGGGCTGGCCTTTCCCCTGCATGCTTTTTAGAGACCTCAGGTTCATTCCTGAGGCTCAAAGCAGTGGGATGTGGGCACAAGACATGATGGAGGGATGTGCTGGGGTGAGGTCCCTGGGTACCAGCCCTTGGGGTGCTTGCTGGCACAGGGGTTTGCCCCCAAACCAGTGACTCTTTTCTCCTGTGAAGCTCCAGCAGTGAACTCTGCAAAAACCCTGCTTTGCTTTTAACATTGCCCCCAAACCTGGGTCCTGGGGAGGGGAAAGGGAGGAGCGTGACAATGATCCTGAGGAGGGCTTGGTGGAGGAGCACTGCTCAGCCCCCTTCACCCTGTCTCCTTGCAGAGATGAGCCCAGAGCAGGGTCTGGTGTCCGGGGGGGCACAGCTGCAGCTCAGCCCCCTCCAGCCCTTCCATCAGGGCCAATACACCTGCCTGGCACGGGGTCCAGGGGCTGAGACACGCAAGGACTTCATGGTGCTGGTGCGAGGTAGGGCTTCCCCAAGGCAGCCTGGTCCCCACGGGCTCTGCCTCAGAGGTGAGCCTTCCTCCCCCTCCTCCTCCTCCTCCTTCTCTCCTCGGTGCAGTGGCCCCCCAGATCAGCAGTGCAGGGGACCCCAGTGAGCACAGCGTGCTGGAGGGCAGCAGGGTGAGGCTGGAGTGCCGGGCAGAGGGGCAGCCCACCCCACACATCTCCTGGCTGAAGGACGGGCAGCCCCTGGGGCTGCAGCACCCCTCACACGCCCGGTGAGTCTGGGGGAGACACCCCAGGGGCTCAGGGTCCCCACGTGCAAAATTGCTGGGCAAAAGACAGGTTGAGCTATGCTGCTTCTTCCTGTTGCTTGGTCTGGGATGCACTCATCCGAGCTGAGAGAATCATCCTGGGTTAAACCTTGGAGTCTGGGATGGTCACTGTCACTCTGGCAGGGTCCCAGTCGATGTCCTGACCTTGCAAAGTGCCCCAGAATCCTCATCCTTGGCTGTACACTGAGCACAGAGCCCTTCTGCCCCATGGGCACGTTCGGGATGAGCACACAGATCACTGTCCCATCCTCCCCACGCAGGGTGTCCCCGGATGGCAGCACCCTGCTCCTGGAGGGGCTGCGAGCTGCCGACTCCGGAGCTTACACGTGCCTGGCCCGGAACAGCCTGGGCGAGGACACGCGGCTGCACACGCTGAACGTGCTGGGTGAGCAGGGCTGGGACCTGCGGGGCAGTGCCGGGGCCACCCCCAGCCCCGACAGCCCCGACAGCCCCGCTGTTCCCTCCCCCAGTCCCTCCCGCCATCGAGAGAGGCGCCGATGACTCGGGGGTGGTCCGTGGAGTCCTGTCCACCGTGGTGACACTGGAGTGCTGGGCACGGGGGTCCCCTCCCCTGCACGTGAGCTGGCTGAAGGATGGGCTGCCCCTCCGCCTGTCCCCCCACGTCACCCTGCTCTCGGCTGGGCACATCCTCCGGTGAGAAGTGACCCTGGAGCAATGGGCAGCCACAGGTGTTGGGGGCTGGTACCCAGGTTTGCATGAGGGCACTGCTGCGCCCTGAAGGGGCTGAGTGTCACCTTGGGGAGCAGGGGGTCACCCGGAGCTGACTTCTCCTCCTCATCCCCATGTCCCATGCCATGGGTTAGGATCTCCCAGGCACAGCTATCTGATGCTGGACTCTACACCTGCATTGTCTCCAGCCGGGCAGGAGTGGCCGACCGCAGCTTCGTCCTGCAGATACAGGGTACAGGGCAGGGGGTGGGCAGGGCAGGGGGCACTGGACACTGCTTTTGTTGGCAGAGCACACGTTGTGCATTGCAGCCCATTCCCAAGCAGAGTCTTGAGCCATTCCTCGGCTGCTGGGGTGGGCTTGGACAGGATGGAGCAAAGCAGAACCAGCCTGAGAGCAGACCCAGAGCATCCTGCAGGAGGGCTGAGTCACCTCTGGCTGCTCGCAGGACATCAGGGTGTGGCCAAACCCACCCCCAGTGTCTGGGGACCTGACTTTTCTCCCCAGTGCCCCCTGTCCTGGAGAGCCCTGAGAGCAGTGAGGAGCAGGTGGTGGCTGAGGGCTCTGATGTCACCTTCACCTGTGAAGCCACCGGGTCCCCAGCACCATCAGTGACCTGGCTGAAGAATGGAGAGCCCCTGGGGCAGCAGAGTGACCAGGGGCCTGGTGGCCAACAGCTGAGCCTGGTGGCCGTGGCACCAGCTGATGCAGGCATTTACTCGTGCCTGGTGGTGAATGAGGTGGGAGAGGTCAGCAAAGCCTTCCACCTCGTGGTGATGGGTGCGTGTCGTCCCTCTGGGATTTGGGAAGGGCAGCTTAGCCAATTTTTTGGGGCCAATCAGGGGATGAGCCCTCCTGCCTTGCTGTATGCCTTGCAGAGCCACCCCGTGTCGAGGCTGCGTCTCATCCCACTGAGATATCCATTGCTGTGGGCACCTCTCTAGAGCTGAGGTGTGTGGTGACAGGTGTCCCCATGCCCACTGTCACCTGGGAGAAGGATGGACGGCTGCTGGCCGGGCCCTCACTCCTGTCAGGGAATGAGAGCACCCTCCACATCGAGAGCGCTGAGGTAGGAGCTCCGCTTTTTTCTCCCTACCTGGGTTTTCTTTTTGTGTCTCAATTTTTCTCTCTCCTGGCTGTGCAGGTGGCTGATGCTGGCTTGTACACCTGTCTGGCCACTAGCCCTGCAGGGGAGGACAGCAGGAGCTTCCATGTCAGCATCCAAGGTAGTGTGATCCCAGCAGTGCAGTGAGGAGGGGGCTGCAAGATGGGCCCAAGTTTTGGGGGATCAGAGAGCCAAAGCAACCCTGTATCCTTCTTTGGGATTGGTGTGGTTTCCAAAAGAAGGGTCTGGAACACAGTGATGGTCCTGCATGACTTATGGGGACAGGGATGGGAGTGTCCAACCCATGAGGGACACCCTGACCCCCTGGCCCATGTCCCACAGCACCCCCCGGCATGGCCAGCACCAGGGAGATCCCCATCATCACGGCTGTGGCAGGGGGGCAGCTCCTCCTGGAGTGCCCAGAGGGTGCTGAGCCCCATGCCAACATCGAGTGGCACCGGGAGGGCTCCCTGCTGCAGGTACCTGTGACGGGACCAGGGAGGGTCGTGGTCAGGGGCTGGGATGCACCGTCACCAGCAGCATGGGGCTGGTGCTGGGGGTGATGCTGGGTGGCCGCTGATGGGGGTCCCGGGGGTTTTTAGGAGGATGCCCGCAGGCAGATCCTGGCCCAGGGGCGTTTCCTGCAGCTCCGGGCGGTGGCTGCGGCGGACGGCGGCGAGTACAGCTGCAGGGCCAGCAGGGCCACCAGCGCCCCCGGGGACACCGGCCCGCGCGTCCGGGTGCAGGTTCACGGTGAGTGCTGCCCTGCCCTGCCCTGCCCTGCCCTGCCCTGACTGCCGGCTCCTTCCCGGTTAAATCCAGGATGAGGGATATTATAGGGTGTCTTATGGGATGGGATGACTGGATGGACTACACCCAGCCCCCAGTGCTGTTCTGGGCTGGCATCCTCCATCCCTGAGCCTTACTGCACCCTCTCGGTGGTGTCTCGGTGCTGCCGCAGTGGCCCCGGAGATCCAGGCGGGCCCCGAGGAGGTGAAGGCGCTGCTGAACACCTCGGCCGTGCTGCCGTGCCTGGCGGAGGGGTGGCCCGAGCCCCGGGTGACGTGGCGGAAGGACGGCCAGCTCCTGCCCCTGCCTGGGACTGACAGGTATCAGGCTCTGCGGGTTGGTGGCACCAAGAGCTGGCACTCAGATCGTGCCACCCTCAGCAGCAACAGGTGATTTAATGTGCCAGTCGCTCTGTAAAGAGCTGTGCTCTGTCCTCACACCAGCTCTGTGGGGCATGTGCTGCATGTGGCTACAATGGCATTTGTCACCTTCCCAACCCCTGCTCCCTGTGTGAGGCAGCCTGGCCATGCAGAGCCCCCCACAGGGTTCAGCTGCTCTCCCTCCTCAGGCTGCAGCTCCTGCCTGGAGGCTCCCTGCAAATTGACCCCATCCAGGCCCAGGATTTGGGCCATTACCTCTGCATGGCATCCAGCCCTGCTGGCTCTGACCGGCGAGGCCTGGACCTCCAAGTCCTGGGTAAGCTGGAGAGCTGGATGGATCCCTCCTGATCTCACCCTCCTGCAACCCACTACTGCTGGGCTGCTCTCATCAGTGCAATGATGTGCTACTGTGCTCTGCTCATCGCTGTCATGCCCTCCCACAGTCCCTCCTGCCATCACTCCTGGGCCCTCCAACCTCACCCTGCTGGCTCAGCAGCCAGCCATGCTGGGCTGCGAGGCCTGGGGATCCCCTAAGCCCCACATCAGGTGGGAAAAGGATGGTCGTCCCCTGAACCTGCACCTCCCACCTGGCACCTACAGGTACCTGCAGCACCCACCACCTTGTAGACCAAAGGGCTCCCCTGTAGGGTGGGGTTTGCCCTTCCTGCTGCTCCCTGTGGGACAGGGGTGATCCAGGGATGATCCTGATGTGTGCTCTGCCCGCACAGTTTGCAGTCCTTAGGGTCACTGCTCATCTCCAGCCCTGGTCCCCGGGACGAGGGGCGGTTTGAGTGCATCGCCACCAACGCTGCTGGAGAGGCACGGAAGGTCTTCCTCGTGTCTGTCCATGGTGAGCTCCTGGGGCTGGGGGTCTTGCTGAGAGTGGCTTTCCCAGGGTCTGTCACCACCTCAGGGGTGATGTGGGTGTGCTCCAGCCTCACATAGGGTTGGGTCTCCACTCAAGAACTGTTCTTGGGGGTGGACAAGAGGGGAAGAGAAAAACTCATGCCCATATGATCAGGGACAGAATCCTCTTCAACATTTGCCATACAGCCCTGCTCACTTCCCTCCCTCCTTCCTCCAGTGCCCCCCACCATCGCTGATGACATCACGGATGTGGTTGTCACCCGGCTGTCCCCTGCAGTCCTCACCTGCTACGCCTCGGGTGTGCCCCCACCCACGGTGTCATGGAGCAAGGAGGGGGCTCAGCTGGGCAGCAGAGGAGGGGGCTACCGTGTCCTGCCCAGAGGTACAGCACGGGGCAGTACAGCCCCGGCAGGGACAGGGCGTCCCTGCCAGCCCTCCCGCCGCCTCCCCTCTGCCTGCTGTTTTCCAGGAGCCCTGGAGATCAGGCAGGCGCTGCCTGCACACAGCGGCCGCTACACCTGCACAGCTCGGAGTGCCGCGGGCACGGCCCGGAAGCACCTCAGGCTCACAGTGCATGGTATGCCCGGCTCCAGGGTCCTGCTGCTGCGGGTCCTGCCCCCTTTTCCCAGGGTAACACTTCCCTGCTCTTCACAGAGCCCCCTGCCTTGAAGCCCCTGCCTGGCATGGTGATGGTGATGGTCAACACCAGCACAGTGCTGTCCTGTGAGGCCACAGGTGTTCCCCGGCCAGAGGTCACCTGGCAAAAGGATGGTGTTGGCATCACTGGAGGTGAGCAGGAGTGTGCTGGGGGCTGGCAGAGCCCACAGTGCCTGCCAGCCTTTACCTAGGGGGAGATTTAGGTGCCAGGGGTTTGTAGGTATCCCAGCAGGGTGTGGGTGTCACTGTGCATGGGTCCTCCTGGCTGCTGTCCTCAGTGGGTGAGGTGGCCACTGGAGCTGGTCCACGGAGACTCCTCGGGAAGAGGCACTTCATCCACCTGTGCCTTGGCTCAGCTGTGCTGCCCCATCCTGTCCTTCATTCCTGCCAGGGTCTGGGCTGAAGGTGCTCCCCAACGGGCAACTCCGCCTCCTCCGAGCAGCCCCAGAGGATGCAGGTACCTACCTGTGCATGGCTCGCAACCCCTCGGGCACCGCTGCGGGGAGGACCAGGCTCATTGTGCAAGGTACAGCAGCGATCAGAGCCCCAGCGCTCACCCCTCCGCTCATCCCCCTCCCCAGCACCTCACAGCAAAACGTGTCTGCCAAGCTGTGAGCAAGCCCCTGTCCTTCTGCCCCATCCAGTGCCCCCCGTCATCGCTGCCGGCCCGCTGGAGCTGGTGGTGCTGGAGGGGCTGGAGGCGCTGCTGCCCTGTGCCGCCCGCGGTGTCCCCGAGCCCCGCGTGTCCTGGAGCCGGGAGGGAGCCCTGCTGCGGGGAGGGAGGGCCACTGTCCTGCCCTCCGGGGAGCTCCTGCTCCGGGATGTCCAGGTGAGCACTGTCCCCTAGGGCCGCTGTGAGGTTGGAGTGCTGAGGAACAAGTGTTTTCTGGTGCTGAAGAGCATTTGGCTGCTTGTGAATCTGTCTTGCAGAGGGAGAGCCCCGGGCAGTCCTGTGCCACAGGCTGGAGGGTTGGGGCAGTGTGAGATTGCTGATGTGGGCTGGGAAAAGTGGCTCTGTCCAAACTGTGACTTTTTAGGTGCACAAGAACCAGCAGAGCTGTAGCTCAGCGAGTCAGGGCTGCAGCTGGAGCCCAGACTCAAAATGATTCAGTCTCCTTCTCACACAGGAAGGGGATGCTGGGAGCTACTCCTGCACCGCGGTGAACTCTGCTGGGAGGGCCGTTCGCCGGCTCTCCCTCTCCATCCACACCCTGCCCACCTTCACCCACCTGCCCACAGACATCACCCTGAGCCGGGGCGAGAGGCTGGAGCTGGTGTGTGCCGCAGTGGGCAGCCCCCAGCCCCGCGTCTCCTGGATGACCAACGGGCAGCTCGTCACTGGTACCTGGGCAGGGGCAGAGGATGCTGAACTTGGGGGAGAATGCCATCCTGGTGCCACCCTTGTCCCACTTTTCTGGGTCCCCGGGGTGCCAGCACGTCTGGCTGTGCGGGGTTGTAACCAGCTGGTGTCCAACCACTTTTTTTGGGGGGGTTTGCACCCCGCAGATGGTGCATCGGAGCACAGCGGGCGGAGCATCCTGCGGCGGGAGGCAGCCACACCCACGGACAGCGGGACCTACGTCTGCCACGCCGAGAACAGCGCCGGTGTCATCAGGGCCACTGTCTTTGTCACTGTCAGAGGTAGGTGCTGGCAGGGAAACTGGGGCACCCAGCCAGCCCCCCTCTTCTGTCACCCCTTTCCCTTTCCCAGAGGCACCCGTCATCCAGGGGGACGCCAGCATCTACCAGGTGGAGCACTCGGGAGGTGACGCCCTCCTCGACTGCCGTGCCCAGGGTCACCCTGAGCCTCTCATCCGCTGGAGCAAGGACGGGGTGCCGCTGGTGACCCACGGGCGCCTGCAGCAGCTGCAGAATGGCTCCCTGGCCATCCGTGGTGTGGGGGTGAGCAGGGCCTGGGGGGTGCTGGCACATTGCGTGGTACTTTCCTGGCAAAGTGAAACGCTGTGCTGATGCTGTTGGTCCTGCTAGAGCACCGACGTGGGGCAGTACCAGTGTGTGGCGGAGAATGATGCAGGCACAGCAGCAAAATTTGTCACCCTGGCTCTGCAGAGTAAGTGCTGGCCCCCTGCACCCTTCTTTTAAGGGACTGCAAACCGTGTCACCTCTCAGCCCCTCCAACTACCCCTGATCCATGGGGAATGCTGTATCACCGCCTGCATCCCTTTCCCTGCCCAGGTCCCCCTGTGGTGACAGTGACACCAGCAGAGGTGAGGGTCCACGCTGGGCAGCAGGTGCTGCTGCACTGTGTGGTGTCAGGGGAGCCCACCCCCTCCGTGGAGTGGCAGCGAGAAGGGGAGCCACTGCCCGAGGGTCCCCAGGCTCGTGTCCTGCCCAACGCCACCCTGTTGCTGCCCTCTGTCGCCCACCGTGACGCCGGCAGCTACTCCTGCCTCGCCCGCAATGCCCTGGGCTCTGCCGTGGCCCACACCTCCCTGCATGTCCAAGGTGGGTATCTGCCCCTGGCCCTGGGGGGCTTTGGCTGGCTCAGGCCGCCTGCAGTGCTGTTACACCCTGGGGTAGGACCTCCAGCGTGGTGGTTTGGTGTGATATTGCCTTGCTTGTAACCCCTGGGATTCGTACTCTCGTTTGTTCTCTCCCCTCTGCTCAGCTGAAGGCCTGAGCCCCAGCAGACCCTCTCCTGAGCAGCCACAATGTGCCAGCCCTCACTTGCCTCTCCTCGGCCTTCCTGCCTTAGCTGCCCAGGATTAAATTCCCATCTCCCAGGGGCTCTGCTAAATGTACAGACACATCCTCTCCTGCTGCCTCTCGGGAGCTGAGAGCCAGGCTGGAGGAAGTGCCAGGTGCCCTATGTGCCCTTGTGTGGCTGGTGGCATTTTGCTGCCAGGCATGTTGGAGAAGCAAATAAAAGCTTGGGGCAATGCCAGGGCCTTGAGGTTGATACAGAGCAGGGTTTGGGGGTGTCAGCGCCTGTTGGTGTGACAAGGCACAGGGCCACACTCACAACATCCCTTGTCAACATGGCTCTGTGCCTGGAGCTATAGGATCTCTGGGGACTGTGCTGCAGCCAGGCAGGGACACTGCCTGCCTTGCTCTGGCTGCCTTCACCTCCAGCAAACAAGATTTTTTTGACGTGCAAATTAGTAAATGGGGGGTCAGGTAAGCACCCTGCTCTCCCATGGGAGTGCAGTCCCAGTATTGCTGCCTGACCCCATCCCATTTGCCCCAGGGGAGCTGCACCAGGTGCGGGGCAGCCTGCTCGGTGTCATCAATGGCCATGAGCTGGGTGTCTCTGCCCTTGATGCCAACGTGCTGGGGGACCCTCAGTCCAGCACCGCCGCCCTCCAGAGCAGCATTGGGAGCATTCCACCTGCCATAGGTGGGTGGACATTCCTACCCTCACCCCTGCGAGAGTTTTAACCTCTGTCAGATGTAAATCTTGGAGGAAAGGTTTTTATTTTTTGTTCCCCCAAAAGGAAACCGTCCCCCCCCCCAAACCTTCCACTGTTGGCCAGGAGGGATGGGACAGCCTGGGTGCCCCCCCCCTCTGGAGGGTGCTGGCTCCATGGTGACACCCTTTCTTCCCCATTCCCAGGGCCACTGATGCGGGTGCTGGTGACCATCATCGCCCCCATTTACTGGTCCTTGGCTCAGGCCAGTGGGGCAGCCCAGAGTGGTTTCCTGCTCACCCAGGGCTCCTTCCAGCACGAGTCACTGCTGCAGTTTCCCACAGGTGAGGAGGGGTCTCTGCCAGGAGAGCCTGGTCAGCTTCAGGGAAGCTCAGACTCCATCTCCTCCGTGCACCATCCCTGACACGGGAGTGGAGCTGTGTGTGGGGGTGCTGTGAGGTGCTGCTCACCGTTCCCCCCTGGCAGGGGAGCTCCTGCGGGTCACCCACCTCGCCCGGGGCGCAGATGGCGCTGGCGCTCTGCGGCTGGACAGCGTCATCAGCGGCTCCGTGCCGGAGAGCTTTGGCCATGCCGTGGTGCTGCTGCAGGTGCTGGCACTGCCCATTATCCCCATGGGACCACGGCTCCCGTGGCAGGAGCATGGGGAGGGTCCAAGGCCTGACCCCCTCCCTGCCTCTCCCCAGGACTTCAGCGAGCGCTACGTGCGGACGGGTGCGGGGCAGCTCTCCGGGGGCTCAGTGCAGAGCTTCCTGCAGGATGGGCGCCTGGTCCGTGCCCACTGCAATCACACCATCGTGTTCGACCCCGTCGCGGGGCCACAGCCCCCCCGGGTGCAGCACCTCCGGGCCAGAGCCATCAGAGCCTCCTATGACCCAGCCAAACAGGAGCTTCACTTCCAGCTCCGTGCCTCGCTCGATGCAGGTAACCAGGGGAGCCCCCAAGATGGGGATGGAGATCTGTTGTAAGTTCTGGGTGTCTGTGAGGGTGCAAAGGCCATGGCCCTGCAGTGACATGTCACAGCTTATTCTCTCTGCTCAATCCCCAGGGGCTTATAGAGACCAGTGCCCACAGGGATTCACCCCAGACCCTGGGCAGCTTTACTGCATTGGTATGGACCCTTCCCGAGGGGGCATGAGGATGGCAAGGGGAAACCAGTGCCACTTCCCTGTGCCCCCAACCCCGTCCTCTCTCTGCTGCCCAGATGTTGATGAATGCACCGAGGAGTCCCATGCTTGCCGCTACAACCAGGTTTGCCAGAACGCCGCCGGGTCCTACCGCTGCTCCTGCCCTCCCGGCTACCGCACGCTGGGCGTTGGCTGGCCATGCTTGGGTACGAGCTGGGCTCTCAGGGTCACACCTCCCTGTCCTGTTCCAGCCTCAGTTTCCCCCATCCAGCTGCAGCTCCACACCTCCTTCCTCCCCCAGATGTCAATGAGTGCCTGCAGTTTCCCCCACCGTGTGCCTTCGAGTGCCGCAACCTGCGGGGCTCCTACGAGTGCCTGTGCCCCGCTGGCAGGACCCTGCTGCCGGGAGGACAGTGCGGCACAGCAGGGATGGAGGGAGGGGACACAACGAGCAGCGTGCCCCGGGACACTCCCCCGCGCCGGCAGGGGCCGAGCAGCCGCCCGCGGGGACGATCCTTCTACACTCAGCTCGCCCTGCGCCGAGTGGCAAAGGATGCAGGGATGGGTGCCCGGGGCCCGCCCTGCCCCACGGGCTACATCAGGAGGAATGGCACCTGCACTGGTGAGCGTGCACTGGAGATGGGTTTTGAAGGGAGTTCAGAGTCTACTTTGTCCCCAAAAGATACCTCGTGTCCTTCTTGCTGCCCCGTCCACCGCTTTGTTTGTGCCTTGTGGTCTTTGCTGTGCTGGGAAGGGGAGGTGAGAGCCAGGTTGGCCCAAGGCAGTGGCACCAGAGGGGACTGATCCTTCCCCTCTTGCCTTCACCCCTCCTGTCCCACAGATCTCGACGAGTGTCAGACACTGAACCAGTGCCAGCACGAGTGCAGGAACATCCTGGGCAGCTACAGCTGCCTCTGCCCCACTGGCTACCGGCTGCTGTCCAACGGGAAGACCTGCCACGGTCAGTGCAGGGGTGTCCCGTCCCCATGGTGCCCTGGGTGCCATCTTTTTGAGGCTGCAAGTCTTTCTCCTTCCTTAGGAGTGTTGTTGTCAGCCTCAGCTCTCCATAGTGCTCATGTCTCACTGCCTCAGTGTCCAGGCAGATGTGGGAGGGTGAGGGAGCTGGGGGTTGGGCTCCCCTCCCAGCCATGGGCACCCCAGCACCCTCAGACCTGTCCCCTCTCTCCCTGCAGACGTGGATGAGTGCAAAGAGGGCACAATCCAGTGTGGCTCGAACCAGATGTGCTTTAACACCCGTGGAGGCGCCCAGTGCATGGATGTGCCGTGCCCAGCTGGCTACCGGAGAGGCTCCAGCCCAGGGTGAGTCGTGCTGTGGGGCTGGGAGTGCCCATCCCACTCTCCTCCTGTCACCACGACCCCGAGCGTCCTGTCCACTCTGTGGCACCCACCACATCCCACACTCCCCATCTCTCATGCAGGCTGTGCGTGGGTCGCTGCCCCCCGTTCTGCGGCCCGGCCGGCCCCACGCTGCAGTACCAGGTGCTCCCGCTGCCCCTCGGCATCGCTGCCCGCCGGGACGTGGTGCACCTCACCCCGGCCACCGCCCTGCGCCACCGCCCCGTCTTCAGGCTGCTGGAGCAGGACCCCGACAGCCCCTTCGCCCTCCGCACCGAGCAGGGCCAGGGCATCATCTCCACCCTGCGGCCGCTGCGGGAGCCCGGCACACACCGGCTCAAGGTGCAGGCGCTGCTCCCAGACGGGCAGCGAGCACCGAGCATCTTCCTCCTCCTCATCTCCGTCTCCCCCTACCCTTACTGACACAGCCCAGGGACAGGAGGGGACGCAGGGTCATTTCTCCTCCTGTCCCTCCCCACCCCATCAATGGGACACGTGGCTCAGGAAGTGCTGAGCTTGTACCTCTTCTGTCCCTCCCAGACACCCCCTGGCCTCTCAGCTGTGTTCCATTCACCCAGGGCCGGGCCCTGACTCAGCAGGAGAGTCAGGATCCCGGGGGGGATAAGATGTCCCACCAACCTTTTGCAATCAGGTCCCAGATCCCAGAACAAACACAGCTCTGGATGGCCTTGGCTGCTATCAGTCCCCAAATGTGGGGGGTGGGAAGGTGAACGGGGTGGCAGTGGCCAGAGAGGGTCCCATCAGGGAGGGATTCCCTGGGCTGGGGAGGGTGTGGGGCACCCCAGCATTAACCTTGTATTAAATTGAAATAGTCTGTTTGTTTTTTTAAAAATCCACTTGGTTTCTATGCACTCTTATTGATTTATGAAGGTGTTTTGTGGCTAAATATTAGCTGTGCATGAAGGAGGCAGCTTCCTTCAGTGTGTGGGAGAATTCCCAGGGCTTTGGCCACCTCCGTGCCTGGCCTTGGACCACAAAAGGGAGTTAGTCTGGATGTAGCAATGCCAGAAGGCCAATGTTCAGCCCTTGAAGGTTCAATCCTGCCCTGGTGTCAAGTCCCTGAAGCAGCAAGAGCAGGATGTGGCCTCTGCACACGGTGAAGATGGAGGCCATTCCCAAAACACTGTTTCAGTCCTAGTTGATGTTGTGGGATGTGGTGTGCTGGCCCCAGGAGACCTGAGCCCACAGTCACCAGGGCTGGGCCATAGAGGCTGATGCTGGCTGTGCACCTTCCATGGTCAGATCCTGTCACTGGAGCTGGCTCTTGCTGCACCTGTCTGAGATTTCCCTAAAAATCTCTGTCCTTTGGGATGGAGCTTTCCTGTCCTCCAAAGCCAGGTCTGTTGTGGGTCTGGGGTGCTCTGGGCATGTGGGAAGGGGAAAGGTGAGTTTGGGCCCATGGACAGCCCTCTGCCCTGTCCCCTCCTGCCCACCCTGACTCCTGCATTGCCTCCTGATGGACGTTCAAATAAATCCATAAATTCAATAAATTCTTGCTGGTCCAGGGAGAAAAGACAGGTGCTGCAGAGCACCACCTCTCCTCTGCCTCCATTTTCCCACTCCTCGGGGGCAGGTGACTCCGTGGAGTCCCCAAGGGGGGATGACACCCGTGGGTGCTCTGTGGAGGTTGCTGAGGAGGTCAGGAGTGGGGAGCAGCACCCAGAGTGGCCGTGCAGGGGATGGGGCTGGGCACTGGCTCAAACCCGGCTCGGGGGCAGCTTCTCCCTCCGTTCTGCCGGGCATCCCGCGGGCAGGAGGAGCACAGGGCCTCTCCCGGGGACGGTGCCCAAAGAGGGGACTGTCCTGAGGCGGCTCCGCCTGCCCACGCCCGGTTATAAAGGAGGAGGAGGAGGGGGAGGATGCTCCAGGCACCGGACCAGAGCACCGAGGGCAGTCGGACACCGAGACTGTGTGAGTGTGGGCACGGCATGGGGGGAGAGGGGAAAGGGGCGCCTTTGCCTTGGGGGATGTCCCCTCATCCTGTCTGCTCCATTTCCACCCACCCACGGGTGTCCCCCACCCCTGGGTGCTGAAGCAGGGCAGTGGAATGCCAGCTCCTTCCCAGCGCTGTGGAGACTGCAGTCAAGCCCTTCCTAGCTCAGTTTGGGATGGGCAGGGGGCTCCAAGTGAGTCCCATTTCCTTGAGGGTCTCCTTGGCCACCCTCAGGGATAGGAACTGAGACCTCAGCCAGCAGCACCACGTGCCCTCTCCACTCTGCTCTGGGGATTTTGGGGAGCAGGATGGAACCTGCACGAGGTTGGAGGAGTGATGCTGAGGAAAACCCCAGCACCAGTGAGCACATGCCTCTGCTGCTGGAAAGTCTGTTCCTGCCCCTCCCGCCTGCCTTTGCCCTTGTCCTCGCTCCTTCTGCCTCTCCTGCCTGCTCCATCCCAGCCCACAGGCTGCAGCCTGCCTGTTCTTCCAGCCCGGCTGGCAAAGGCAGTTTTCCTCTCTTTACCAAAGTTTCAGGCTTTTCATTCTCCTCCCTATTTATATTTGTTTCTTGGTTTTAAAACCAAATCGCGGTGTTCCTTTGGCATAGAGCAGCCTCAGTCTCTCCAGAAAAATCCCTGCCCCAACTCACACGGAAATTGCTACGGAATAATAATAAGGGCTGAGAAAGTCCCGCCGCGTTCCCCTTCAGTGAGCTTTGTTTGCTCTGATTTATAGCCACCGAACGTTGAAACTTCGGGGCTCTCCCTTCCTGGGCAGGCGGGTTTGGCACGAGCCGTGTTTCCAGAGCCGGGAAAGTTGGTGGCCCCACCCCTTTTCTGGGATTCAGGATGTGTCTCTAGGATAAGGTGCCCCCAGGCCCCAGGCATTGCGACACTGGGACGTGTCTGAGCAGGCAAAAGTTTGGAGGCATTTCCCTATCGCCCTGCTGGGACGCTGGTAGAGCGAGTGTGCCTGGTCTCCGAGGTGCTTACTCAGGCTGGCAACCACAGCAGCGATGTTGGTGGCCACAGCGGGGATGAGTCTGGGACCAAAGGAGGGAAGTTGTCTCAAAAGGAGCCGCAGGAGCCGCGTCAGGGTTGGGCTGGGCCGTTTTGGGAACTGCGGCTGCCTTCCTGTAAATGCCCCGGTGGGGAAGGGAACGGCTGGACCTCTCTGGGCAGAGACCCAGCTTGGCACAGCCACGGGGCCCCACGAGCAGGGAAATGCTGCTTGCACAAGCCTGCGTGGCAGCCCGACGGGCACAGGCAGGCTCGGGGAGCAGGAGGAAAGTGTATGGGGCTGCCAGACCCCTTTGTTCCTCAGCAAGAACCTGGCAGAAGCAGGGCAGAGCCTGGCCCTGGCTGGCTCCAAGCCGTCGCCTGTGGGATGCTGGCTCTGCACCGACTGCACACCCCGGCATAACCACATCCCGCTGGGAGAGGTGCTGGGTGATCCAGCCCGGAGCAGCCCGGCACGGCACCTTCCCGGCCTGCAGGAGCAGCATTGTGCTGATTCGGCAGCAGCAGTGTCAAAGTTGCTCAGGACAGGGCTTGGCCGGCTCCGCCGTCCTCCTCCCCCGGCCAAGGGTCAGCTGGCATCGCCTCTTCGTGAGGCCCTGGGATTCACAGCCCAGGGACTGCAGGGACAGTCCAGAGCTCCTTCCTGCCCGGGACTCCCAACCCTCCCCTGAGATCCAGGCTGCTGCATCCTTCACCCTCTCCTCTTGTTGGCTGAAGTCCTTGATATCCTTGGCTGGAGCGTGAGGATCCCCACGTAGGTGTTTTGTGCCGGCAGAAAACACGTTCAGTGCAATTAGAACAAATGCCCCGTAAGCTTTAATTAGACTGGGGGCTGGGCTGGGCTCCAGGGGATGCTGCCAAGCCCCCCAGCCCTGCAGCCATTGCTGTCCTGACGGGCACTGGGGGCTGAGCCTGTGGCAGCTCTCTGCAGACGGCCGGGACGTGCTGGGTCCTGCCAGAGCAAGGCACTGAGCTGTGAGCTGTGCCTGAGTCCCGGCTCCCCAGCATTGCAGGGCACGTGCAGAGCGTGGGGCAGGTTGTGCAGGGGCTGCCAGCATGGAGAAAAGGTAAGAGCAAAACAGCCCTGCTGGCTGCCCTGGCCTCCTCTGTTGTCCAGCCACCACTGGGTGCACAGGTTGGTGCACAGGGAGGGTGTCCTCCCTGGCTGGGAGCCACAATCTGGCCTCAGTGCTGTGGCTTTTCATCTTTCCCCCAGCCCTGCCCTGGCTCCCTGCAGCCCGGGAGGGCTCTTGCTTCAGCTGATCCTTCCTGATGCTGTGACTGATGGCTGCAGTAAGGGCAGGTGGCATCATGACCCCCTTTTCCTTTGCTTTGGCAGCACCATGGCTCAGTCCAAGGGCACAGTGGTCCTTGCCTACAGCGGGGGGCTCGACACCTCCTGCATCCTGGTGTGGCTGAAGGAGCAGGGCTACGATGTCATCGCCTACCTGGTGAGCTCTGTGCTGAGCCCTGTCACAGTAGCCCTGTCCCCAGGGGCTGGGGGTGGAGGGGGTGCTGGCCCATTGGTCTGGGGGGCTTGGGTGAGCAATGGGGGTCCTGATGTGTGTGTGGGGCTGTGGTGGTGACCCTGCTCCACTGGTTAACCATGGTTCAGCTCACTGCTGCTCTGCTGAGCTGCCAGCCCTGTGTGGCACACCATGTTCCTGCCAGCTAATGACCCTCTGCTAATGAAGGCAGGGAATCAGGGCAGAGCCGAGGGGCTTGGCAGAGGGGGGCATGGCCCTGAGATATCCAATTCAAGGGGTGGAACTCTCCTCCTGCCTGTCCTGCGTGTCCTCAAGTCCAGCCACCACAGGCTCTGTCATGCCTTTCATGATGCCCTGTGCCAAACTGGGCTTACACTGGGTTTTGTGGTCTTTTTTCACACTGAATCTGTTTTTTGTTGTTGTTCTTGTTTGTTGTTGTGGGGTTTTTTTGGTTTTTTTTTACTGCTTTCCAGGCCAACATCGGGCAGAAGGAAGATTTTGAGGCAGCACGAAAGAAAGCACTGGCATTGGGGGCCAAGAAGGTAACAGTGTCCCTCCCTTTGCTCCCCATCATGGGGGTGAGCCCTGGGGTCTCACACACCCCAGAGGGGACCGTGCCAATGAGAAATCTCCTCTCCAGAGGTTTTGCCCCAAAGCCTTTTAGAAAAAGAGAGGCAAAGAGACTTCTGGCTGTTCCTAAAACTCCAGAGGAGTGCGCTCCCCCCGTAGCAACCCTTCCACCAGGAATGTCCCTCTGCTGGCAGGTTTACATCGAGGACGTCAGCAGGGAGTTCGTGGAGGAGTTCATCTGGCCGGCAGTCCAGGCCAACGCGCTGTATGAGGATCGGTACCTGCTGGGCACGGCCCTGGCCCGGCCCTGCATCGCCCGCAGGCTGGTGGAGATCGCCCAGCGGGAGGGAGCCCAGCACGTCGCCCACGGGGCCACGGGCAAGGTAAGGGGGGACACGGGCAGGGATGGCTCCAGGTGCGTGGATGGGGCAGCTGGTCAGGCTACAGACCGAGCTGTGGGTGCCAGGAGGGGTGCACTGGGGGTTTTGTGGGTGCATCGCGGGAACTGTGCAAAACTCAACCGTGTTTCAACACTTCCTTCTCACTTCTGGGATTTCTGTGCCCAATTTCGGTTCCGTCTCGCTGTTGGGAAGGCTGGACACTCTGTTTCTGGCAGCAATTTCAAAATGTTGTGGCTTCCCCGCCAGGAGCCGGCTGAGACTGAGCCAGCACAACCTGGCACGGTTAGGGGCATCCTGGAATAGGTGCGACTGTCCCAGACTCTGTCCCTATTCCTGTCCCCAGTTCTGGCTCTGCCTGTCCCCATTCCTGTCCCTATCCCGGTTTTCCGGTCTCTAGCCCGGTTGTTTCGGTCCCTGTCCCCATCCCCGCTGTCCCCGCTGGTCGCAGGGAGGACATTTTGCCGCTAGAGGCAGCCAGAGACCGTGGAAAAGGGATGCTCGGGGCCAGCCCCTTCCTGGAGAGGGGGAATCCCCCTCGGCGTGCGCGGTGGGGGCGTGGGACCTGCGGGACGTGACCGTGGGTCACCCCCGGCACCTCCAGCCGCTGCCCAGTCCGGGACGGGGACACCTGGGGCAGGTGAGGGCTCAGTGGGTGAACCCAGGACCTTCCGGGTGCTTTCTCCTCTTCCCACAGCCTTGGGGTAAGGCGAGGTGACTCCCTGGGGGGATCACAATGGGTTTGGGGGTCCCCACGGTGGGGACTCCACTAGAAGGGGGATGTTAAATGCAGCCAGGAGACCGCCGAGGGACTTTCCAGCACCCAGGAAACGGGGCAGAGGGACAGCTGACGGGTTACATGACTGGAATAACTCTCTCTCCTGCTGCAATTGGGTCCCTGCACCCCTTTCTGTCCATCTTATCCACCCCCTTTCTTGAAAGCTCCCGCTCCAAGGTGCCCTGGAGTAACACACCCCCAATTCCATGGTGTCCCCTCTGCTCCCGGGTGCCACCAGCCATCCCTGCTGGCAGGGGCACCCTCGGTGGCTGCACTCCCCGGGCCATTAAGCCGCGGGCACGGGCAGCGACTGACTGCGGGTAACTCGACCCGGCTGCAGAGTCTTAAATGGGACCATCTGGGGTGTCCCCACTGCCGGAGCAGATGGACTTGTTTTGGGCCTGTGAGGGAAATGAGTGCTCTGGTGGATGTACTTGCCTGTGTGTAATAGTCCTTGGGGAATTTCCAGCCCGGGTGTAAATGTATCCTCCAGGCCGGTGGGAGGGAAGTGGGGGTCCTTTACGTCCCCTGGTGAGGGTGGAAAATGTGAGTGCTATTCCCTTGGAAGTGCTCGTAATTCCCAGCCTTCCTACCGCTCCTCACCCCTTCCCAGCTACCTGGACTCATTAGTGGGACCTAATCAGCAAGGGCAAATTAAAGGGAGGTTCTGAGCTATTTAATTATGAGCTGCTGCATCCCTCTGCTCACTGTGGTCTTACCCCCCACCTTGCCTTGTTCCTTCTTTGTCCTTTGATGTCTTTGGGGAAAAAATACCTAAATCTGGTTTGAACACACAGCTATCAGGAGCTACAGGAAAGGTGGTTTGGGGCTCAAACCAGCCATGGACAGGGACCAGGAATGATCCCATGGGACAGAGGATCCTTGCCCTCTGTGCCCGAGGTTTGCAATATCACCAGGAGAGCTGTGGCTGGAGCTAAGCAGCTCCTCAGAGGCTGCATGTGTGTGTTGTGGCCCCTCAGCACCTCCCATTCATGTTTCAGGGCAATGACCAGGTTCGGTTTGAGCTCAGCTGCTATGCCCTGTGTCCCAAGATCAAGGTAAGGCACCTAAAGCCATCCCTTGCCTCCCCACTGCCAGGCTCCTGGTGGAGCTGGTGGGAATTCTCTTTTAACACCGATGCAAATGGCCCTGCCTCACTTTAACAAGCCACCAGCTGCACACAGAGACGTTTTGGCATTTCAGGGGGCTGTAATGATCCTTAATTGACCTATTTTTACCCCAAACACCACGAGGCCACAGAGGAGACAGTACCAAGGCAGCTGCTGGATAATCGATGCTGCCTGTTTCCCTTTTGCATCCAGTGCCTGGTTAGGGTCAGGCTTTGGTTTACTCCCACCTTGTGCTGGGAGATTAAATTTCAGCTAGGGAAGCAACACCCTGTGGGTCTTGGTTCCCTTGGTGCCCAGGGGCTACTAGAGGGCACGGGGCTTCTCATCTCACGTTCCTGCCCTCCTGCCAGGTTGTTGCACCGTGGAGGCTGCCCGAGTTTTACCAGCGCTTCCCTGGACGCCGTGAGCTGATGGATTATGCCAAGGTAGGAGCTGGTGTGGGGTAGCCATAAGATGCCCAGGGCAGCAAAAGGTGCCCAGAGTGGCTGTGAAAGCTCAGGGTAGCCATGGGATTCTTGGAGTGTCCATGGGACGCTCAGGGTCACCACAGGATGCTTACCATGACTTGGTGGGTGACAGCAGCACACTCTGCACAACCACTGCAGCACCACTTAGGAGCCTCATGGTCAGGGTTTTCCCCCCTGCTGTCCTCTATTTTTTTTTTCCCTTCTTCCTTTCTAAAAGCCCCATAATTACCTGGCTATTAATTGTAACCTGCTTTCTGAGGAAACGGGTCCCAGCTCCCTGACTTGTGAAGCAGACAAAGCAAATACATTCACCTTTGTTGTCCCTTCCTTTTTGAAGTACAAGTTACAATAAAACATATTAGAAGTTTTGCATCAGGTTTTTATGTGCCCACCAGGGTACCTTTCTTTTTTAGTGACTTCATGGAAATGCTTGACAACTCGGCTCAATCAATCAAAAGGGAAAAGTCAGCTCTGTGCATAAACCAGAAAATTGCTTCAGTTTTTAAATAGCTGCCACTGGAGCTGCCTGGGTAATCTCTGGGAAGGCGAGGTGTGGAGCTGGAGGGATGTGGCATGGGGTGAGGAGCCCTCTGAGCCCATTAGGGAGAGAGCAGCGTGTTGAGGATTGTGTTTGCCATCTGCTGTTGTATTATGAAGGGGAGAGTTTACGAGAGCTTTCCATATGTTGCCAAACAAATTGTCAAATAGGGGAGTTATTAAGAGTGCTGCGGTTTTATTATATGGAAAATGGAACATGTGTTTTGGGTTTGGGGGTTTTGTTTGGTTGTGGGGATTGTTTTGTTTGTTTGGAAAAAGGGGGAAAGGGAAATGTAATGGGTTGGGGCCCCATTCCAAGAGCAAAAGGTTGTGGGGGTGAGGGTTTAAGTGCTTCTCAGTCTCTGGTTATCTGTTACAAAATAAAAGTGTTTTCCCTTCTTTTTCATTCTTAGGAGGGGGAGATGCATGGCCAGGTCCTTCGAGCACATACATGTGCTCACCTTGGTGCTGGGGGAATTAGAAAATGAGGATGTTTGGGGCTCCACTGGTGCCAGGGAAAGTGAGGATCTGTTTCACTGTGGCACAGCTCTTTCCATGGATTTGCTGCCCAGGGCCTGAAGCCAGCCTTGCCCTGGCAGCAAATATATGCCAGTGGCTGCTTCACTCTCACACACCTCAGTGAGAACAGCCAAGCTTTCCTGGATGCTGCTCCAGGATTAGCTGTGCCACAGGCAGAGCCAGGTGGGACAGAATCTGAGAACAAAACCCCTCTTTGGTCCTGGCACCTTTGGCTCCAGCAAAGGCTGCCTCCTGGGCTCCATAGATGTTGGGTCTGAACTTGGAGGATCCTTTTTGAAATGGGGTGAGGTTGGGTGAGGGAGCACTGGCTTCCCCAGCTGCCAGGAGGAGGCAGAGGCAGGAGAGGGCACAAGTCAGCTCAAGATCACTGGGTATTCAGGTCTGAAAGATGGATTTGTACACCACAGGTGAGATGGGTGTGCCAATGATGGGTCTCTTCTTGTGAGTACAAGATAGGACAAGAGGAAATGGCCTTGAGTTTTGCCAGAGGAGGTCTAGACTGAATAATGGGGGGTCCCAGCAGGCCCTATGCTGCAATTATGGTAGGGAGCCAGCAAATCAGAACCCATGAGCCTGAGGACATGTCCCCCCAGGAGCAGGGCTGAGTCCGTCCCTCTGTACCATTAGGAAATCTCAGAACCTTGTTCAATCTCATGTGATGGTTTGAGGGCTGTGATGCAACAACCACAAGCATTTCCTCCCCCTGTTCCTGGCAAACAAGAAATGTCTGCTCAGCCCCTGCTCCTGTGTCCCCAGCTGAGCCCTTCACTGATGTCCCTGCTGTGGTGGCACTGAAGTGCCAGAGCTGCCCAGCAGTGCACAGCACAGACACACCAAGGCTCAGTGGGAGCCACTGTCCCCATCCCTGCCTTGCCATGGCCATCCCACAGCTGGCACATTGTATCTTGGTGTCCTGGCAGGGTGGGTGATGTCCCCACTGGCTCCAGTGTCAGGCTGCTGCTGTCACCTCTCCTGCTAATTCCCCTGGGTATTCACCTTGTCTTCACAGGCAGTTTCCCCCACTGAAATGTCAGTGGATAAATGAACACACTGGTGACCTTGTTAGGGAGCTGAGCTTGGTGCTGCACATTGCACAGGGGAGGCAGCTGCTGTGGGGCCACACGTCCCTGGGCATGGCATGCTTGAGGTGCCCAGGCTCAGAGGGACACTCACCTGCTTGGGGTGTATCTGCTTCACCATGTGTTTGCAGGAGGATGTGAGGATGTGTTGCTGTCCCCTCATGACAGAGCATTAGTCCTCTTTAGGCTCTAGACCATCCTGTGGGTTTGGGGACTCAGATCCCTGTGTCACCTCCTCTTGCTTGAGACACCTGGCTGGGGGAATCACAGAATCCCCCAAGATTCTATGGAACATGTGGAACATCATGAGTGGAACATCTTGAGTTGGAAGGGATCCAGAGGGTTATTGATTTCAGCTCTTGGCCCTGCAAAGAACACCCCAACACTCCCACCACATACCTGAGAGCATTGCACCATCCTGGGCCTGGATCTAGGAAAAGCAGACAACATCTGTGCTGATGTCCCCATCTCTAGGGTTTATGGGGTGCTCTGGGGCCCCTTCTCATCCTGTGGCAAGGCTGGGCCATTCTCCCCCCAGCCACAGTGTGTCCCTGATGTCCTTGTTGAGGTGGCCCTTGTGGTGGGAGCTGATGTTGCTCAGGGACGTGGGAGTCCACCTTGCTCTGTGCTGCCCTGCTGGTGGTCGTGGCTGTGCTTTTGTGGTTTTGGGGCTGATCCTGCTGGGAGCCAGCATCAATGAGGGCTGGTTTTACCTGCAGGCTGTCTTACCCCCACTCTCCTTTTCCCTGCAGAAACATGGGATCCCAGTGCCTGTGACACCTCAGACACCCTGGAGCATGGATGAGAACCTAATGCACATCAGGTGAGGAGCTGGGCAGGTGGGGAGCCCCTGTGAGGTGAGGACCTGGGATCTGGAGCCCCAGTCCCCTCCAACCTACATGTCCAGAACAGCCCTTTGTCCCAGGCTGCCCCACCACATGCTGACCATGGGTGACACCAAATCCTCCATCCTCCCCTTTCTATCTAGCTGTCCACATTCACCTCCTGGACTGTCCTAAGCCTGGCTCTCCTTTCAGGGTTGCTGCTAAAATGCTCTGGAAATCCATAACATGTACTTCTGTCCATCCTTATGGGGTGGGTGAGAGTGGAGGTCTCATCCCAGTGGGTTTTGTGGTTGCAAGTTGCAGGTGCTGCAGTGACTTCTCTCTCCTTCCCTTTCCTGCTGCAGCTACGAAGCCGGGATCCTGGAGAACCCCAAGGTAATCGATCACGGCAGCCACGGGGCCGGGGGCGTCTCGTGTATTCGCAGCCTAATTGGAAATTTCACGGCGGGGCCGTCCGTGTGTGCGGGGAGGCTCCGCCGCCTCCCCCGGCACGTTAATTGCCGCCGGCTTGAATAGGGGCAGGGACACTTTCAGGGTGACACCGGAGGGGACAATGTCGCGGGGCAGCATTAAAGGAGCAATTAGACAGGCGCGGTGCTGGTGGCGAGTGGCAGAGCTGGTGGCCAGTGGCAGAGGTTCGGGGTGTCCCCTGCAGCTCGCCCAGCCCTCCTTGCTTTCCCAGCCCGCTCTCCATGGGGGTGTGGGGTAAAACCTCCCGTTGGATGGGTGGTGTTGGAGACCCTGTGGGCACCCATGGGGCCACCAGCTCTGGCTACCAACAGGGACTTGCGGCCGGTGACAGCGCCATATCTCCGGCCACTCCGAGCCGTGCTCGTGGTCCCTGCCTGCGCTGTTCATGCTCCAGCGGGTCACCGCTCCCGGCCGCTATTTAAACTATCCATCAGCCCTAATTAGACAGCCCGGGGAGAGGAGGGGAAGGCGGGCAGGCGGAGAGGGAGCGGAGCCGCTGCAGCTCCGTGCCCGCAGCCGGATCCCGCAGCGGGGCTGACGCGTGCCTGCGGCGGGGGCGAGAGGAAGAGGAGGGTGGAGAAGGGGGTCCCGCTCCTCCTTTGGTGTCGGTGGGTCAGGCTTTGCAGAGCCGGGTTCCCGTGGGGTCTCCTCCTCGCCGAGAGTGGTTGGCATCGGGATGGGTGTTCACGTCTTTAGCTGAAGGCAGCCCGGGACTGACCCGCACCCATCCTGACCCCGCATGTCGCACCCAGCACCTCTCCCCTCTCCTCCCCGGCTCTGCCAGGGCCCTTCCCTTCCCAATCCCAGCTTGGAAAATGGGGCTGAGCAGTGCCCTGACCCCATCCCCGAGTATCCTCACCCTATGACAGTGCTGGGAGGTGGCTTCCTGGAGCGCGGTGTCACTGCTGTCACTGTCACCGCTGTCCCCTTCCCGGCCCGGGAAGCGGTGCCGGGCACAAGGTGGCCGTGGCAAGATCCGGGGTGCCAGGCACGGTGGGCTCCCCTCCCCAAACCCCCGGGACCTGCCAAACGCAGGGATTTGAAAGCAGATGGTTGAGCTATTTTCTGCCTCTGTGAGGCCCGATTGAAGGGCAATGAGGCAGCTAATGTGGAGAAAGATAGAAATTTACTTGCTTTAACTTCATATGGCACTCTGAAAGAGTTCATTCAGTCCCGGGCACAACAATATCAGCCGGATGAATAAACCATTTGCGGCATCGATAGCTCTGCATCATGGTTTACTTCATGGACCATTTGCTTCCAATTTCTTCTCTTCTTGCCCCGTTTTTCTTGCTTCTTTCTTCCCCCCTCCCTCTCTCACTTTCCACACACTCTTCCTTTTTTTTCCCCCTTTCCCCCCCCCGTTTTTTTTTCCTCTCTCCCCTTTAAAGATGACATTGCAGGACTAGCCCCCCTGCGGGGAGGGATAAATAGAAGGCATTGATACACTGCAACAAACTATTTGTCATTTGAACTGTGCTTTTAGGAGAGAGAATAAAAAGAGGACAGACTCACACCGTAATGATGGAATGCAAGCCAAATGTCACTTTTATTTCTATTTAGTTATTTTATTTAATAGGGGTTTTCATAGTTGGCTCGGAAAATTGGAAACTACCTGACTTTGACTTCCAATGTTTAGTAAAGAGTTTTAATACTTTCCCGTATTTTTTTTTCTCCCACCCCCCTCCACCTTTTCCTTTTGAACTCAAAGTTTTTCATCATCTCTCACAGGTTCATCTAGTTAATAAGTGTGATCAGGGCTAGGAAAGGCCAGACGATGTAAAATTGAAATCCACAGCCCGTGTAATCTGTGTGTGGGGGCACGGGGGAGATGCGCCTGCCTGCCAGTACCTCTCCCTTAAAACGAGGGAAAGGGGCAAAAATGACATAAAATGGGACCTGAGAAGGGTTTTGCTGCAGGGAGTGCTTGGGTAGCTATGTCTGTATTCCCAGGATTCGGCTGTGGCTGGTGTTGGGATGTGCACCCCGAGGTTCGGGGTGAGGCAAGGGGTCTTCCCCCAGTGTGGAGGGTGGGATGGGGTGCTTGCAGCTGCGTGGGCTTCCCTCAGGTGCTGGCAGTGATCCAGCGAATGTAAACACATTCAGACAAAAATGGAACTTCTCACTAAAATTTTTATTGCTTATCTGGAAAAAATTTAGATGAAAATTTCTTCTGTAGAGAAATTAATTTTCCTTTTAAAAAGCTTTTTTAAACTTTTTTTTTTAGCAATCACTTTTGGTTGGATTACTATGGGGTTTTTTTTTCCTGACTTACTTGGTATCTCATTTTTTTTTTCTTTTTTTTTCTTTTTTTTTTTTTTTTTCTTGCTGGAAAGTAAGAGAAAGTAGGAAAAGGGACATTTAAAGGGACCTTTCCATTCCCAACCTATTCTATGATTTGATGAAGTGAGCAAAAGAGCTGTGCTTTAAAAAGGAAAAGAGAAACGTGGAGAGTGTGGGCCAGACATTGGGTGGGTGGGTGCAGGCAGAGCCCTCCTGCCCGGAGATACCCAGCTGGGTTTAGTGGGGAAATACCGGTTTGCCACTTTTTAAAAGGTTGTTTGACTCTCCATGGTGCTGCGCCTGCCCTGGGTGCTCTGTGCCTCCATTCCCCCTCCACCTCCTGGCGCTGTGGCTGGGTGGGGAGTCCCTCTGCAGGCAGGAGTTTACAAACACAGATCTGAAAGTATTTTGGGGTCAGCCTGTGCAGTCGCATCATGGGTGACTGCTGAGGGGCCATGTGAAATTGCAAAGCATTTGCTCTTCGGGACGGAAAGCTTTTTTATATTACATTCCCCGTCCCCCCTCCCACTTCTGCCACGCACTTCAATTGCAGCAATTCACCATCAGCACCCGAGCCTCTGCTGGCCTGGCTCTGATGGAGATAAGATGCCTCTTCCCTATAAATCTCAGAAAAAAAAAATATACATAAAGGTTGATGTGCTCTGAAATGGGTTTTTGCTTTGCTGCTCTATTTTCCCCCGTGTGTATTAACCCCGGGGACACCATGAAAGAGCCGGTGTGCCGGGAGCACCTGCTGGGGTCAGGCCTCCTCATTTAGTTTTTTCGGTCAGCGCCGAATAAGCCCGGCCGCGGTGTGGGGACGTGCGGGCGCCCGCCTGCCCCGCCGCTCGCTGCCAGCGTCCTGCTTTTCCCTGCCTGACTTGCTTCTCCGCAGCCATCCCGCCTCCAGCTGTGGGGGCGTTGGAGGAAAAGATGAGATCAAGTTGAGGGGAAAAATTGGCTGATTCTGCCAAACCCCTTTGTTTCCAGGGCCCCCGGTAAGCGTCGGTGCCGTGCTGGTCCTGCGCATTTGGGATGGGGGATGCGCCCCTGGGGAGAGGGATGTGCTTTGGGATGGGGGATGCGCCCCTGGGGAGAGGGATGTGCTTTGGGATGGGGGAATGCACCCCGGGGTTGGGGCTGCCAGCAGTGTTTGCCATGGCAATGCCACTGACTGTCCCTCTTCTCTCCCTCTCCCTGCAGAGCCATGCTCCTCCCGGGCTCTACACCAAGACCTGTGATCCGGCCAACTCTCCCAACACCCCAGATGTGCTGGAGATCAAGTTTGAGCGGGGTAAGAGCCTCCTTGCTGCCAGACCCCAAGACAAGCCTCACTTCCCAGCCGGGACTGGGGTTCTCTGGCAGCTGGGAGCGTCCCCAGGGTGGGGACAGATGGGTGAGCCCTGACTGGTGACATGAGGGCTGAGAATGGTGCTTGCAGCACACCAGGGTTCTTTGGGGTGTGCAGAGGGTCTGGCTAGATCTCAAGGGCTTTCTGGGACTCGCCGGAGAGTGGGAAGGGGTCTGAGGCTCCTCACCTGCCATCAAGGTGCAGCAGGCACAGGGTCCCCTCTCCTGCAGGGAGCTCTGAGGGCATGCAGGTGATGCTGGCCAGTGAAACAGCTGGAGCAGGATTTGGCTAGTGATGCTGTCATGAAGGAGACAGGGATGCTCCATCACATCCCTGGGGACACTCGGCAGGGCCCAGCCCCAGAGCCATCCCTGAGGAGGGGACACCGGGCAGCATCTCCACCTCTGCCATCCCCAGCCATCCCCGTGCGAGCATCCCTCCTGGCAGCAGTGAGCAGCCCAGCACAGGCTGGGGGCAGACCCTGCTGGGAGGGGACACCCCCTCCCCACTGCCAGCCTCCCTGCGCCATTATAATGATCCCCCTGCAAGGAGCAGCCCCCCCTCTCGGCAGCCCATTCAGCCCCTAGTTAATTTATTTGAAGTTTTAATCTAATTATTAACTATTTCAAAGGCTAAGCAGCTTTCAGCAACAACAGCCCCGACAACGTCGGCTCTTCGCCGAGCGGACCCCGGCCAATATCCCGGCGGAGGACGAAGAGAAAAAGAGCCGGGGCGAGGGGAGGGCGCGGGGTGGGGGGGCCCACGCCGAGAAGCAGCTTAAGGTTCATTATTGCCGCGAGTTTACATTTAATAGCAATTTACAACTGAGTTTATAAACCCCTGAAAAATAGGGGGTTTAAGGGGTGGAAGGCAGTGGGGGGGCAGCTGACAGCCCCCATCACTAGACAGGGCTCTTGCGGGCGCCTATATAATAAAGACTAGAAAGGGAGGCATTGAGGCTGATTGGCAACTGATAGTGCGTTAAATGGTAATGAGGAGGGCAGATGGAGGGGGGATTAGCCTCCAACTCCGCACCGCTTTTCTTTGTGGGCCCCGCAGCCCCCTTGTCAGCTTCCTAATACATTTATTGCTCATTTCACACCGCTAAAGAAAAATGCCTCATTCTATTCAGCATCACCCCCACCACCACCACCCTGCTCTGCTTTGCTCCTGCCCGGTGCCCTTTAAAAAAAAAAAAAAAAACCCAAAAAATTAAAGGGAAAAAAAAAAAAGAAAAGGTGCAATAATTAATTCATGGCGGGGAGCACCCCGCCGCGGGGTGCGTGTGCGTGCGTGTGCGAGCAGCCGTGCCCCGGTGTGGGGGTCCCCCCCAGACACCCCCCGTGCTGCCGAGGGGAGGAGGAGGGGGCGGGGGGGGGCACACATTTGTCACTCTGTCCCCCCTCCCCGGCAAGGGCTGGTGGGACAGAAGGTGCTGCGCCGTAAGACAATTGCGGAGCGTGAAATTCAATTAGTTAAGGGCCTGGTTGCAATTTCACAGGCCCTAAAAAAAAAGAGAGGGAGGAGAGAGAGGAAAAGGGGGGGGGGTGACGTTTTTATGGCCTTTTTTATTTATTTATTTCGCTCCTCTCCCGAGGTGGGTCTCCCTCCCCTCGCCTCCCCCTCGCACCAGCTTGGATATGCCTTTTTAAGAAGTTATTTAGAGTTCATATCTGTCACATCTATTTAACGCCCACGGGATGATGTTCCGAGGGGATCCTGACACTGGCTGATCCTGCCCATCCTCTGTCCCCGCCTCTGCAGGTGTCCCAGTGAAGGTCACCAACACTGGGGATGGAGCCACTCGTTCCTCAGCCCTGGAGCTCTTTGTGTACCTGAACGACATCGCGTGAGTGCCACCCTGTGCAGCCGGCACAGGGGACAAGGGCAGCATCCCCAGGGTCCCCAGCGTGGGGTGGAAGCAGGATGCTCACAGCAGACACGTCCTGATGAGCCCAGGGATGGTGCCCAGCCATGGGATGGTCTCAATTGTGCCATAAATTCCAGCAAGTAGAGCTAGGCACCAAGGCCAAGAGCACGAGGGTATAAATACCCCAGGGTTTTTCTTGCTGTAGGAGAATTAAAAAGTCCTCTGAACGTTCTCTGAGCTGCCCGTGTGCCTCAGCTGCCCTGCCCACTGCAGGGCACCCTTTATTTCTTGTCCCAGCTCAGTCCTGGAGCCCCTGTTCTCACATCTTGCCTTGCTCTGTCTCCCCAAGAGGGCTCAGTGTCCCTTTTGTGTGGAGAGTCAATTTTTTGGAGCATGGAGGTCTGCTGGCCAAGTTCATTGCCCTTTTCTAGTCCTGTCTCCACAGCAGCAGCTCCTTTGGGGTTTTCTTTCCATGTGCCACCCCATGCCTGGTTTCTGCTGCTGCTGGCACAGAACCATCCTCAGGAGTTTTCCCAAAAATCCTGCAGTACCCATGGGGACACCCACTCCTCCTAAGGGCCACCTAGTCCTTGGCCATCCTTCCCTGTGCCTCTGCCTTTATCCTCCTGGTGGTGAAGGGGAAAGAACTTTGCCACTTAATTTACTTCTTAAATGGTTAATAAGTGGGTTTAAAATTACTTTGGGAATTCAGCTGTGGCATGTCCTGTCTCCTTGCCCAGTTTATTTTCCAGTGGCCTAAGCACCATGGCTGCCTGTGGTGCTGGTGACCCCAGTGACAAGTGAGGGACTGGTGGAGAGAAAAATCCATTTCTTTGTCACCTGCCTTGCCTGGGGTCTCTACTGGTGGTCAGCAATGCTGCTCAGGGGCTGGCCTGCTGCCAGTTGGGGTTTTTCCCTATTGTCCACCCCTCTGACCCACCTTTGACAGCCACCTGTGTCCCACTGTGGGACTGCTGACACCTCCCTTCTCCTGACAGGGGCAAGCACGGCGTTGGGCGCATCGACATCGTGGAGAATCGCTTCGTTGGCATGAAATCCAGAGGTGAGCCTGCCCTGCCCTGAAAAGACAAAAAAATGGGAAAACCGTGGTGTGTGCTCAGTAATCCTGGGGTGCTTTGGTTCAGGTCACACCAGCAGCCCTCAACCTTTCCCTCCCCATCAGCTTTTGGCAGAGATTTCCCCGTGACAGAGACTCCTTGTTGCTGTCTAATGACAGCAGCTGCCCACTCACTGCCACTGCTGGCACCTGCCCTGGGGTCCCAGTGCCTCCAGGTGTCCCCACAGGAAACACACCAGGCTCTGGGCTTGTGTGGGGATATGCTCATGGAAGGTCCTGGATGGTGCTAGACTCTCCAATGCCTGTACAAACTACAGGAAGCTGATCCAAGTTACTGTTTTGTTTTGGTTTTTAAGCAAATATTTGATTTATCCACACATTTTTGAGTCCATGTTGCCTAATATTGATCTTCCATTGGGATCAATTTCATTGGAAACCTCTGGAGGCAGCGAGCTGCCTTGTGGAAAACTAAGTAAGGAGGTGGTTCAGCATCATTTCCCAACTCCTTGCTGCAACACTTTTGTTTTAAATCTCATTAATACTTAATTAGATGCTTCCTTTCTTTGAACTTGCCCTCTGTGCAGGACAACAGCAAATATTTTGGTAAGACTAAGCCCATGGTGTTCCTCCCCACCACAGGGCAAGAAACAAAATCCCAGATCATTTGATTTGAGTTTGAATAATCAAATTAAAACCAAAAGAAGGAAAGAAAAAAGCCCAACCCACACACTCCAGCCTGCGCATTTGCATGCAGGATGCTGAGTAATTTGTCAAAATCTATTTTTTTTAAGAGCCACTGACACGCTCTAGTGACCCTTCCAGCATTTAATAATTTCTCTAAATCCCATTTAACTGTCACGTCTGTCTCCTGCGTGACATCGCCGAGCGATCGCTGCGGTGTCTGTGCACGGGGGGACCGGGGGGTCTGGGGACAGCACTGCAGGGCATCAGACCTTGGGGTGGGCTCCCCGTGGGGATGAGACCTTGGGGTAGGCCCCCCCTTGCTTTGAGCAGCATCCTGCCCTTGGTTGGCTTCTTGGCATTAAGAGAAACCTCCCAGAAATCTGCTCTGTGAGATATCCTGTGGGAGAGATGGAACAGGAGGGTGCTGTGGCCACCTGCTCTCTTCCAGGGTTTCAGGGTGCAGAGCAGCTCAGGGTGACCCCACCACTGCCAGGAGCATTTTGGACCCCAAATGGATTTAGGATCAATGGTGCAGGAGATGGGAGCTGGGCTTGGTGGAGACAATCCTTTAAATCCCAGCAGCTCCCCACGGATTTGATGTTCTGCAGGAGAAACTGAGGCACAGGCAGCAGCATGGCCAGAGCCTTCCCTGTGGTGGAAGTGGCAGCGAAGGTGCCTCCTCTCCCTCATCCCCCAATCCCAGGAAGTCAAAGAGGAAAAATTCATTTACATTGATTTTTACTAAGCTCCTAATTGGACTTCGTTAAGGCCTAATGGGCGAGGGGCTCGTGGAACGCACTCGCACCAGCCTTTTAAACCCTATTAACTCGGTTTTGCCCATATTTGTTTTAGTGGGAGGAGGGTGGCTAATTACAGGGTGCCAGGGAGCGCCGCTCCAGCCGGTCGGGGGGCACGGCTCGGCCGGGGGCTGCGGGCTACAGCAGGAGCACGGCCCTGCCTCGCCCTCCCTTTCACATCCTCATTATCAAATTATCTTTTTAACTCCGAAGGGGGGCTAATTAAGTGGAGTAAATGAAATCAGTGGGGAGGAAGAGGGAAGGAGGGGCACGGCCGCTGCCAAAAGCCGAGCGCAGCCGTTGGTTGGGGCTTTTCCTCTCCTCGGCTCTCTCCTCCTTTTTCCCTTTCCTCCTCTGGATGCGCTGAGCTGATGGAGGAGGAAAGTAGAAAACACCTTCTCTGCAATGAACACATACCAAACTCGGCCTCAGGCTCAGCCCTGGACCAGGGGTAGAAATTTGGGCAGCATTTCCCCATGGGCACAGCATTTTCCCATGGGCACAGCATTGCCCTGCCCTTCCCCTGGGGAAGGCACCACATCCCTTCCTGTCCCACCGGTGACGTCGGGAGTGACAGCCTGCACTCAGGGCAGCGAAATTGCTCGGATGGAGGTGAAGTGACAGCCGAGGTTACAAATTAGAAAATTTTAAGTAGCGGCAGCTGTCTCCTTCACTGCCTCCCTCCATGTCCCCCCTTCCTTAGCAGTAATTATGGGGTGATTGAAGCATCGTTGGGCTGCAGTGCTGACACCTCTGTCTTTTTTCTGTAAACATGGGGAGATGAAAATAGACACTTGGAGATGCTGCGAGTGTCACTTTGAAGGTGTCTCTTGTCTCCTCGGCAGTGGCAAGGCTGGAGAGTGGCTGTCAGCTGCCCTCCCCTCTGCCCCAGCTGACACGCTCTGCTCCTGTCTCCCAGCACCCACAGATGGGCAGGAGCTGGGGGTCAAGGCATGTACCCAAATCTTCAGCCCAAACTGGCTTTAACATCTCCTGAGGGGAAGGAGAGGGGATATTACTTGTGTTAGTGGTGGGCTCAGCTCCACAGTCAGGGGCTGGAGGGGACAAAGAGCAGCTCCCTGTGTCACTGCTGTGCCCGTGGGGACAGCTGGGGCTTGGTGTTAACTTGGCTGTCAGCTTCCACAGTCCTGAGGGAGTGGATGTTTGGTGAACACCTCAGCTGCCCCAGGGACTGGGCTGCACCATCACTGGGGTGGCTGGAGAGGAGGGCTTGGCTCTCCTTTGGGACAGTCTGTGTGGTCTGTGCCTGTAGGATGGACACTGCTTGGGATGAAGTCTGATGGAAGAGGCTTGGGCTGCTACACTGTGGGACTATGGCCATGCTGGCACAGGACATGCTGAGCTTGTGCCACTCTCCAGGGCACTGAGAGAGCAGAGCCTGGTGAAGTTCTGAGCCCTGTGGGCTCCCCTCAGCCTCTCTTGGGACTGGGACTGGTTAGGACATGTCCCCTTCACTGGGGATGATTTCCTACAGGGCTCCTTTGTGCCCTTTGCCATTCCCATGACTGCACCATAGCAGAAGCAATGGGAAGGGACCATCCCCATAGGCAGGCAGGGGACAGGGACATGCTGGCAGAGCAGCCCTGGCTGTGGACAGGTTACAGCCTTTCCCATCACATATTCACTGCCAGACCAGCTCAGCATTTCCCCACAGCATTTCCACCTGCATCCAACACGGACGGGAGAACTGCACGGCCATACTCGTATTTAAACACCAAACAACCACATCATGCACAAAACAAGCCCTGAAGGGCTGGAACAAAGGAGCAGCTTGCCAAAACAATTAAGCATCCTCCATCCCCAGGCCTTGTGCAATGCGGGGGGGGGGGCAGCAGGAAGGGACTGGGGGGGCCCTGCCAGCCCCAAAGGAGGTCACCCTCCCAGCCCCCAGGTAGCCTCATTGCTTCCCAGCAGAATCACGGGGCCCTTTCTCGCCAGCCGAGGGGAGAGGAGGGTATTTCAGGCCCTGAGCTCCCCATGCCTGTGCCCCGCTCGTTCTGTTAATTACAGGTTTTCAGCCGCAGACCGTTGGGCACGGATGGGTGGGGGGATCGGTTCCCAAACCCTGTCATTTAGCCTCGTCAGAGTGCCTCTTCAAAGAGGGGAATCTAGAAATTTTCTCCGCAAGGTGCGGAGTGGACTGTCTCGGCCCCAGCATGAATATAATGACAGATGCATTTTACAGCGAGCTGAGACTGAATGCGCTCGACCACGGCTCCTTCTGTCAGCCAAGTCATTATTTTTTGTCATTTGCTGACAGTTTTGGTCTCATTCGTTTCTCTCTCTTTTTCTGCTTTTCCCCCTGCCTGGAAAAATGGATAGGTATCTATGAGACCCCAGCAGGAACGATCCTATACCACGCACATTTAGATATCGAGGCCTTCACCATGGACCGGGAAGTGAGGAAAATCAAGCAGGGACTCTCCTTGAAATTCTCAGAGCTGGTGTACAACGGTAGGTGCAGCCCAGTCCTGCCACAGCAGCACCCTCCCAGCCTCCCTCCTCATCCTCCCTCACTGCTGTTGGAGGTTGCAAGTCGCACTGGTTGTAAAATTGAGGTGGGTTTGGGCTGAGCAAAACCCCACGCTGTGCCTGCTTTCCTGCCGAGGGAGCTCTGTGCCTGCCTTTGGGAGGCAATGCCATGTTCTATGAGGGATTGCTCATGGCATCTCTCCCAGCCCAGTGCCACCACTTCATCCCAACCAGCATACTCAGGGTGTAATTCACCATCCTTTTTCCCCTCTCATGTCACCTTTCCCCAGCTCTCACCTCCAACCCCTTCCACCTCTGCCTTTGCCTCATGCACACTGGGATGTGGGGCACCCAAACTTTAAACTTCAAACCCTGCCCTGGTGTTTGAAGCTGGAGAGGTGTCCCTGTGCCCTGGCAGTGTGGCACGGGGGACTCTGGAGGGATGGCGGGTCCCGGCTGTGCTATGTGGTGCACAGCCCACACAGGGGCACTGCGGGTTGGGGCTCCCGGTCTGGGACAGGACAGGACTGCCTGAAGAGGGCTGGGAGCTGTAAGGAATGAGGGGATTCACTGGCTCACCCCTGCAGGCAAGGACAGCAGTGAAGTCCTGTGTCCTTCCTTCTGTGGAGCAGCTGCAGCACCAGATCGTGGGTTGAGTTTGAGGGGTCACAGCTCAGCATTTCCCCTGTGCCACAGGGAGCAGCTCCCTGGCCTGGCACCCTGGGAGGAGAGCCAGCACTGCCCTGGGGGTTGCTCTGTAGATCCACCCCGACCCACTCTTTGGTGCTAAGCTGAGGGAAGTAGGATTTAGGGCCCAAAATGCCCTAAAGTGGGGTCAAAGCCCCACTGCCCACACCTGGGTGCTCAGTTCAGAGCAGTCATCCCTGGAGGCTCCACACCAGGGAGATTCCTGCCCCATGGCCAAACATTTCCCATTTACAGGCCCTGATTTCTCAGCCTCCCAGCTCCTCCTCCCATCACTTTTCAGGTGTTTCTAACCACAAGGGCTGGGATGTTTCCTATGGGGTCTTCTTGGGAAGATACCCTGGAAATAACTTGATTTTGGGAGCTGAGGCTTTGGGCAGCAGCAGATCCAGTAGGACTGAGTCAGGCTTTTCTCCCCTGCAGTTTCTGGTGCCCGTGCTTGTCACCTTCCCCTCCTCCCCTCCAAGGACATTCCCTCTTGCATCTTCCTCAGCAACTGGCATTTAATGCCTGAGCCCCTTTACTGCTTAAATCATATTTTAGGGCCCTGACAGGGGCTGCAGAAGCCTTTGCCACCTTCCTCTTGGATCACAGCCCCTGCCCTTATTCATTCTCTGGTGCCATGTTTGCCTCTGGCCATTTTTATTAGACTTTGACCTGGGCTGCTTTTCTTTTGACAATTTTTTTTTTTTTTTTTTTTTTAGTTCAGGCATAAACCTGTTTGTTTGTTTATTCCTAACCACTCACTTGTGCAGCCAGCAGGTTAAAAAACCACTCAGGGAATCACGGTTTTCATGGTTTAAATTCTCCCTCCCCACATCTGCCAGGCAGAGGCTGCTGGCTTCATGTGTTGAATCCCCAGGGATTTCCAGCTTGGTCCTAGACTTCCCTGCCAGCCAATCCTGAATCCAAGGAGCAACCCCAACAGGGTGCAATAAGCACCCGTGGGTCCCCTTGCCGGAGGCCAGGCTTTCAAGCTTGCCTTCCTTTAACACCTCATTATTGCAGCTACTCCAGTTTTTAGGAGAATTAGTGTTTATCTTCCCTCTGTTCCTATTGATCCCTTTGTGGAGGGGTGGCTTTGAAGCCAGTTCCCGTCCTTTCCAGGTGCGGAAATGCCATTGTCCCCCTGCCTGCGCCGTGATTAGGGCAGGATGGTGGGAAGGTCATTAAGGGGGATCGCTTCCAGTGTCTGCAGTGGGGGGTCGGGAGGGGGGGATGCTTTCTCCCACCTGGAGCTGTCAGACTCAGGATTTAAGCAGCTGGTTATTATTTTAATGTGTCTGGGGTTTATTTCTACAGAGATTTTTACATCAATCCTGCTATTTGAGGAGTTGTACTTGGAGGGTGGGTACCAAAAAAAGGAGTGTATTTGACTGGAGCCGGGGTTCCTACTGGCATGGCAACGCTGATTTCAGGGAAGGGGTCCCCAAGCCCCCCGGCAACACTATGGTGGAGTTGCTGAGGGGGGTCAGTTCAGGGTTTGGTGGTGAGGGGCTGCAGGGCCATGGTGCTGTGCCTTGGAGCAGGGCCACACAGACCCCGGGGACAGGGCTGCAGGATACAGGGGCTTGTGAGGCCAAGCAACAAAAGAAATTGTTTGTTTCTTTAATGGCTTCGGCCCCAGCGCCCAGCTGGGAAGGGAAAGGTGAGAGGGCACCGGTGTGAGATGATAGAGATAAAACCGGGGGATGACCTGAGGGCGGTGAATGGGCTCTTTCTTCCTCCACCTCTATCTCCTTCCACATCTCCCAGGCTTTATTCTGGGTCTCAGAGGACTCCCCGTCTAATAACCCTGCTCAGGGACAGGAGGGGCATGGGGGTGGCAGGCAGGGCCACGGCCCCTCCATGCACCTGCAGTGCCAACAGCTGCTCCCCCAGGATGTGTTTTGGGGGGCTGTGATGTGACTGCACATCACCCCAACACCCAACCTGGGCTTCAGCTCGGGGCATTTGGGCTGCCAGGGGCTGCTGTCCCCAGTGCAGCCAGGGCAGGAGTAGGCTGGTTGGGGTTAGATGGAGTTTTCCAGGGTGCCAGCCCTGGTTCCCTGTGTCCCACCAGCTCCTTATGCTGGGACCACAGTGAGGACAAATTAAACTTCCCCACAAGTGGCAGCAGGGCCTCACTGACCTTGGAGGGGCTGGGAAGGTGGAGAGCTCACTTGCTGAGACACCTGTGCCCCAAAGCACAGCCCGATGTCAGCCCAGGCTGTGTGTTCTGGGGGCTCTGCATTCCTCTGGGGTGGGAATTGGGAGCTGTTGGGGTGACTGCCCCACTGGGACCCCCACTGCTGTGGGGGTTTCCCTCCCCAGAGCTGCTAGGGGGTGAAGTATTCCTGTAGGGCTGCATTCCCCTGAGCACAGTCCACAGGCTGGGGTTGGCCCTTTGGGGCAAACCCCTACTCTGCCCATCCCAAGGAAGAATGGCTCATCCCCTTCTTGGAGGGCTGGGAGCTGACCCCTCCCCAATTTCTGTGTCCATCTGTCTGTCTCCACTTGGCCCTCCCAAGATGGTGGGTTTTGAGTGGCAATTTCGTACCTACTTAACAAATCTTTTTATTTGCATGATCACCCCTGCTCAGCAGAGCTGGAACAAGGATGGCCCCATGGCCTATTTCTAGTTTGTTCCATCCTCTTCCCTCAGTGGGATCCTGAGGGCCGCCAAGGAGAAGGGAGACACTTGAGGTCTCCATCCCTCATGGCTCAACCAGCATGTCCCAGCATCTCATTTCCTATCCCAGTCCTGCAACTGCAGCCCTTCCCCTGGAAATTACCCAGGGCCTGCCTTGTAAGACAGCCTGGGGACCACCTTAGGATGCCCTGGGGTACCACCTGGGCCTGTGGCCTTCCCCAAGCCCCTTGCTGATCCCATGTCCTGTCCCCAGGCTTCTGGCACAGCCCCGAGTGTGAGTTCCTGCGGGAGTGCATCGGGCGCTCGCAGGAGTCGGTGGAGGGCACCGTGCGCCTCTCTGTCTTCAAGGGCCACGTCTACATCCTGGGCAGGGAGTCCCCACGCTCACTCTACAACGAGGAGCTGGTCAGGTGAGCGGGGCTGGGGAGGTCAGGGTGGGCAGGAGTGGTGACAGTGAGCACCCCGTCCCACCCCGTCCCACCCCGTCCCACCCCGTCCCACCCCGTCCCACCCCATCCCACCCCATCCCACCCCATCCCATCCCATCCCATCCCATCCCATCCCATCCCATCCCATCCCATCCCATCCCATCCCATCCCATCCCATCCCACTCCATCCTATCCCATTCCCAGTGGCACAGGTGACACCACGGGCCCAGCCCAGCATCCAGCTGAAGCATGAGCCATGTTTTCAAGTCAATATTGGGTTTTTTCCCCCTCTGGCTTTTCCCTTTTTCTTCATGTTGTTTTCTCGCTTGCTCGTTCCCCCCTCAGCCCTCCCTCAACTCCTTTCAATCTCTCTAAACACTTTATAAGCCATAAATACACCCGAATGAGTTTAGATCAGTTGGAGTAAATGTCAAATTATCTTCTCTCTTTCTCTTCTCTGGCTTTTTTCCCCCCCTTCCCTCCCCCTCAAAATCAACAGCTCCTAATAATCCATCCCAACCCTTCATTATGCTTCGCACTCTCACTTGGAGAGATTAAATGAATAAAGTATTAAAAAAAAAAGAAAAAAAAAAAAGAGGGAAGAAAAAAAAGGAGGATGGAGGGGGGTGGGACGGAGGAAGAAGAGAGAGGGAGAGAAAAGCAGGGGCACTTATTCTCCCTGCGTCTCCAACCATTTTCCTTTTCTTTTTGATTTCTACATCGCTGGTTTGAAAGCCTTTGAGTGACGGCGTCACAGGAACCCGAGAGAAAGCTGTGAGAGGCAGAGCTGTGTGGAAATGCCTCTGCACAGTAGGTAGAAAGTAACGTAATTATAGAGCAGGTCAGAACCACTCGAATGAGCAAAAATAAAAGCACAGAGGTTTTTCTGTAGCCCGTCAGGGGAGGTAAAATCATTGTAAACTCTTTTTTTTTTTTTTCTTCTTCTTCTTCTTTATTTCCCTCCACTTCCTCCTTTAAGGTTTGTGGTTTCTGGGAAATGAGCCGTGTGTTTTGGGGATGTAGGAAACTGTTGGAGTTGGGATTCAGTGGGTGGCTGCTGCCTTGGGAAAGGGGATGTGCTCAGGGTTGCACCGAGGAATCGACTGCCAGGTTCATAAACCCCCACACTGGTGTGGGGATGTCCCTTCCTGGAGTCCTGTTCATGCCTGGGGCAGTGTCTTCTGCCCAGGACCTTTTCTAGAGCCTGCCATGGGACAGCCATACCTGTAGGATTACTCTGGAACAGGGTGAACATCCCTGTGCAGTGCCAGAGCATGGGGAGGAGGGGTGATGAGGCACATGAGGGACCAAGGAGGGAAATTTGGAGCCTGTCTCTGGCAGGGCCTATGGAGCCTGGGCATGGGCAGCTCCTGAGCTGTGTGCCCCTTCCCTAAGGGCTGGCAGGGACCCGGGGGACAGGGGACAGGGAACAAGGGGGCAGCAGCAGCTGAGAGCAGCCAGCTCTGGGGTCCCCCACATCTTCTCCCTTCCCAAAGGGCAGCCCCAATTCCCCCTGGGAATCCCATGGCAGTGACAGTGCCTTTCTCTCTGCAGCATGAACGTGCAAGGGGACTACGAGCCCGCCGATGCCACCGGCTTCATCAACATCAACTCGCTCAGGTCTGTGGGCTCCAGTGGGACCCTCCTCGACCCCCAACACCCCGGGCCTCTTCCCTTTCCTCCCTCAGGCTCTGGGGGTGAACCAAGCTCCCCCTGAACAGTGGGGTGCCACCAGCCTCCCCCAGTACCAGCCCTGCTTAATAGCAGCCTTCCCCAGCACAGCCAGCCTCGTTATTTTACTTATTCTCAGACCCCTCCCAACTCCAGGGCTGTAAAACATGCTGCATTTACATAATGGGCTCTTAATTTTTCCGTTGCCTGTTAACTGCTTTGTTCTCCCTGATCCTCTGTGTCCCCCCGACTCCTCTAAGATTAATTACATTATCTCGTGGGGGGAAAAAAAAAAATAATTAAACTGTACAGGCCTTAACAAACGCGTGCTCTTCACGCCCCCTCATTCTGCTTAAATTAATTGAAAGGAAATGTGTGTTCTTACTGTTAATTTACAATTAATTTTTTTTTTTTTTTTTTTTTTTTAAATCCCGGGTTCCAGGCTGAAGGAATATCATCGTCTCCAGAGCAAGGTCACTGTAAAGCAGGATGAATAGCAATCAATCGCACGCGAGCCTCCCTCTCCCCTTTCTAATTTCTCTAAGAAGTAGCACTAATTGTGGTGGCAATTTGTAATTGTAACTCGTCTCCCTGGAGCGGAGTGGCGGCGGAGGTGACGGCTTTGTTACGAGGCTGCAAGTGAAATGCAATCAGGGGCAAAAAAAAAAAAAAAAAAAAAAAAAGGTTTGTCCATCGGAGAAGAAGTGAGGAAAGAAATAAACCCCCAGCCACGCGCGGGGTCCGGCATTGAGAGCCGGGCTTTATTCCTGCCTCGTTTGTTTGCTCCTCTGGCCCAGCACTTCCCCCAGCCCGGCTTTGTGGAGTTGGTAATGGATTAAGTGGCTGCGAAGGACGTGGGGGGTTGGTGGTACCTTGTGGGAAGGTGGGGAGTGAGGGGCTGCAGGGGTGAGCTGGGTGGTTAAGGGTTAACCAGGTTTGATCCTTTCTGCTGAGTGAGTTTTGAAGAGCAGACTCGGGAAAGACGAAAATGCAGGAAATATCCTGTGATGGTGTTGCAGGAGGAAGGGAGTGCTGGCTCCGGGCTGGGCAGCACAGATCCCTGTGCTCCCGATGCTCCTGGCTGGGAGGCAGGGGTGGCTCAGGGAGGGAAACCTGGAACTGTGGTGGAAACAGAAGGAAAGGAGAGAGGAAAGGAAAGGACTGGAATTCCTAACCGTGCGGACACTCAGGATGTGCTGGTGCTCAGCACTGCTGAGACTGGGGAAAGACATGCTTTGGGATGTCCCCACATTGGGTGTCCCCATGACAGGAGCAGAAATGCTCCCTGGAGCTGGGGTGCACCAACCATGCTGCTTCCTGTGGTACCCAGAGTGAGGGCAGGGAGCTGGGCAGCCCCATCCCAGCAGCAGGAATGTGCTGCTTTCCAACACATTTGGGCAGCAAAAGCAGAACTGCCACCAAAAAGGGGCACATTTTAGTAGCCCCCGTGTGACAGTCAGGCCAAGTGGCCATTTGGGGACGTCCAGGTGTGCCCTGCCCACCCTGCTGCTGAGGCAGCAAGTGTGACAAGCTCTGACATCACAGCTGGGAAAATAACATGTTATTTTCCCAGCTTGGATGTGACTTTCCCTGCTATTACTGGCAGCGACCATCTTGGGAGGAGAAAGCAGCAGAGGGCTGTCAGGAGAGGGGAGAGAAATGGTTTTCTGGGCTGGTGGAGCCTGTCCAACCCCTGTGGGCTTTGGGGAGGTGGGATGCTCTGCAGGGCCACCCCATTCCCTTAATCTTACTTCTTTCAACAGCAAGTCTATGCTGCAAGTGCAGCTGCACATGGGGTCCTGCATGAGCCCCTGTGGGGCTGGTGGTCAGCAGGTTGTGCTGACCAGCCACCCTGGTGTGGGTGCCCAGTGTTGAGCCAGCCCTACTCACCCCACAGCAGCCCATTCTCAGGTGTGAGGAAGGGTTTGGAACCTCATCAGGAGCCTTCTCCTGGGGAATCATCCCCAAAATTATGGGAACAGAGCTGCTTCCCTTCCACACTCCAAGGACGGATGCTGTGCTGGCCCATGGGTCAATGAGCAGCCCTGGGAGTTGTGAGAGTTCCCTCCCGTGCCCATCCTTGATTGTGGTGGAGCTCTCCATTGGAAAAGTGGAGTTTGAAACAACTTGGTGCAATGAGGAGCTGATGTCTTTTGTTTGGGGGGGAAAACCCAAACAAAACAACAAAACAAAGTGTCTCAGCAGAAGCTTCTCAGCCCCAAAGCTTGAGAAATTCTGGAAAAGCTCTGTGAGGGCTCATGGTTCCAGCTAGGCCACCTGGGTGCTTAAATCATCACCTGGAAAAAGCCATTTAGCTCCCAGTCCTGGAATATCCTCCAGCACTCACATTGCAGCCCTTTGGAGCCCAGATCCGAGTAGGTCCTGGCTGCCCCTGTCTCTCTGTACCCACTGGAGTGTCCAGTGAGGTTTTTGGCTCAGGGTAGAGGATGCCTTATCATGGCAGCTCCAGCTCCTCAGGAGGCACAGGGATGCTCTCAGAGGCAGTGATGGACATGACACATCAGCCTTGGAGAGGCATGGCGTGTCAGCTTCCAGCTGCTGCTTCCAGCTGGGCTGCAAGTGGATTGAACTGCTAAGGCAGAGCTCAGTGTATTCAAAAAGACAAGTCAAACCCTGCGTGAGTCTTGGAGAAGGAAAAGATCTCTCAGAAATCATGGGTTCAAAGGATGGAGGACACCCACCAAAGTGCCTGCACTTCCTGTTGGGGCTGTAGTGATAGGATGCTGTGAGACAGACACCATATTTAATTACTTTACTACCTTAATTGCCATCAGCACTTCCAGTTCCTAAGATTTAGTGGTTTCCCAGTTTCCCAGTGTCCTTCCACCCCACTGTGTCTCAGGGAGGTATTTCAGGGGCTGGGATTACCAGGAGGGAAAAGCAGCGGGCAAAGAGCACTCTGTGAGCACCTCCTGAACCACCTGGAACTCCCCAGCAGAGATGTTTTGGGGGGAATATTTTGGCCTTTCAAGGTGACACACTTGTTTTTAACACCCACCTGGCTGTGAGGGCAGTGAACATGGGCTGGGGGCTCCCCATTCCCAGGGCAGACCTGCACTCTCTGGAAAGAGCCCAGAGAGACCCTGGGAAGGGACCTGGGTCATTGCTGGGCTTTGAAGCTCTTCTGTGCATCCCCCCACAGCATCACCCATCACTCCAGCTCTGAGGCAGCCCCTTGCCACCCTCGGGTCCTCTGGGGATGCCTTTGGGGAACTGCACCCCCTCTTTGCACCAGGGGTTCTGCCATGGGGCTGCTCTGCCGCCCTCCCAGGCTGTGGTGCAGGGCTTGTCCAGGGTCAGTGCAATCGATATCTCATCTGCAGGCTCTCCTAGCGGAAGTGATGGTATATTGGAACCTGGTAATGGGTCTTGTCTAGTGGAAAAGGCTAATCTTCCCCAGCTGTACAGGATCTCTGCAGGTGTCCTCTGGCTCTCCCCACTGCCACCAGCCCTGCCAAGGAGCAGACACTTCTTTAAAGCTGTAGCACTCTGATTTACTGCCATCCTGGGGAGGGAGAGCTGCCTCCAGCCTGGCTCCATGGGGCACAGAGCTGTGGCTGGGGCTTCCCAGTGAAGAACTGGCACCCCCGGTGTCACCACACAGAACAGGCAGCCACAGCAGCTCACATTTGCTGGGTTAAAGAAGAGAAGGTGATGTGGTCTCCAGAGGTGGCATTTCCCCAGGGAGAAGAGGAGAAGGATGATGCCAGGAGGGATGTGGACCCCCAAAGTGCCACCTGCACACATGGGAGGGAGGGAGGTAGGGAAAAGCAAGAGTGGCAGCTTCTTGCTGGTAATTTGGCTTCTTTGGCATTGCACTTGCTGCTTGGTGGGACTCCCCACCTGGAACTTGTCCTGTTTTGCCCAAACCTCAGGATTGCTGCAGAGCCAGGTCTTCCCTTCCCCTCCCTATTGTGCATCACACCCAGATGGGCTCTGAGCCTAGGGGGTCCTGTTTTTTAAAGCTGACCCGCCACCCCTGGCTAAGCCCTCATCCTGCTGCATCCCGATGGCATCATCCGTTTTCTCACTTCTCTGGAGGCAGAGGTAATTCCCAGGTTTAAGGTTTAATATGCATGTGGATTTTAGCATGAATTGCCAAGAACAGCTCAGAACAATGCACAGGTGTGGGCAGCACATCCCGGGGGCTCAGACGTGGGCATGGTGTGGGGAGCCCCCAGATGTGGGCTGGAAAATGGGGAGCCCAAGGGCTTGGTGGGAGGCCCATCAGAGGCTGAGTGACCATCAGATTCCACAGAAGTCATGCCAAAGGTTGTACCAACCTTGTTGGGGCAGGGATTTTTCCTGCAAAAGACAGTGAGGATAGATGGATTTTAAGAGAAAACTCCTGGAGATATAGAGCAGCCGTGGGTCTGCTGGGTTTTTGCTTAAACTTTATTTTGTTGGGCAAAGAAATGCATCACTGGGTCCAAGCAAGGAAAAAAAATGATGTTTTGCAGGAGGGAAGCAGGGAGGTCTTGTGTGGTTGTGCCCTGTGGGACTGAGTCCATATCACATCCCTTCCTGGGGCTCCATCTCCCATCTGTGGGGTGTGTAGGAGGGGACCCCGGACCACCTCTCCCAAAGGAGGGACAGAAAATCCTCTCGTGCTGCCCAGTATTACATCATTTTGTGCAGATGGTGTTCCCTAGCCCTGGATGACATCCCCTCAGCAGGGACACTGGTGCACTCCTGAGAAAACGACAGGATTCCCCACAGGATGAGTGGTTGGTTCCCATTTTCCTTTGGAGATGTGGCTTGGAGTGGTTCATGGGAGCACAGAAGGCGCCCTGGGCTCCTCACACAGGTCACAGGGCTGCAGCACATGCACATGACTGTTAAATGTTCCCATCTTTCCAAGGGAAAGCCATCCCCCCCGGTGAGGTTGGGAGTCGCCGGTCGTGAGCTTCCCAGGCAAGGGGGAGATGGCCGCCTTTGTAAACCCCTTAACAAGGTGGCTTTGTCTCCCCGTTTAACAAGAAGCTCCCTTGCTTCTTCCCCGGGAGTTTCCCAACGCCAGGTCCCTGAAAGCCAGCTTTATGCTGGACTGTGCTGCTGTGGGGCCGGCGGGGATCAGAGGGACACAGGGGCCCTTCTGCACGCCCCTGACAAAGGCTGCCCCGGGGGGACAGGGCGTCAAAGCTCAGCTGGCTCCGGGAAGGACAAGGGACCCACAGAGGAGGCTGCGGTGTGAGCCCACAGTCCATCTGGTCACTCGATCATGGCAGGGGGTCCTTCTGCTCTGTCCCCCCGGAGAGGGGGCAGGGGAGTGGCTGGGAAGGGACAGGTAGGTTTTGTTGGCCGCAGGTAACAGGATCCGCAGCCGTTGGTGCCTTCCTGCCCTCTGCTCTGGCTTCGGCGGGGGGGTGGGAGATGGGAGGTGGGAGATGGGAGGTGAGGGCTGGAAACTGAGACCTCCATTCAGCAGGGATGCTTCCCCTCATCTGGAAATGGGTTTGGAGAAAGCCTCGAGGTGTCTCGGCTCTGGTACCCCCCTCTGGTCTGGACCAAGAAGGCACAGCAACAGGAAGGGACCACTGGGAGTGATCCTCGGCTGTGAGGGGCACCCTGCTGATGGCAGAGGCATCACCCATCCCTGTGCCAGCGTCCAATTTCCCCTCTCCCACCTCCTCTTCCTTCCCTGGGGGCTTTGCTGGCCTCTGCTCAGTTTGGGAGCTCTTGCCCTTCCCTTGTCCCACCAGTAAGAGCCCTGTCTCACCTCCCCCTCTCCAGCCATCTGCCTCAGAGCCCCCCACCCAGATTTACTGTCACGCCTTAAAACCGCGGCTCAGCACCAGGGTCAGCGTGTCACGGCGGCCCCTCATCGATTTGTTTTACCTCCCCTTGGCTAAAGCACTTTGGCCCTGGCCCCTTCCATGGTGTAAGGGCCTTCCCAAGGCCCTCAGTTCTCCCCTTGCCCATCCTGGTCCTGCATAGCTGGACCCTGTGGGCAGCAGGGGCCCAGCTGAGCCGCTGATCTCCTGACCCTCCCCGGGGCACCTAATGTGTCTCCCTGGTTTATCTGGATCAATATTTCTGCAAGAGCAAAGAAGATCCCTCCAGGGAAAGGAGGAGATGGGGGGACCCTGCTTGTTTGCACAGCCCCATGGCTGGTTTAAGGCTTAGCTGGGCTGGGTCATTTCTGGGGATTGGGAGGGGAGGAAGACTCTAAATCATGGGTGCCAGCTCAGACCAGAGATGTTTGGGGTCTCCTCCTTCCATTTTGTGGGTCTCATGCTCTGTACTGGGGCACAGTGGTTGGAATATCTCTGTGATCAAAACCTGAGAAGCTGGGATGGCTTCAAGTCTTCCCAGGAGGTGTGGGGCCGCTTTGGAGGATCTGCTTCTTGCTCATGGTGTTTGGGCCTGGATGAGGGATTTTTGAACTGCTCAGCTTGGTGCTGGGGACTTCTTTATAGAAGCCTGGAAGTGACAGTAAAGAATGATCATCAATAAGTCCACACAGTGAGAGACATGGCCGGAACAACAGCCTCCAGCCCTTCTTGCTGCACACTGGAGGATGCCCAAGGTATGAGGGCTCTTGCTTTTACAGCTTGGCTTGGAGAATCAAGGCAAAGAACGCATGGACAGCACTCCAACCCATCCCACAGGTTCCATCACCCCTCCTGAAGGCACCATATCTCCAAAACCCCTCCTGTCCCACAGAATCACCCCCAGCACCTCCATGACCATGCCCATGTCCCTGTGCTGGCAGCCGGGGCAGATGCCCAGCAGCCCAGGCAGCCCGAGGAGAAAGCAGGGGGCTCTTGGCAACTCTGCCCTTTGCTTTCAGCCTCGCCCTCTCGCTATTTATTGGTGACTTTTGTCCTTGGCCAGCTTAGCGGCTGAAAGGGGCTGTATTATATCACATGTAGGCAGCTCCTGGGGGGAGAGGGCCGCGCTTTCTGCAGGAACAAAGCGCGGGTTGGCTAATTCCCCTCTCCTCCCGCGGCACCCGGGTCCCATCTGGTTGACACAGTTTGCTCCAGTGTCTCCTGCTATTAAGCCCCCACTTGCCTGCTTGAATCACTGGCGCTCCCCCCGCCCCTGTACCCTCGGCCCCTTTTTCTTGCTTTATTTTTCATTTTCCCTAAAGCCAGGCAGAACTTGCTCCGTGGAGTGATGTCAGATGTGTGCGAGGCAGACCAATAAAACCTAATGCATCCCCCTCTTTGTCTGCCGGCCTCTCCAGCGCCTCACATTTTCCACTCAGAAAGCCACTTAAAACACATCAGCAACAATCCCTCACAAAACAGCCACTTGTTGGCTAATTGTGCCGAGGACCCGCGCGCGCCGCATTGCGCTTTCCTGCCAGGGAGGGTCTAATGCTGCCAGGGACCCAACAGCCCGAGGGTGATGGGAACCCTCAGCATCCACCAGGATTCGCCCTGGGGGGAGTCTCAGCTGCTCTGCGGGGTGTGGTGGAGCAGGGATATGCGATTGGGATGTTTCTATTCCCCACAGCCTTTCGGTAGGTCTGGATGGGCTGGAGAGAGTGGTCACAGAGCCAGGAGTGGGGCTGTGCTCAGCCCTCACTCTGCAGCAGGATGGATGAGCAGGTGGATGCAGCAGAGCTCCCTGGACTCTGCCCTGCCCTCTAATTCCTTCCTGGGAAGGAAAGCAGGCAGGAAGGCAGCAGGCAGCTGCAGTGGAATGGGAGCTCTGGGGGAATGAGATGGGTGCCATGCTGCCAGACTGGTGACTTTTAGCTCAGTGGCTGTGATTCTGGGCTGATGGCTCTGCAGCTGAAGGCTAGAAGAGCTGCCTGCCCCATGCTGATGGGAGAGAGCTTTGTTGCAGCTTAGAGGGACGCCAGTGGGTTTCACTGGAAGGGATGGAGATCCAGGTGCCTGATGGAGAGCAGAGAGGATGCAAACGAGAGATGCTTCAATGCTGGAAGGGAGGCAGAGAGGCTTGGACCTTTGGCTAATGGAGAAGCATCCAAAAATCCCTCCGGAGGAATCCTTTGGGCCCTTTGGGATATGGGAAAGAGATCAGAGGGTGGTTAATCTCCCCCTCTGCAGCCAGGGGACCCAGCCTTCCCCTCCAGCAGACAGACAAGTGTGTGCAGTAGCTGCATTTATTTTTCTGCAGAAAAACTTGGACAGCTTCTCCTGCTGCCACCTCCGGCATCCTGAGGAGCAGGACAGGAGCAGCACGCATTCACTGCCGCCTGGTCTGGGGGCGGGGGGAGCTGTCACACCTTTTCTCTTGAAACCACCCAATCACACCCTGGGTTTGGGGCTAATTTGAGGCAGAAAAGGAGGTTCAGGAACAGTGCCAGATAGTGGGAAGGCTCCCTGTGGGCGCTGTGCTGGGCAGGCAGCCCGGAGCCCTCCCGGCGGGCACTGAGCACACCTGCCCGTGCTTACCTGCCCACATTCACCTGCGCAGTGAATTGTCACAGGGCAGAGTGGCACAGGGGACGGCACAAAGCAGAGTCCGAGAGACCCACAGGGAGTCGTGCTCCTGCTCCGGCTCGGTGACCACGCTGAGCCTCTGACACGCTGCCCCAGCGGCAGCCGAGGGATGAGGTGGGAGTTGCAGGCAGCTGCCATTCCTATTCCCGTTCCCATTCCCATTCCCTCGCTTCACTGCCAGACCCAGACACCGCTGGGGGCCATGGGAGCTCCGTCGGCTGGTTGGACTCCACACCAACCTCACACCTCGCAGAGCATGGGCGCTGGGGAAGGAAGGGGTTAAGTGGAGCCAGCGGCGGCAGAAATCAGAGGATTACAGGTTTGCTGCCGGACTGTCCCATCTGTCACCAGCACAAAGACGAGCCCTGTCTCGGGCTGGGCTGTCAGTGAAGAGCCCACCACTACATTAGGACTCCATTAGGGGAGACTGGTGGTGGGAAATGGCAGCTGTCAGGGCACTATCATTTCTCCTGTAATTCCTCCTGTTCCTTTCTCAACTGCACTTAAATAGCAGGTCTACCCACTGGGCCAATTTTGTGTTTTCTTCCTCCTGCTGCTCCTCTTCTTTCTTTAAAGCTGCAGCTCCCTGGGCCCCTTCCCTGCAGCCTGGCAGCACAGTGCCAGTGCTGCCTGTGCCTGGCCATGGCATCTCCACAAGGAGAAGGGCTCAGGAGCACTGGCAGCATCCTCACTACAGAGTCACAGCGATGCCAGCCTGGTCTGCAGTGGCACCACTGCCATGGGACTCACTGGCTCCTGAGCTTGGCACAGGGAGGAGAGGAGGTGGATCACAATCTCCAGGGGTGGGCAGTTCCCATCTTCCATCGTCTGGGGCTGTCTCTGAGCTGGATAATGTTTCCCAGTCTGTGCTGCCCTTGTACAAAAGGCTGGCTGCTGCTGCAGGGCTGGCCCTGCTCTGCAAAGAGGGACAGGGTGGGCAGAACAACAGGTGGTGAACAGTGCTGGGGACCATGTCCAGTGGTGTGGGCTGTATCCGAACAGAGTTTCTTCTTCCAGCCACAAAATCTGTCCAATCTTTCAGCATTTGGCAGAGACTCCTGGGTCACACTGCCTGGTACAGTCGTGGCCACCATGAGGTGGGATGATCCCCTGGTGCCAGGCCTGTGTCTGACCCAGAGATAAAACCACGGACAGACACATTTCCTGGTGGGACAAGATCACCTGGAAACTCTCAGGACCTGCAGAAAGGCAGCTCAGCATGGTGAGGGACCATGCTGGGAGTCTCGATGTTCACAGCTTTCCTGGGAATCCCTGGCTCTTCCCACACCCTGCCCTGCCCTCACCACGTCTCCAACCGGACCCGGCGCGGCCGTGGCTCCGTCACTCCCTGTGGAGCCTCCTTTTCCAGCAGGGGATCAAAACAAACACTTGTGTGGGGAAGTGCAGTGGTGCTCGAAATAAATAACTAATTTCTCCCTACATGATCTCAAGGAGCAGGAGAGGCGTGAATAGCAGGGCCCGGTGTCGGGCTGACTGGACTCCCCGGTGCGGTAATTCAGAGGATGACAAACATAAGCCAAAGAAAAATGTTGAAAAATGGGCACTTCCCGCAGCCCTGAGCAAAGGAGCTATTGCAGGGTTTGGAAATAACGAAGGCAAAGAGAGGGAGAGAGGGGAATTTTCTCATTGAGACCAAGTGAAGTGCCAAACAAGCTGCTATTATGGTGGCTTTGAGAGGCACGGGGAGGGGGTGGTGGGGAGGAGAGTAGGGGGAAGGAGAGGAGGGAGGTGGGGGGGAAGAGAGGGAGAGAGGGCTGCAGGATGGGAGGAGAGTGGGGGCTGTGGGGAAGAAGGAGAGGCGAGGAGCAAGAGGTGTGAGGTGACACAGGGGAGATGGAGAGAGGACCAAGGTGTGTGATGCTGGCAGGGCCAACATGTGCCAGCACCGCACCCCTCACCCCGGATCCCCCACATCTCCCCATCCTCATTCCCAGCCACCTTCTACCCCCCACAACCACCACCACCACAAGGGAGGAAAAAAAAGAAAGAGGAGAAAAGAGATGGAAAGAAGGAAAACAAAATATCTACAGTTGTCGAGACAAGGGGAGAAAAATAGAGGCAAACATCCATAATTTTCTCTGTGGGGCTTTGCAGTAATTGAGCCATTTGGATAAAAATAAAGGCAGCAGGCCCTTTAGGTAAGAGGAGCTTTTGCAATCCAAGAAGCCTGAATTATGTGTCTTGTATCACTTGAAACCCCCCACCACATCACCCCCCTCTGCCTCCCCCGTGCGACACCAAACCACTTTCCCTTTTCTTCTTCTTCTCCATCTTTTTTTTTTTCCTCCTTCCCTCCTCCTTTTTTAAGTACCCTGTCAAACAGCATCCGATGAGTGGAGAATTTCAGCTGTCACAACTAATTTCAGCGCGTGTGTGTGCAAAGGTGTGTGTGTGCCTCGGGGGGAGCTGGGGGATGGAGGCGTAGAATCACTCCCTTCCTTTTTCTTTTTTTTTTTTTTTTTTTTTTTTTTTTTTATTCCTCAAAAGGAAGATTTACATCAGAAATTTGTTTCTGGATGTGTTTAAGGCCTGTAATTTCCCTCTTTTCAATCGCTGCCTGAATGTCTTCTTCTTGCCAGCTCCAGTGCTGAGCTTGGCTGTCACCCTTCCGGCAGCCTGGTCCCTCAGCTAGCTCTGCCAGTGCCAAGGAGGCTTTTTCTGTCTCTTGCCAGGGCTTGAGGCATCCAAAATTCAGCTCCCACAGCCCTGAGCACCACACTGGGTCTGGTAGGGAAGGTTCCAGCTTTGCCCTCCCTGTGTCCCAGCACTGGTGATTTTAGGTTCCAGGTTTGGTTGGTCACCTTTGCAGCCACTTTGAGATTGGCATTAGCTGGAACATCACAGGGTGGATCCTGCTCAGAACAGGGCACCCCTGAGGGCCAAGTGGGGCAGCTGGGGTGATCCCCCACCCAGGATATGCCTGGGGAAAGGGGCAGCTGGAGAGAAGCTGGTGCTGAGCACGTTGAATCTTCCCAGCCAGAGTTAGGAGGGGAAAATTCTCTGAATCCAAAGTCTCTGGGCTGTTTCCAAGAGAGGAAGAAGCAAAGCCCTGGGCATGGCTGGAGATGTTGCCTCCATCGTGTTCAGAAGATGATGGATGGCTGTGGTGATACAGATCATCTCAGGTAATGAGGTGCTCCAGGCCAGGCTGGATGGAGCTCTGAACAACCTGATGTACTGGAAGGTGTCCCTGCCCGAGGCAGGGAGGTGGAACCAGCAGAGCTTTAAACTCCCTCCAACCCAAAGAGTCTGTGATTCTGTGGTTAAAATCCTTCCCCCATGGGCTGTGTCCCTTTTCCTGGAATACATGGACTTTTTGCTTTAGAAAATGATCCCAGGTTCTGAAAGGAGGAAAGGCTGGGGATCAGCCAGCCCACTGGTGTAACCAGAGGTGACCAGCAGCAGACTCTGCACCCCAGTGAAGAAGGTGTGCCCTGCTCTTGGAAAGCCACCAGATAATTCCCTCTGCTCAGCAATTCCTGCCTACTCATGTAGGCATAAATGAGATGCACAGAACTGGAAAGAGCAGGAACCAGCTGAGGAGGAGCACAGAGCTACGTGGGACATCCACCTGGGTTTTGAATTTCATACTCAGGACTTCGGGAAAGAAGCTGTGGGATCAGTGAAGCTTGGACTACTCCAGGTTCAGTGTGCCAACCCAGCAGGCTGCATTTTGGGAGGTATCGCCCAAAAATGGCACCCATATAAAGCAGCAGGAAGGCCTGTGTAAGGCCCTGCTCAAGGAGCAAGCTTTGCATATTCTTTGCATTAATCCTTGACTAACTGGTCCTTGCATCATCCCTGAGTCTCCTGCTGTTCCACTGTGGCAGAAGTGATTTGACTGGAGGCTGGACCAGACCTGGGGGCACCTCCAGAGCTCCAGTTCTTGGCGCAGCTCCCCAGAGCACTCCATGCCCAGAAGCTTTGTGAAAGTGTCACCAACACCATGGCAGTGTCCAACCACGGCCGTGTGAGTCAGGAACATGGTCCTCAAACACATGGATCAAACCAGGCAGGGAATGGGCACCGTGGGAGGTGTGTTAACCCCTCCAGGGAGGGGTTAAGTGAGGGTTCTGATGGGACACCATAGCAGGGATGGAGGGGATGGCACAGCCTGGCATGGGGTGGCACAGGCAGGGATGGAATGGCAGTGGCAGGGATGGAACGGCACAGACAGGATTGCATGAGCAGATAGAGGAGGCCACAGGTAGGTATGGAATAGCACGGGCAGGGGTGGGATGGAACAAGCAGGAATGGGACAGAACAGGTGTGGATGGGATGGCACGGTCAGGAATGGGACAGAACAGGTGTGGATGGGATGGCACGGTCAGGAATGGGA